>CM021700.1:93143628-93203188 GCA_011074415.1 Stictonetta naevosa | reverse complement strand
CCCCCCCCCCCCCCCCCCCCGCCGCCCCTCCGTGGTCCTTGCTCTCCCCTGGGGCTCGGGCAGAGCCTGGAGCATCGGGGTCCCTGCCTGGGAGGGGCGGTGGGAGGGACCGGGGAGGGAAGAAGGATGCTCCGGGGGTGGCTCTTCGCTTTCTCTCCTGCCCGGAGCTCGCAGGGGCTCGCTTGGAGGATGTCTCACCCCCTCGGCACAGGTAACGGGACCCCCATCGCTCTGGGAGGGGAGAACGTGAAGGGGAGGAGGGGGCTGCGATATGATTTAGGTTTGTTAAAGCCCCCTTCGAGGGGAGAAGGGGCTCTGGAGCAGCGAGATGCGGGTTGTGCGTGATGCTCGGAGCCCTGCACAGGGTGAGCCCTGCTCCGGGAGAACCCTACCCCAAAGTTTCCCCACCGATGGCTGGGAAATACTCACAGGGGTGAGTACAAGGGTGGGAGAGTGTGCTCGTGGGGGCTTCCGTGTGCTTGAGGGGATGCCCGGGGCTCTGGGAAGCTCTGACCTGCGTGGTACCCGGGGCGGTGATGCTACCCGTGCCCTGTGTTGTGCCCCCACGCACCGCGTGCTGCCGTGACACCCCTGTGCATGGGTTTGCGGCTGTGGGGCTGAAGTTTGTGCTCTGACACCCGCAGGAGAGGTGTGGGCACGGGTTTTGCAGCTGTGGCTGTGCTGTCACCCCCCTCTCCTGTGTGCACGCGGGGGAACACGCCTGTAGGTGCAGGGCGTTTGCACGGATTTGCGCCTTAAAGCGGAGCAGCAGCACGGCTCGGCAGCGAGGCAAGGCAACACGAGCAGTCACAATTATCTGCCGGTGTCTGTCCTGCTGGAAAAGCAGGCAATTAGGCAGCCATTGCAGACGGAGCGGGCAGCCTGCGCTGCTGGAAGAAGTGGGGGCGAGCTCTCCCCGAGCATCCCCCCGCAAACCGCGCGCCTTCACGCAGACTTGGGAAGCGGCTCCTTGCCGAGCACGTGAGACCCAGCCGCAGCTCTTGGGGGGAAAGAGAGGGGGCTGGGGAAGGGAGGAAGAGGAGGGGGTATTTCATTTTCGTTGCCTGCTTGCGATAAAATGTTCTGGTTTGTCGCTGGAGGTGTCACTGCTGGGAGAAAGCCGCTGCCCGCCACGGTGAGCTCAGAGCATGCTGCTGAGGGCCGGCCCCAGGAGGTTTCTGGAGCAGCACCTTCTCTTCGTGGGGAACGCAGAGCAGCAGCACCCGGCTCGGAAAGCTCTCCCGAATCCCTTCATGCCTGAGGAACCCTCCTCTGCCGAGCCAGAGCTGCCCTCCTCCAACCTCACCAACGCCACGGACTGCGGCGAGGAGATCCTGCTCTATGGGGACACCGAGAAGATCGTCATCGGAGCCGTGCTCTCCATCATCATCCTCACCACCATCGCGGGCAACGGGCTGGTCATCATCTCCGTCTGCATCGTCAAGAAGCTCCGGCAGCCCTCCAACTACCTGGTGGTGTCCCTGGCGGCCGCCGACCTGTCGGTGGCCTTCGCTGTCATGCCTTTCGTGACCATCACGGACCTGCTGGGGGGAGAGTGGCTCTTCGGGAAGGTGTTTTGCAACGTCTTTATCGCCATGGACGTGATGTGCTGCACCGCCTCCATCATGACCTTGTGCATCATCAGCGTGGACAGGTAAGGGGAGAGGTGGATGCCGCGCAGGCTGGAATATTTGGTTGGGGGCCACCAGGATTTTGTTTGTCCACCAGAATGATGTTCATGTTGGGTCGGTGCTGCTGCATGTGTTTTCTGGGTGTGCAAGGTGGGTGAGGGCTCTCCGTATGGATTAGGGGTCCTTTGGAGGAGCCAAGCTTAAGGTGCTTTCTTGGGAAACTTCTCTAAGTCCTTGCTTAGTCCTTCCCCTCTGTGCAGCTGCTTTGTGTTCTTCCCTGGCTGGTGGAACAAAGCCTAGGGGAGAGACTTTGCCCATCCACAGCTCCGTGGAAGGACGCTGGCCCATAAAAGCATTCAACAAAATAAAAAAATTGCATGTCCTATGGGATGTCCTATGGGATAAAAAAAAAGTCCTATGGGATGCTCTGCTGCTCCCTGGGCTCATGCCTTGGCCAAGGGTGCCGGCAGCTCCACCAGCCCACCCCAAATCCAGAAACCCCTGTTGTAGCCCAACGTGTGCATTTGTGGGGTGTTGTCATCTCCCACACCTGGAGTGGAGAGGGAAAGGCCGAGCCCGCCTGGCAAACTGGTGAGACTCGGGCAAGCCAGCACGCCCGTGGGGCTAATTATAGCAGCTGCGTCATTGGGGACATTGTGCTGACGAGCCGGAGGGACAGATCCAGATCTGACGCTCACGCTGGCTTTCTTTGGGGGGGTTGGTTTGGTTGATGCTGGCACCGCGAGCCGGGCTGGTTGGTGATAAGGAGCTCGGGGAGGGACAGAGCCGGTGTCCCTCCAGCCGCCAGCTGGTGTTTGCCACCACCCGTGCCATGTCCTGGCCATGGTGGCCGTGCCACCACCCTGGTAGCTCACCATCCCAGTGTGGCACCGGCTGACAAAGCAGAAAGGACAGAGAAAACCCAGCTGCTGCAGCTGTGAGCAGCATCTCACGCTCCCAAGCCCTCTCCCCTGCCCGCCGCTGCTCCCACTGCAGGTTTGATGACCGGGTGCTGCTGGTCGGAGAGCAAAATCCCCGGCCGACCGCACGGAGAGGTCCTGCTCTGCTGCTGGACTTGCTGTGTTTCCATAAACAGCCTGTTCCTAAAAAGCAGGTGTAGCCAGAGCTGTCAGGAGAAAAGTCTGCCTTGGTGAGAGCGAAGAGAGCAAATGCAGCAATGGGATACGTGAAGGTCTCCTCTGGATGAGTGAGGAGCAAAGCAGCAGCTACATATGAATCAGATTGGCTTCGCTTTCCAAATTTTCCTTTCAAAATTTTCCTTTCAAAATTTTCCTTTCCTTTCTTTTTTCCTTTGCTTTTTTCCTTTCCTTTCCTTTCCTTTCCTTTCCTTTCCTTTCCTTTCCTTTTTCTCCATTTCCCTTTTCATTTTCCTTTCCTTCCTTCTTCTCCATCCCCTTCACCCTTCATTCCCCATCCCTCCTTCGTAGAACCCCGTCCCAAACACACCACCCAGGACAGACCCTTTAGGACAACCATTACAACCCATCCGTGCAGACCGCAGCACAGCCTCCTTCCAACTGGGAGATGATGGAGGTGCCTGTGGGCACCCAATTTTCGGGGGGCACATCCCTGCCCAGCACACCCAGACAAGCCCTGGGGGCTCTGGGGAGCCCCGGAGTGGAGCAGCATCCTGCAGCATCCCAAAAATGCTGCCAGCACCCTGCACCCATCTCGTGCTCAGCCCTGCTGCAGCATCGCCGGTGCTGGCTGTGCAAGACCCGCTGTCCTTTTTGGGTGAGGAAAAGGGAGCTGCAGCAAAGGAACCAGCACTGGTTTTGGTGGTTTTCGACGAATCTTGACCCTTCTGTGCTGCAGACCTCAGCGGGGTGATGGAGGAAGGAGCTGGGAGGGCAGGAGGCTGCTGCAGAGCCCGGCTCTCCTGGCACGGGCTCACTCCTTGTGTGCATCCATTCAAGGACCGTGCCGTGTCGGGAGGAATTTGCTCCCAGACCCTCATCCCCCCATCGCCAAATGGTGAAGTTGAGCGACGTGAGGGGAATTTTCAGAGATGCTTTTTGAGCAGGGGACAAGAGAAGAAGAGTAAAAGGCTGTAATTTCAGCCGAGGGACAGCCAGCGGGGCAGAGGGATGGGGTGGATGTCCCCATGGCTGAGCCCACCTCAGGCTTGGATGGCTGGATGTGTTCCATCCATCCCATGCTTGAGGAGGGAAAGGGAATAGTCGGGATGACCTCTGATGCCCTTGAGGAGCAGCAGGTGGCTGGGGCACCATCCCACTGCTTTCTGCCCCAAGGGTCCCCAGGAATGGGCTGCAGGGATTGCCCTGAGCACCCCCAAAGTCATCATTGCTCTTCATCAACCCACCAGCCTCGCTCCCCCACGCAGTCGATGGAGGTGAACGGAGGGATCCAGGACCATGCCTGTATTGTCACCTCTTCCTGGTCTTAGGATGGGCAGGATCTGGGGCTTAACCCCTGGTGGAAACATCTCCAGAAGCAGACATTTCAGCTTCTGTGCTGATGCAAAGCAGAGCTAAAGCAAAAGGGTTGCTGAGCTCGCACAGAACCTCCAACACTTGCTCCAGAAGAGATGAAATGGCTGTTCAGTGGGGGATTTACTGAAATTTCCACCAGTTTCCAACTTCTCCTGCCCTGCAAGACAGAAGAGGGACAGCACCGGTACTTCCTTCCCTTGGCATATCCTAGGATGCATAGAATCATTGAACCACAGATGGTTTGGGTTGGAAGGGACCTTAAAGATCATTTAATGACCTTAAAGATCGTCTAATAGCATCAGTGCTTCCTCTAGTCCTGTCCTGATGGCGATGTGGTCCGCACCGTCAGGCAGCTGCCTGCTCCTGCCGGAGAGGAGGTCGTAATTTTTATCGACGGCCGAAGTGTCCTCACGCTTTGGTTAGCTTAGATATAAAAGATGCTCGGTTTGCCCAAGATGACAGGTACTATTAAAACGTGGGCTGCTACTATTGATTATTAATGCAGAGCGCTTTCTAAAAGCCTCTTGATTGAAGCTGGTAGAACGAGTCTTGTCTGAAGGGGAGCTTGATTGATTTTCTTTTAAATCAGAAAAAAAAAAAATGCTGGAAACGTCCATCTTTCTCTTACATTTTTCTTATATAAAAGCCTGCCAAAGTTATAGATTCTTTATTGCCAAAAAAAAAAAAAAAGGAAAAAAAAAAAACCACGTTTGAATGCTCAGCTTTTGATGAAACTCTGTAAAAATGCCAAGGCACTGATAAAAGAAGCCCCTCAAAGTGTTTAAAATTGCCTTGGTGGAGGAAAAAATCTCCGTCCATTTCCCAGGCAGAGACTGGGGCTCTCCCTTCTCCCTGGTGGGTGTTTCCTACCTGACATCAGAGAGCAGGCTCCAAACTGATGTTGTCCCCAGTAGAAGGGATGCTTCCTAAAAGAGTCAGGGGGATGAAACGTGCACATCACTTTGCTGGATTGCCTCTCCTGTGTCCTTCATCTGAGCATGTCCCAGGCCAGGTGGGTCCCTGTGCTGTATCTCCAGCTGGCTGAGAAGCTCCCATGGGTGCTCCCACCATCCCCTGGCCTTGGGCATGGGCACTTGGCCCCCAGCTGCCCACCATCCTCCACCTGGAGGTCTCTTCTCCTTCAGCAGGATGAAGCCTGGAAGCAGATACAGAGCTTAAACTTGGCCAAAAAAAAAAAAAAAAAAAAAAAAAAAAAAGGCCAAAAACCTCAGCTCTGGGTTCGTTTGGGCTCAACTGACCTGCATAGCTGCGAGTTGGTCCTCTCCCAGCTCACTCAGGCTGCAGCACGGAGATGGGAGCACCTTGGAGAGGTTTTGCTTCCCTTTGTTGTTTAATCCCTGATGTAAGGGTTCAGTGGTTGCTGTTCAGCTTGGAATAAATGTCCTGCATCGGCTGGTCCAGGTGGCTGCTGGTGATGGACCCAGCCTGGGGCAGGCCTCGGGCTGCACCAGTGGAGCAGGGATGTGGAACATCCCTTTTTTTATTATTATTTATTTATTTTGATGGAACAGCAAAAAAGCGGTCACCGTCAGCTCTGCGTGGCACGGTCCCACAAAGTCGCACAAATCTCCAGCAAATCGCTCTTCCAGGAACTGGCTTTTGTTACCCGATTACCGCGAAACCTGATTAACAACAACACACACACACACACAAATGAATCAGAGCGAGGGAATTCGATTTGCATCCCAGTGCCTGCCCGTGCAAGCGCACCTCCCACACGGCTGTGGATGCTGGGCTCTGGTCACAGCCATAGGCAGAGACCCCAAAACGGCCCCGTGTCCTCCAGCAGTGGTGGCACAGGATGAAATGTGTCAGCTCTGCCTGCCTTTTAAATCTCATCGCTGCATTTTGCTGGGCTAGCCTGTAAATTCCTTGAAGTTTCAGCAAATCCCGAGTGGATCGGCTTCTAAAGAAACCTCGGTGGTGGCGTAACGAAGGGCATCACACGGCGCAGCAGATATTAGCGTGCAAAGTTCTTGGCCTGGATCTGTGATTTTTGGTGCTGAATTTGGAGATGCAGCAACAGGGCATGGCTCTCTCCCAGATCAAAGGGCACCGAGCCTGCAGCAGGAGGGATCTGGGGCAGCATCTCTCCACCCCACCAGGTCTCGTTCTTCCCAATGCAGACAGGTTTTCCATGGGGTTATGGGGTTAACAGCGTTTTCTTGAGAGGTTGCATTGCCTTCACACCCACGAACATCATCCTGCAGCCAGCACCGCTGATGGGTGTTCAAACAACATCGGTGGGTGTGTAGAGTTGTGCTTGGCTTGTATTTTTTGTTTGTTTGTTTGTTTGTTTTGTGACTTAGACCAGCTGAAGAAAATACAGACAAAAATAGAAAAAGAATAATTCATCGAATGAAGTAAAATTCATTTTATTCGGGATTCAGAGGAGAATAATTTGGGCTTTGAATTTATTTGGCACTGGGGAGGGAAGAGAGACTTGAATAATTTTTTTATTTCCTTCTTTTTCCACTCCTGGGGGAGGATTTGGAGAAGGGAAAAAAGATCAGGGAAGAAAAATCTGCTAACACCTACAATGAGATGGTTTGAGTGTTGGAAAAAAAAAAAAAAAATGATACATCAGGGGTACAATTCTCCACAGAAGTTTTCCTTTTGGCAGAAAAGTCCATTCTTCCCCAGAAATGCTTTTAGCAAAAAACTGTCCATACAGCTGCTGTTCTCACTTCCCCTCCGGCCCGACCCAGTTTATCCCAGGCAATTAAGAGGTGACTTGATCCTGCCTAAAAATGCCTACGAATTCCTGACAGCGGCCAGGGTTTGAGGCAAAGAGGCTGTAACCTAAAACCACGCAACAGCTGGAGGGTTTTGCTGCACTCATTAAGAAGGAATAGGAGGTTTTCCAGTGGGAGCACGGGCTGGCAGTGGCCAAATCCCTGCTGATTTATTAGCGTACAATTGCAGCTTATCCACTAACAGTTGACATGTCTAAGTCATACAAATTCTCCCAAGCCTGGGGTTGTTTCAAAATCACGTGCTGTAGTCTAACCAGGAGCTGATGGTTGATGTAGTCTCCATCCCCTTTCAATCAGGTTAACAAGATTATTAACTCCAGACATCAAAATTTATGAATCCAGGGGTCACAACATGCTTTTGGCATCTCCCACCAGGACCTCAATCTATTTTACACCCCGGGGACACCGCCTCTTCAGGAGCAATCAGCCATCCATGGGAGCAACCTGCTACAGATATTTGCAATAGGCACTTGCTCCACTTGGTTTCCAAAGATCATTTCCAGCAGATGTTGCAGGAACATTTGGGTTTGCCCTAATATTGCAGGCTGGATGGAGAGAGGGATGATGTGTTGTACTGACTGGGGTGTCCAAGCATTAGTCTGCAGATCACCCATCTTCTTCCTGGGGGTTTCCCTGGGTGGGCAATAGGCTGGAATGAGCTACATGCCATCACTGGAAATTGTTGTGAGTTCTCTGTACGAACTAGTTCTAGTAGCAAACTAAACTTTTCTTAAGATTTTTTTAATCCCAAGGAAGCCACATGGAGCTCAGACTGACCTCAGCAATTCAATGGCATCTTGTGTCATGCATGGTATGGCTGCAAGAAAGCAGAGGAAAAAAAACTGAAATGGGATTTTAGGCTAGAGAGCTGAAGGGCGTGAAGTTACACAGAAGATACTGCAGCTCCCTGGGAATGTTTTCATTTGTGGAATTCATTTCTTGTTCCCTCTCCAGGATGAAATTCTCATGTCATGGAGCATGGAAAGCTGATGAGGAATGAAAATCACCCAACACCAACCAAATGAACTCGTATCTTGCAACTCTCCTAAGCTCTGCAACTCTTCTTTTTGCAGGTATCTGGGGATCACCCGGCCGCTGACGTACCCCGTGAGACAAAACGGGAAGCTGATGGCCAAGATGGTCTTCATCGTTTGGCTCCTGTCTGCCTCCATCACGCTTCCTCCTCTCTTCGGCTGGGCCAAGAACGTCACGGTGGAGAGGGTCTGTCTCATCAGCCAGGACTTCGGGTACACGGTCTACTCCACGGGGGTTGCCTTCTACATCCCCATGGCGGTCATGCTCGTCATGTACAGCCGGATCTACAAAGCCGCCAAGGTGAGCGCCGAGAAGCACCGCTTCATGAACTTCCCCAAGCACTACGAAGAGGAGGGTGTCTACTGCCTGGAGGCCTCCAGCCGGGGCCACCACAGCTCCAAGCGCACCAAGGCGGTAGAGGAATGCGCCACCCTCTCCAAACTGCTCCGGCAAGACCGAAAGAACATTTCCATCTTCAAACGGGAGCAGAAAGCGGCCAGGACCCTCGGTATCATCGTTGGGGCCTTCACGTTTTGCTGGCTCCCGTTCTTCCTGATGTCGACGGCTCGGCCTTTTATCTGCGGCATCCACTGCAGCTGCATGCCGCTGCGGCTGGAGAGGACTCTGCTCTGGCTGGGGTACACCAACTCCCTCATCAACCCCTTGATTTATGCTTTCTTTAACCGAGACTTGAGGACTACTTTCTGGAACCTCCTGAGGTGCAGGTACAGGAACATCAACAGAAGACTCTCCGCCGCCAGCATGCACGAGGCCCTGAAAGCCACAGAGCGGCATGAATGCATCCTGTAGAGCCGTGTCCTCTAGCTCAGTGCCTGACCGACAAACTCCTGCCCCTCCATTTCAGGTTCCTTGCTTCTCCTGCCCCTCAGGGCTGGAAGAAACCATGCGTGCCATTGCCCCCTGTCAGATGTCGCTGCTGAGAGCAGCACCCTGCCCTCACCCCAGGAGGAGAGGCTGTTCTCCTTGCCCTGAGGGGAAATGAGTGGGCAACCTTCCCTTCTCACCATGCCCCGGGTGGGAGCTGAGACCTGGGGGGATCCAAGGTCTACCACCAACTGTGGGCAAGTCACACCACCTCTCTGTGCCTCGGTTTTCCCATCTGTTAAAAAAAAAAATTAAAAAAAAATTTTTAAAAAAAAGAAAGAAAAAGCAACTACTCCCCTCCCCCAACCAACCAAAAAAAAAAAAAACAAACAAACAAAACAACAACAACAAAAAAAAACTGATAAGACTACGGCTCTCCACCTTCGAAAAGGGCTCTAAGGTCGGTGGAGTGCACAGGATGTGCTATGTAAAGATGATGCTGGCTGCACTTCCCTTATCAGCTACAACAGCAGCTGCAGGCTCCATCGTAGATCCAGGCACTCACGGCATCCCAGCTTATAGGAACTCTTCCCACCGATGTGATTGCGTTCTACACACTGAGCTCGTGTCCAGGTTTGCACGTCAGAGCCGTAACACCAATGACCCTCTTCCCCTCACACTGTAGCACTGCGGCACTTGAAAGAGGCGCGTTTATGGGATGTAACACGACTGAACACCAAGTTCCCTCTGTGGTTGGATAGGACAGTCTGATGGCGTCCTCATCAGGGAGATGGCCAGTGAGCAAAGGATGGATGCGTTCATTGGGGTGTACTCTAATTCATTCTCAGACAAGTGATGTGTGTTCATAATTTGTGGCTAATTGACTCTATAAAAGCACGCTTTGGTTGACAACAGAAAAAAGTATATAATTTCTCTGACAGCTTTACAGTGCTTCAGTATGATGTCCATCAAGCTTGAAAAAATACACTAAAAGTGATGTATCTTTTTTAAAAAAAATACAGACTGGTTTCTTTATTTCTGTGTGTTTTCTTGTGGGTTTATGTTCATGTGATGATAGGACTTGTCTTCCTGCAGCCCCCTTTGACGTTTTTTTTTTCAACAGGGTGACCAGTTTAGACTGGTGATTCACAGCAAGTTTCCAAATGAGCAGGGCAACTGGCTCAAGCCCACTGGGAGTGTCCCAAGGGGCCAAAAGGTTGGGCACAGCAACAGTCCAGTTGTTCTCCTGCTTCATGTTCAGAGCCTAGCCCCTTCTGCTCAGAGGCTGATGTGCAGCTACCCAGGCACATAGTCCCGTCCAGAACCAGCACGAAACCCAGCCTCACTGAACTGCCTAGTTATAGGCCAGTATTTAGGATGTGTCCTCCAATGTTCTGCCAAGGAGGGATGTCATTGCCCAGGGAAACCTGAGTGGTGTCCCTGTGATGTCCTGTGACCTTACATCCTGCAAACCAGAGATCCCAGGGACACAACAAGGCAGGAGAAGGTGTGAGCATACCCTCACTGTCTTGCTTTCCCACTGCCTACATGAACGTGTGCTAAACCTCTTTCCCATGCCAGTGCCTGACCACCTTGGAGCACTTTACTACTCATCACCCTTCCCCTGGAATTCTCCTGATGCTTCTGCTTCCAGGCCCCTACAACAGGTCCCCCCCATACCAGCTCTCTAGAGCACACTTCGCACATCTCAGCACCATTTACGAAAAACAGACCTTCTCCTTCCAGAAAACACTATGGGCTAGCATCAGCTCTATCACAACATTTTAGCAGCAGCTGGTCGCTGGATCTGGCCAGCCACAGGGACATGAATTTGCTTTAGGGTCTGGTTTCCTCCCTGGGCTCCCCACCTCCTTCCCTGCCACGGAGCTAGCCGTGCCCTTTTGACTGCGCTGTCTGGATTAAAACTAACCAGCTGCTAATTCAGAACGTCTCATCTGCATGTGAAGGTCCCAAGACAGCCCACTTCACATTCAGCACAAAGCAAGAGTCTGGTAGTTCTGCTGTTACATATATATACATATGCATAAGGTCATAGCGACATGGCTTTACTCATTTTCTGCATTACGGGTTCTTAAACTGCCTTCAAAATTCATAATCTTATTTAATTCCACTGAACATCCTTGTTCTGGTGGCATGTCTAGCACTGCTTAAAAATAGACTGCAGGAGAGCCTTGAAAAAGTGTTTGATTCTTTTAAACGAAGTCATACGGATAGTGGAGGTTTTTTGTTTGATGGTTCTTCTGGAGGAAAAAGAGGAGAGGAAAGAATATGATTCTGGATGGTTAAAAGCAAAATTTCTAGTGAGTTAGGGATCAAGAAAAATGGTTAGTTTATCTTAAAATTCAACACTTACCCTGGAATTGAATGTTTTATTTCGGTCTATGGTTATCTGTCTGGACATATTATTATTATTATTATTACTATTATTATTATTATTATTTCATTTTTAGCTATAGCTCTGCTTGAAAGAATAGCTTTGTTCCCAGAAACTATTTGAAAAGCTTACATTCAAAACCATTTAAATGTGACAAGATAGATTCATTGAAACAAAACATTTTGCACAAAAAAAAATTAAAAAAAAAATGAGGTGGCTTGCATGATCCTTCCAGCAGTTGCTGTCCCAAACTGTATTGACCTCAGCTTAAACTCTTGCATTTTAACTCTCCAAAATGAGACTGTGCTCAGATTAAACAAAATAGCATGCATCCAAAGACAGCAAGGCCTTTTCCGTGCATGAGTGAGCACCAACCATTTAGTTAAGCCAGTCAAGATCCTTGTAGATGCGCTGCTAAATCATGCTGAAAATACTCCGTGTTTTGTTGTGTATTATTTTAATCAGACAGGAATCAATGCATTTAGCATCTATAAAAAAAAAAAATGCTTAAAAAAAAAATCAGAGCCACTTTGAAACCAATGTAAGTGTGCATGCAAGTGTGCGTTTGGTCCAACCAAACCATGTAAGATTTAAGAGGCAAAAATCGGAGTTCCTTGAGAAAAGTATCAATTTAGGAGGGCAAGAGAAACTTTCCCAGGCAATGAGAGATTCCCAGCAGACTAGTAGCAACGCAGTCAGAAAGAATGAGGAGCCTTGGGCAGAGAAAATTGGAGCAATTCAGGCATAAAATGAGTAGGTCTCAAGTCAGCTCTTTATTCCAGTCTGCATGCAGAGGAAATATGTACAGAAACGCACGCAAAAGTGATCTGGGGAGCAAAGACAATTCTGACAAACCCCTACGGCTGCCCCAGCTGGGGTTCAGAAAATGCTGATAACGACGTTGAGCAAAGGCAGTGGAGATCAGCTCGAGATGTAAAGACAAGCCCAAGGCAGTGAAAGCCTGTGTGTCTCCGCCCAAAGAGCACCAGACATCCCAGATCCTCTGTAGTCAGCACTTTTGTGGATGGGAAACGTGTGTTGGAGATCCGCGAGGACAACTCAGCAAAAATCCCCACGTTCCTCACCTCCGCTCGAGTCCTGCCGCTGCTACCATCTCCTGATGGTCACACATTATTAGGTGAGCTGCTCCATGTCAGGCTGGAGCTAATCTATCCCTGGGCCCCACCTTGAGCAGTGGTGGATGCTTACAGAGAGAGAAAGAAGCCCAGCAAATGTGTTGTGGTGCCTCTGGTGCATCCTCCTCTGCCCCAGCAATCATAGGTTCAGCAACTTCCTGAGCCAGAAGCGCTCTCGTTTAATAACCTCCCATGGTTGCTTCTCTTCTAACCTATTTATGTTTTTCCTACTCTGACATCCTGAGACAATGAGCTGCACAATCTAATTATTTTTTCAGGTGAAGAACTATCTCCTTTCACTCGTTTTGAACCTGCTGTCTGCCTATCTCATTAGGCTGGCTAACCTTTGCATTAGGAAGAATGAGTGATCATCCCCATTCACCCTCCCCGGGCCAGTTACGGATTGTAGACCTCTGCCTTATTCCTTCCCCAGCAGCTGGGGTTCCCAGTTGTCGTTGTGCCCACAGGAGAGGGACAGGACACCCCACCTCTCCCATGGGATGCACAGTGCAAAGGTAGGGCCAGTACCACTATCAGGGAGATGCTACACACCATAAATGTGCTATAAAAGCCCCCAACTCCTTGTGTTTGCAGCTTCCTTTGCTCCTGAACAAAAATAAAAATTGCTTGTGAAGTCCCTGCGGATCTGCTGGAGCTGCTTCTCACCCCAAGTTCATCAAGGACCGAAGGTTGGGTTTTTTGAATGTCTTTGGATCAGATCAAAGCACATAAATCCCCCAGGGACCAGGACTATCAGGGTTTCTGTGTCTCTCAGACGCCTTTCAGCTTTGAAAAGTGAGGCTGTGCAGTAGTCCTGTGTGTCCGAGGGTTAGCATAAAGAATGGTTGCAGTGGGGGAAATAAAAAACGTAGCCAGGAGCATTTTTCCAGCAGGTGACATAAGGAGAAGCCTCAGGAAGAACACTGAAACGAGGTGAGTGTGGATCATACGCCCTCCCACTCTCCACTGCTGTCAAAGCATCCATCTATTTTGGTTCAGAAAATTTCCGGCTTTGACATGGTTTCTGGGCAAGCTTCCTTGTAACAACCAAGGCCTCTTTTTCCAAATATATATATATTTTTTCCAAAGATATATTGATAGATAAAGAGGCTCTTGCCTCTGGGTTGGGAGAACCCCATGTAGCAGACCAGGCTGGGGCACCCAGCAGCTCAGGCCATGGCCAGGAGGTGACGGGGAGGACGGATTGTGTTCAGACACCGCTTTGAGTAGGATTAGAGGGAAGATGGGGGGAATGTCCTTCTTCAGAGGCATTGAAGCCTCAGCTGGACCAGGTCTTGAGCAGCTTGACCTACCTTTGAAGCTCTCTTTCCTTTGAGCAGCTCATTGGACCAGAGATACCAAGCTTTCCCTTCCGACCTAGTTATTCTATGAATTAGATGATTTCTCTAGTCTCTCACTCAAGCTTGTATAAATATTTAGTACCACGTTCTCTGGCAAGACAATTTACAGATCTCTTACCTGCCATGTGCAACAGCTCCTTCTATTCTGAATGTTCTCCTAGCACTATTCAAGTTGCATGACCGATATAACCACCAGCTATGGGACACTTGCCACTTCTTACATAAGAAATGGTTTTCCTTTTGCCTGTTTTATTGCCATTTTTATCTGTAAACATCTCATATTCAGCACACGAGATCTTCAGTTCCCTGACTCTGTTCCTCCTCTCCATCTTGTGCTTTATTCTGAGATAGAGCTTAAGCAAAACCCCAGGCAACGGGTGGCTATTTGCGCCCTTCTCCATGCTGGCACGCAGCGAAGGAGACAGACTGTGTTACGTGGTGCCGCTTTCTTTCAGCTGACCACAAGATCTTTCACATAGAACATACAATTATGAAAGAAATCAAGAAGGACAAGCAGATTGAAAGATGATGTTCTGGGAGGAGCAGAACACACCTTGCAAACAGCTGTCTTGAGCAATCTTTGGTCGCATCACTACTTCTCCCTGGGCTTGGCCCCTTGGTCACCCAGGTGGGCAGATGTTTGCACCATAGGAAAACTCTTTTTTGGGTTGTTTCCATGTGTTTCCTATCTGAGATAGCTGCTTCTCCATGACAAGAGTGTCACAGCTCTCCTAAAAAGGGGGAAAAGGCAGCATCTCCTGTGGAAACGTGGCCCGGGGAAGGTGGAGGTGCAGCACGGCGTGGTGTCACAGTCCAGGTGGCTCTCCCGGCATGCTGCATTAGAAGAAGGTCTGACATCCAACCTGAAGGAGGACAATGTTCATAAACTGGTCAGGCTCCATGTCCTTCGACTGCTGGAGATCAAGAAGCATTTGGATAATGCTCTCAGACACATGGTCTGATTTTGGGGTCGTTCTGTGTGGATTCAGGTGCTGGATTCCTGTGGGTCCCTTTCAGCTGGGGTTATCCTATGATTCTGTATTCATGCCACTACGCCTAGCTCAGCCCCAGGGATTTATGTGCTAACTCTGCCATGTCTCCCCCACCAAATCCATGAGTTCAAGCCCTGAACCTGCCCCTCTCCAAGGCAGCCACATCCCAGCTATTTCAGATATGCCCAGGCTCAGATCCGGGCAGCCTGCATGCGCTGTTCGTTTTCCTGCTCCCGCTGCCAAGCACACGGACCTTGGACAGCAGCAGGACTCGTCTGCTGCTGCACCACTTGCCAAAGAACTGCTCTAGCAGTGGGGAAAAAAAAAAAAAAAAGGAAAAATTTTTCTAGGCTGCAGTGTATGTGTGTGATGTGTGTGTGTCATGTTGGTAGCTAGCTGGAAACTTGCAATGCTCCAGCCCATACAAAAGACAAGAAAAATTAACTTTTTCCAGGTGATAAGAAAGGTTGCCTAAAAACTGCGTTATTATCCACTTCTGCAGCCTCCCTGCAATTTCTAGCTTCATATCTCTGAACCTTTGAACACAGTCAATGGTCTGTTAACACAGCAATTAGGAGAAGAGGGAGGAAGAGAGTGGCCAAGAGCCAGACGCTCGGTGACATTACGTGACAACACGGCCATGTGCTTGTGAATGATTAGCACAGCTCGCAGGGACTGTGCTCTAAGCCTGTGATTTTTCTGTTTGAATGCAGACAATCTGAATGCCAAATGGACATTTTTAGATTCTGAAATGCCTCGGCCATTTGACTCACAGACCAAAGCTTTGGACAGCACTTTGCGTCATGTGCCTGCTACGAACCAACCCAGATGAACTGTGGCCACGTGCCAAGCAGATGCTCTCCTGAGATGAGAAGCAATAAAAGGTTGTGAGCATGGTCCTGCAATGCCCTAGCAAGACCACGTGTGGGTTACCTGTGGTTTCCACCAGTCTTCAACTTCATATTGCCATGTTCCTTCCCTTCCATCTCATGACTGAGTGCAGATCTCCAAGCTGAGGATTTTGATAACTCTCAGGTGTGATTGGATAGGTCAGTTACCTCTTAATTACTTTGAAAAGGATATTCTGGGATTTTTTTAAAGGGCTTTGGAGTTTTTTCATCTTTTCTTAAGGCTGAAGGAGAGACATTCTTCATAACAAGCCACACTCTTCCCAAACACCGCATTTCTACAGCATTGTCAGAAAATCTGAGCTACATATGGAAATCGATGCAGTTTAAAGAAAATGGTTCTGGTTGACTATCTAGGTCCTTGGAGGCATTACTCAGAGCTTAGTGCTGTCATTTCTCAGGATTCTCTTCTCTGTTATATCTTCAAAAGACATCAGAATGCCAACAGCCTTTAGCAAGAGCAAATCCAACATGCAAACAGGCTGATATGTGTAATGGTGCCTGCAGACACCTTGTCCCTGGGGTGCAATCCAAATACCCAGCACCCTGGAGATCCCTGATGGCTCACCCAGAGCTCCTGTCCCACCTGGGCATGGACCTCCATGGACCTGCCAACACAACAGTCCATGGGGAAACAGCTCAAACAGATCAGATGTGGGGATGTCCCAGCTCTCAGAGCCGTAATCTCCTCTGGGTATTGTGGAAGACTGCTAGGAGAAGGGTGCAGAGAACCTCTGAGTCTTCAAGGTTGCCAAACCTTGGCAACACAAACCCAGGGCTGTAGGGTCTGCACAAGAGCAGTACAAATAAATAAGTGCACCATCTAAATTAAGAGTAATTAATATGGGGCTCGGGACTGCAAGATCAAACCAGGGGATGAAATTGTCTTCCAAATTGCTGGGCAGCAGATGGTTTCAAGCAATGCCTTTCTCTGTAAGGAGCTGTTCATGGCACTTTGGGAGAAAGAACAGTGTTTCTGGCATAGTCACCAAAGAGGCATCTGTCTTCAGTAGCTACAGATTTCATTGCCCACTACCCATATATGTGCCTTGATGCCAAAACAACAATTTACTTACAAATCCCATTGGGAAGCAGATCTCTGAAAGTTCAGCTCACTGTTTTTCCTCACTTACTTCATTATGTTTTTCCACTAGCAATTAAATGAAAACTGATGAGAAATGTCTAATGATGATGAGTCCTTTGTTTAACAACAGAAACATTAAAAAACATTAAAGAGTGCTGGAAATAAGAAGCTCTCTGTGGGGCACCCAATAAAGTTTTGAAAACTGGCGCTAACTATAATAATAATCAGATTTTACCCAAAGACCCCCCCAAGAATGAAGTCAGATATTTTATGCCTCACTATTTTATAATATAAAGTTGTTTTCTAATAGGCAATTGCCTATAATACCTCTTTTAGAAAGAATCTAAAGTTGCATCTATGGTTGAAAAAATATTAGCAGGAGTAATAGAAACATTACAGAGAAAGCAAAAACATTGTTCTGAGAAAACGCTGCAAGAACCAAAGATCAGGGAAAGAAAATGAAACAAATAGCAATCCAGGATGTGTTGCTTTTGGAAATCAGCATGATGTAGCACCTTTCCACCTCTGTATTTTTTTGCAACATGTACATTTTATGAAGCTCACTAATACATTTTTTAGAAAAGCTTCAAGGAGAGACATATCATTGAAGATGAACTACAAGTAATACCACTGAGCCCAGAGAGGAATAAAGCAGCGCAACCATCAGATGTAGAGTCAATCAATACATCAACGCGATCCCATTATTAGGTTTGAATTCTATCACCCAGTCTCCTAAATCACCACACAGAGCTGCAAAAAGAGGCAGGAAAAGGGATGGAGAGCAGGACCATGCCTTCCCCTACTCCAGAGAGACCTGGCAACAAGTCTCCAAAAAGGAGCTGAGCTCAAACCTAAAGGCTATTGACTCTTGGGCACGGCCACTTCCATACACTGGTTACTACCCAAACCAGCCTGTGCTCTAAAGGACAATTTTTTAAGACAATATTGAGGACACCTCTAGCCTGGGGAAATACTCCTCTGGCAACCTCTCCTCATAAGAATTGGCACACACGTGTTGTCCATCCAAGTAGGTTACTCTCATACCATGACTTGCCTGCAGAGCAGCCACAATTGCTCTTTAACTCACAGCTCCTGTGGCTGAGTCTGCTCCCATATTATAGAATTCAGGTACTCAGTTCAGGAAATCCAAATGGGCTTGGTCAGCACAGCAGTAATAATTCAGCAGAGTAAAACGGACCTAAAGGGCATGAGCTGCAGTTCTTTGAAGAGGATGCACTCTTTTTCTTCCTCTGGGTCATGGCACAGCCGTCTTTTCCCACAGCCTATTCCCAGGAGAGCATTTTAGGATCTAATCTTTATGGGGGACTGTCTCTAGACTTAAAAGGCTAGATGTTTCCTTGAATTTCTTTCAGGAAATACTTCAAAAGGATATGGACAAGGCTGGCTAGAAAATACATTTCTTTTACCTTTCACAGGCTGCACCAATGATGGATTCCCAAACCTTTGCTGTGTCAAGACACACTGGCCTCTCTGGCACCCAGAATCACCAAACTCTTCTCTTCATCTAGGTTTAATTTAGAACTCTCCGCAGCCCAGGGAAACGTGGACTCATGTCACTTGCCCATGTTTGAGGTAGTGACACAATGCTCCCATTGCCATTCATGCGAAGAAATAAACACTTTAAAGGAACTGATTCTTTTGACAAAATTCAGTCTGTCTGCTGCAGATGAGATGAATTCTGTCCTACACAGAGTGTTTGTTTCCAGGTGCTGTAAAGAGAGCCCACAGGGACTTGTTCAGAGCAGGTGTCTCTACCGGAGGTATCTGAATTTGAATGGATAAATCCTGTCCTGCCTGCGTATCTCTCTGCCACAGTTGGTGCTGTAGCTGTGTCTTGGAAAGCTGGGTCAAAACACTTGGCATAAGTGGCTGGTTATAATTCAAAAATTCCACATAGCCGGGGACAACTAGAGTCTGTGTCAGTGATGTCATTAAAATCAGACAGCAAAATGGTTTAGAAATCTTCCAGCTAGTAAATAACACAGAAAAGTATAGAGAAATAACTAAGATGGGTCTTTAACTTAATGGGAAAATTGCAAGTACATCAGTGCTGGCTGGAAACTCTCAGTCAGACCTGGAATGAAGCCAATGCACCAGATTATAGCGTCCATCCTGCAACAGCTGTGTCTCCTGTGGGTGCATCTCCACCTAAATGTGAGACATACATGGGGGGTCCTGGCCCAGCATGAGGGCTTTCCCCTTCCTTTTTGCCCAGCTCAAGATTTTGGGCTGAAGTGGACCTTTAGAGCAGTCTCGTGGTTCAATTTGAATGTGACTGATGTGCAAATGCTTAGCTGGCCATGTAAATGTACCCAGAGGGGCTGTGGGACGCCAGCCTTTCCTTCAATTATGCACTGACCCAAAAGATGTGGCTGCTGGATTTTTAAGTCTCATGGCTTGCAAATTCAGCTTACTCAGCCTTGCTAACCTGACAAATCAAGGTCAAAGCTGGCCCAGGAGGATCGAACCAGATTCAAACAAGGTCATCCTAAAGCGGGGACAGATCTTACCTTAAGTCAGTGATTAAAAATACACACACACAACATTTTGCATGCCACAAAGAATATAACACTGTGACACTTCAAAAATATCACAGCTTTTAGAAAGCTGACAAGACATTATTTGGGATTTAACAAAAAAATATAAATCTGACTGACAAAATGACACCAGCTGATGGAAAGTTCAATTCTCTCCCCCCACCAATGTCCTATAAAAATAAGTGATAGAAAAAAAAGAGATGATAGTGACAAGTCTCTCAACTGTCAAACCATCCATCAGAAAAATGAAAAACAATGTGGACGTCTTATGCTTAGTACTTTTGTTCTTACTGCCAAAGCAAAGACAGAAATGTTCTAGTTTAGGACCTGGACAATAAATCAAACAGCCAGCCTTGGAAGAAATCATCTTAGTACAAAAAAAAAAAAAAAAAACTGTTACCTTGATACCCATGGAGATGAGACCCACTTAAATTTCTCCCAAGTTTTTATTAAGGCTCTCTTTGCACATGTGCTATTTTTTCCTCACAATATCTCACAGCAGGTGGGAAGAGGAAAAAATAGTCTGCAGCCTAGTAATTAAATAGGCTTGTTTTTAATACTGCAAATTACAGCTAGATGCAACTGTCTCAGGTATATATAATGCTCCAATCACTGTCACACCTCGGTACTCTTCCGTCCGTAATGTACTCAGTCTCTCATCCCCCTGCAAGGCTTGAAGTGCTATTAGCTTCATTATGGAGGCAGGGTGGAGGACTGGAGGGACCTCCTGGGTCCTCTCAGACACCTTGCTGTATGAACTTTTTCAGGGGTTTATCCAGGCCAATCTGAAGAACAAGATCCCCCAACCTTTCCCCCAGTGTTTTGCCCTTTCAGGAGCTTTTCAGACCCTCACAGCTGCAATGCCTAAGGTCTCCACTCTCCTTCCAGGCCTTGATGTCTTCACAGCGAGGTCTGGGCAGTTTCCAGCTTGGCAGCAAGACCTTTTTACGGAATGGCTCTTTGTTTCCAGCGCTTACCTATCACACTCCCTGCTCAGGATATTTATAGAGAGCAATCTTATGATGTCAGCTTTCGCTGTCTGGGTGGGATGAGCCAAGAGCTTTTTGTCTCCTTTTATAATCACAGCGCCACAGGACAGTTTGGGTTGGAAGGGACCTCAAAGCCCACCTAATTCCACCCCCTGCCATGGGCAGGGCCCCCTGCCCTGAGCCCAGGCTGCCCCCAGCCCCATCCAGCCTGGCCTTGGGCACTGCCAGGGATGGGGCAGGCTGGGAAGGGACTCACCACCCTCACAATGAAGAATTTCTTCCTTATATCTAACCTAAATGCCCTTTTTTTAGTTTAAAACCACTGCTCCTTGTCCTATCAATGCCCCTCTGACACAGAGTCCCTCCCCAGCTTTCCTGCAGCCCCCTTTAGGCCCTGGCAAGCCTCTGGCAGCTCTACCCGGGGCCTTCTCTTCTCCAGGCCAAACACCCCCAGATCCCTCAGCCTGGCTCCACAGCAGAGCTGCTCCAGCCCCTGAGCACCCTCACAGCCTCCTCTGGACTCGTTCCGATACATCCATGTCCTTCTTGTGCTGGGGGGCCCAGAGCTTAGCACAGGGTCCCATGAGAGCAGAGTAGAGGGTGAGAATCAGTTCCTTCAACCCCCTAGCTACACTTCTTTTGATGTAGCCCAGGGAATGGTTGATTTTTGGGCTGCAAATGCACCTTGCTGGCTCATGTCAAGCTTCTCAACCAACACCCCCAGGTCCTTCTCCAACACCCCCAGCTCCTTCTCCTCAGGGCTGCTCTCAACCATTCTCCTCCCAGTCTGTATTTTTGCTTATGGTTGCCCTGGCCCAGGTGCAGGACTTTGTTCTTGTTGAACCTCATGAGGTTAATGTAAACCCTTTGTTCCCCTTCCAGTTCCAGTTTGAACCATTTGCTGGACACAGGTGAGAAGATGAGCATGGAAACCGGCATGCATGGCCTTCCCAAGATCTTGAGCAAAGCATCAGGAGGGAAAAGAGAATTGTGGTCTTGTATCTGTGCTTCCATGTGAGCTTCCAGCCAATGCCCACACACAAACCCTCATTGTCCAGGTTGCCCCTGATAGTTCACTGTGGCTGGGCAAGCCAAGGGGAATGGGAAACTTCATGCTACATCTATATGGTCAAAACTTGACCCTGGAAGCCATCTTGAGCCACATGGCCAAGTGGTACAGAGCTCTGAAAAGCTGCTCTCATTTCCAGCAGACATCCAGCTCAAGTTAAATACCTGCTGCTGGTCACTGATGGGAATGAGGTGTATGTACCAATGTGTTAGAAGGACAGTCAAATTCCCTACCTAGCTCCAGGTACAACTTCAGCTTGGCCAAGTCATTAGACTCCCTCAGCTACTGACTCTCCAACTCTAAGCCTGTTTTGTCTCTGTTTCATCCACATTGGTGTAAGAACAAGGAATAGAAGATCATATTCAGCACCTGGGCTCACATTCATCTCCAGGTAAATCACCTCACAAGACATTTATTCTGAGCATAAATTTGTCACCATCAGGCATGTGAGATGGTCCCTGTCACTCACAACGCAGCTTGAGCAATAACTCATTCTCTGTAGCTGTGCTTCACCTAGGGCCAAAGGACAGTCATCATTTGTCAAAAATATATCACGAACACAGTCAGCATTCTGGGATTACAGCCCAGAGGGGCTGTAAAAAAGGAAAGAAAATAAAAAAATATCCTTAAGAGCAAATAAACATGTTGCATGAAATGACAAGAAGAATAATCTAATTGCTGAGTTTTAAAAACCAAATAAGAATCTGTTTTATGCTTAAAAACAAAAGACATCCTACAGATCTGATATTTGCCAGTTTAAGTGACTGTTTGGTCAGTTTTCTTGTCTGTTTGATTGTTTGTTTGCTGTGTAGCCCACTAGAGCTACCCCATCTCCAGCTCAAATTGCATTTGTGTCTCTATGAGCATGACACATGTCGCTTGGGAAGAAACACGGCAGAAAAATTTAAAATAAATAAATAAACAAATCTTTGAACAGTAACTGAAGAACAAAACCCAACTTCAAGTCAATGTGCTCACTCCGTAGGCCAAAAGAATGTTCCTTTTTGGGGATTAAAGCAGCTCTCCTAAATGAGGCTGGCTATGACTGACGCTTTAATTGACTGGCACAATTTCATGCCTTAATAACTCTGGGCTCCTCAGTTTAGCCATGAATAAATTTAACAGTTAAGTCCTTGCGTATAAATCCTCTTGCCTGGAAGTTCCTATTCTCCTTTTAAAATGTAAACTTGGATTAAGGAGACCCACTGACATGTCAGGAGCTGGATGCAGTAACCTGCAGCATCCCCTGGCCAACGCGCTCACCAGTTCCCCCAGCTGGGATGTCTCTGGCCCTCAACTGGAGATGTCCTCATGCACCTTGGTAGCTCAGCATCACACTGACACCTGGCCAGAAATTAGTGGGATAATCAGCTTGTGCAGGGGCTGATGGCTGGCAGAAGAGCAGGAAATCTTTTCCTTTCCAAACAGCATTACATGTGACTCTGGTACATGCCCTCCAGCAAGGATAATGTTTGTTTGGGGTGCCCCAAGGAATCCATTTTAATTTGGCAGGTGCAAGACCTGGTCCTGTGAGACAGCAGAAGCTAGTGGCTTTGTGCAAACCCTCTTACATCCACTTGTTATCCAAGATATGATTGGCTCATGCTTATAACGTTTCAAAAGCTTGGGTACAATACCTATGGGGAGAAGTTTGCTCTGGCTTCCTTCCTGCTTTCTTATATTTTTTTGGGTAGGTATTAACATTGTGGATCTGGTCTGTGGTCACAGTGCCCTTCCTTGGGTATGATGGGCTCACGTTAATGAAGCTGAAATACAGCTTCTGGGCAGACCCTGTGTTTGGGGCTGTATTTTTACCTTAATTTTTAGCTTTTCAGTCTCTCTTTCTCTCTATCCCTCTCTCTCTCTCTCTTTTATTTTTGCCCTATGTGTCTTAAGTCTTCTAATTTAGTAATCACAGCTGGTTCCTGGACCAAGCAATTCTTTTCCAGAAATGTCCTCCTCCTCCAGCACCCAAAGTTAGGGATATTTAGATTCATTTCAGGTTGAAGAGAAAAGAAAGCTGCAGCTCATAATTCAAACGAGGTTCAGCATTTACTCAATATGCTGTGAATCTGTCAGTCTTTAGAGGATTTGGTTTCCTATCCTCACATCATCCCATGCAATGGGATCACTCTGGCATCTGAGAGTGTGTTGGAGTGCTGGTGGCTTAGAAGAGCCCATTTCCTCCAAAAATATCTATGATTAAGAAAGAAACTCTCATTTCCAAGACCTGCCTTCCAGATGCTCACCTGACTCCTTTTGGTTGTCCATTCCTCTCCAGGGAAACACTGCTCAGAAATTGGGATGCCTGCAAATGCCATGAGTTCAGTATGTCCAGAACATGGCAGATGCACTGAAGATGCTCATGGGTGCTGACCTGGGGATAGTCCCACCAGGGCGACTGATCCAGCTGGACTCCTGGTTGCTCCCAGATGATCTGGAGGAAAGTAGAGGAGGTGACTGGGTAAAATCCATTAATGGGCCAATTCTGCACTGCTGACCTGGGTCTTTGAAGTCCTCCCTGGGAGGAGATAGCCTCACATGCACCCAACAGCCATGGCATGACCAAAAGCCCTGCCAGATACAAATCTCCCTAATCAACATGCTTGCCTAATTAATGGATCTTGGTGGATCACATTTCCTTGCTCCTCTTGTCAGAGCCTTACAACCAAAATCTGGCTGCAATGCTCAGCTTGATGGTGTTGATTTGCTAACATAAAGCTTCGGCAAGCTTTCTCCCTGGTGTGTGTTGGAGCACCAGTGGATGTTGGTAAAACAGATGGTTGGTTCCTGTAAAATAATATACATATATCATGAGTGCTTGCCTATATATATATATATGTTATTTTTTCATATTTTTCAGGACTCTGTGTTATAGGAATGGGCTCCCTGGGGAAAACTCGAGACTCATTGGCTAGCTTAGATTGGGTTCAAGGAAAGTGGCTGTGGTTTTCTCAGGCAGCATGTCTGCTGCCCATTAAATCACGCCGACAAGAACCAAGACCCCCATCTGTTGGCTATTTGTCTGTCTGGCAGGAATTTGGCCTTGCAGTGATGTAGGAGGCAGACAGAAAGCACTCCGGTTTTGCTGTTTTGTTATCACCAGCTGGACCTCATTGCTTTGTTTCTTTTGGGAGGGGGCCCTGGGATTGTGGGGAACCTGCAGCTCAAACCTAAGCTTTGACCATGCCAGTATTTAGTCCTTGTCCCTTTTGTTGGTAAAATAAGAAGCTAGACATGGAATAAATAGGAAAAAAATCATGGTATTTATGTAGCATCTTTCACCTAGTATCATGCAACAATTTTTATAACCTTCGATTTCACGTCAGCCTCTGGCAAATATAGAAATCACCAGTATAAAGGCTGAGCCAGAGGAGACTGAGCTCCATATGGACCAATTTCATGGTCACAGTGAGGGACTCCTGTGGCAGAGGGGGAACTGGTAGGGCTGGATAAATGGTTCAGATAGGCTGGATGCAGCCCAGAGAGCATTGGTCACCCAGCCAATACGGGCACAAGCCTGTAAATCTCCTTTAGTTTATGTCCGTGGCTGGCAGCTATATTCAACATGAATTCCCCTGTGTGTACAAAGAGGTTCTGCTCTTTTCTGATAAGGATATGCTTGCTCTAAATGGGACCTGGGACCACTCGTTGCTCCTTGGAAGCCCCATCCCAGGGTTGGGACATGCCAAGGAGGGCTTGGTGGCTCCACGACTCAGATCCAGCAGGATCCTGAGCAACCACTGCTGGCACGTCTGGGTGTCTGCACCAACCCTCACCTTTCTTCCAAAGGAAAAAGGCAGTTTCAGCTTCAGCCTGCTACAAATACTGAAAATCCCGACCTTTGCTTTCACCTGTCCTGAGGCTCCCATGTCAGTAAACAACGATCTGTTGGTGGCATTGGGAAGATTTCAGCCAAGCAGGTGAAAGTGTTTACTTCAAGGGGAAGCAAACAGGGTCTGAATTGCCCCTGGCTGCTCAAAGGAAAAATATAGGGATGTGGCACAACAGCATTGCAACTTGGTGAGGTGCTTCGGCAGCATTTCATGATAAAAGGGTTTTTTAAATCACTTGTTTTCAAGCAAAACTGGCAACAGAAACAGGCTCTTTTTGTTGGGAATGGTGGGAGGAAGCTAAAAAATAACAGTGGTGGAAAGCTGCACCCTCTCTTTTTCTACGCCTCATCTGCTGCTTTATTAGTGCTCCTAAATCTGTTTTGCTAAATATAAACATACCCAAATTTACATAAACTTCATTAAAAGCTTATGTCTCAACTCTGCTGCTCCTGTAGCACACCCAGGAAATGGAGAACTTCAAAACCCTCTGCAGTGAAAAAAGCAACTGCAAGAGATTCAACCAACATGTTAAGGGTGTCTTTGTTTATTTTCCCTTGGTTTTCTTCTGCACACATCTGCTCGTGCCTCCAAGGTTTGTGGGTGACTTGTCCTTGGCATTCACAACCTTAGGGTCCTTTCTGCCCAAGCCTGGAACTGTGTTTCTCATCTCCCAGTATTAGATAAAAGAAATAGAAGTGAAGACCTGAGAAAATATTGAATGTAAGGGACATTTCTTTTCCAACTGCTTTTATTTCCCTTCTGGTCTTGCCCCTGCTTTCATCCCCAGCGGGGCTGACCAGAGAAGCCCAGGGGAGTGCTGGTAACACTGGTGCAGGAGGGCTCCTCTGAGAGATGCTGTGGGACTCAGAAGTATGCCGGGGAGGAAGAAGAGGACCATATCTCTGGTTCGTTAGGACTTAACTAAACCTAAAGGAGGGTGCCTGGCTGGTTGTGCTCACTGGAGCTACAATGGCTGGTTTCTGTTTGGGACCTCCTAAAGCTTTACTGGGATTTGGGGCCACCCAGTGCCTCAGTTTCCCTTGGGAGTCTGTTTTTGTGGCATGTCAGATTTGTGCAGTTATATATATATGTGCACACCCTCTGCAGGTACTTACACCTGAGCATTTTCTCTCTGTATCACGGATAATCTAACAGTGAAGAGTGGAGGCAAGAAGGGGATCTGGAGGTGGGAGCAAGGTAAGTCCAGCTGCACCAGGACACCAGGCACGCCCAGCAGCCCACATGCCCTCCTTTGGGGCTCTCCTGGCCACTAGGGAGTGGACCTGGGGAAATGTGGTGGGAAGAAAGCTGAGTGCACCTACATTTCCTGCAAGATTGTCTAGAAAACAGGACGATTAGATGGTTTTTTTTTCATTCTGTAGTGAGGCACAAGGAAAGAGGTGAGGATAGGGGGTTTGGTTATGCACTATTCCAACAGCAAAAAACATCCACCTTGCTCTTACCCTTCCCAGATATCTCAAACGCTTTTAGGAACAAAGCTGCCCCCTCCAACGTGCTCATCAGCAATAGCTGCTCACGCTGGACCTTCCACAGCTATTCCAGCTCGTGCCCACGCTTCTCCCACCTATTTCAAACACTCGTGACAGCTTGAAGAAGAAGGTGGGTTGCTGTTGCTGCAGCTCCACCGTATGTCCTCCACCACGCTCCTTCCCCAGCTGCCTCTCCATATCTGGGCCCTCGTCCAAGGCAACCTCTTGGTAAGAAACTGCTGATCCGTGCAAGCCTGAGCCTCTCGTGTAAACCTCAGACCTGGTTTCTAGCCAGAAACCCCCTCCTGGACAATGGCAGAGAGACTCTCACACATACAAATATTCCTAGAATAACCCTGAGTCCTGTTCATGGGACGCTTCCAAGAGCTACATCTACAGCCAGGAGGGCCCTTAACTCTCGTTGTCTCCACTTTCAGCTCTCAGGCCATCAGGTGTTTTAATGAGATGGATTTATTTAATGAGATGGATTTAACAGATGAGTTTAATGAGGTGATCTTGTCCCTACAATGCAGATAACTTTTCCTGCAACGTTGAGGCAGGAAATGACCAGGATGCAGTTCCTTGCATTGGGAGCTTGAGGAGGGGCCACGCTGCAAGCATGTGGCCTTTGGGAGAATAAATCCTCCATTAGAATGTTAAAATTGGGATTATTTAGCTCCTTGGAGAGATGAAATTGGAGGAGACACTGGCCCTGTGAAGGGTCTCCACCAGGGACCGAGCCAGGTCCCACCGGAGGGAGCTTGGTGCTTCCCAAGGAAATCGCAAGCAAGATGCAGACTGTTATTTCCTATGGGTGCAGTTTTCTTCCCCCAGGGCTGCATTAATGCTATTTGGGGAAAACAAAAACAAAAACAAACAAACAAAAAAGAAAACATCTGCAAAACCTCCTCGCTGGATCGCCAATGCATTGGGAGTAGCCTGGACTCAGTGCTCGGTGATTTGTAATCCCGCAGCCAGAAAATTCACTCTCTAGCATCACGCCCTGCGTGACAAAGGGGGGAAACAAAACCCGATGCAGGAACCGGCTTCTGCAGTGAAGAGCCCTCCGGATTCAAGTATTTCCTTTCGCTGAAGTAAATTATGTTTTATGACTATAATTAACTGGGAGCCAGTACACACTGCGCTGGTTTTAAGCTGACTCAATGCTGTCTGAGAAGCAGAGTGTGATAAAACAATATTCAAATCAGCTTCTTAACTAAGCCGGCGAGTGACACAATCCGGAGACGGGTGCCAAAAGGAAGCGGAGGTTTTGCAAAGCCCTGGGCACGAGGAGGGATTTCAAGGATTGGGAGTATTTTCTTTTAAAGAGCTGTTTTCTGATCCGCGCTCTGTGGATGGGTCACGGATTTGGAAAGAGAAGAGATGTTCCTCAGCTAGTCGCCAGAGCCTCACTGCCATTTATTTCTGTAGGAAAAAATAAAAATAAAAAATAAAAAAAAATAAAATCACATGGAATTACATCCATGGTCTTGGCTTTGTGGCACTCCTTTCTGCAGGGTTTTGACATGCTGCAAAGCAGATTTGTGGGCTTAGCACCTCATCGCCTTGCAGCAAGGGCTCAAAGGACACAGCATTTTGGTAGAAAAGCACAAGGATAGGTATCTCCGGATGGAAACCAGATTCGCTCTTTTAGCTGTATTTTACTTTGGATTGTAAAACAGGAAAGGGAGGAAGGAGCTGCTGCAGTATTCACGTTTTCACTGGTTTCATTAGGTATGTTGGGAAACAGCTACTTTGGGTATAATGGGTATAGGATTAACAGCTACTTAGGTCTTTATTATTGCTGTGCCTCCAAGTCAGAGAAAAGCAGTTCTTTCCTTACTCTGTTTGGATTTTCAGAGATGTTCAGCAGTTTTCAGGCCATTAGATCCACTTCTAAATGTTTTACCCAGCGCCCTAAATAAAAGCATCAGAAAGGTCAGAGCCCCCTCTTCCAAACCGGTGTATGGGTAAGGGTTCACCTCACTTCATTTTGTCAGTGTCCTAAGCACAGGGGAAGGCAAGGAGAGGTGTGAAAAGGTCTAAAGTGGGAAGAGAAATGGCTTGCTGCCCTCAAAACGCAGGTTTTGGAGAAACCAAGGGTTTTCTTCATTAGATGCCACCTAACACATGAGCAGTCCTACGAGCTGACCCGGAGTCCACCTCCATCCCCATGTGCTGCAAAGCTCCGAGCACACAGCCAAATGGCAATGGTGTTGATAGGAAAACATAACACACTTCTTTTTTTTTTTTTTTTCCCCCATTGTTTGACAGACAGGACTAGAATCCTTCCCAGGATGCTGGTGACGACCAAGAAGGCATCTGGGCTACCTCGGGCAAAATCACATTGCTGCTCCGTGGTCCCTTCCCTCTCCGTCAGTCCCACACGTAGCACTCTGGCTTTGGTCGGTTGGTTTGGTTTGTTGGAGTTGGGATTTTCTTTGTTTATTTTTTAATAAACCGTTCAGAAGAGGGTAAAGCCTGCATAGTTTTACCATCCCTGCCCTCTGGCTGGGATCAGATGCATTTCTGGCAGAGCACGGGGGCTTTAGCCTGTTTCCTGCCCTGTGGAGCCCACGCAGGGGCCCTAAGGGGAACCTGGGCACCGTGAGCATCAGTCCCAATCCCTTCTTTCCCTGCTACGGAGACTCTGCAGCTTCCACTGGCCCATCACTGTTTGGTTTCCCTTAGCCCAGACGGGCGTTAGCAGTGGCAGAAGCTGTCTGGATGAGAAGCAGAGAAGAGATTTAGCTGGAGGGGCAGCAATTACATCTAAAAAGAAGAAGGAAAAAAAAAAAAAAAGAGAGAGAGGGAGAGTAAAGAAGAAACTGATAAAGCTCTAGCAAACTTCCTGGGGGAATGGAAAGAAGGGAAATAGACTTTCAAAGAGCAGATGTGACTTGCAAGGCAAGCTCTTGCACAGATACACTTCCACCTAGCAAGTAGTTGGAATCATTTACGATGTTCCCGTCCTCCAGCTCTCTGTAACCATGGCATGGCTGGACCAGGGGCCAGCAGGGTGGGTCATGTTGGCCATTCCTCATCATCCTCCGCATGAAGTCTGACCGCTCTGTTTTAGCCGCCTCCTGCAGCAGTTCAAACCTAACCCCGGGTCTTTGCCCATCTCAGGACGACCACTTTGTTCCTCTGATGCAGTCCTGGGAGATGTGACGTCTCCCAGAGTGGACCAGCTGGTGCTAACCTCTTCCATCATTTTCCAAGGATGTTCAAGGTGAGCCATAGCATCCTGGTCTCTGCCCGTGGGACCCATGCCTACGACATAGATGTGCTACCCCTGCGGGGCAGCTGCTGAGCTTTGACCTAGGGTCTGATATCCCACCTACTGTACAGCCTCCAGGACACCACCAGGCACTGCACTCGTAACTCCAGAGCTGTCCAGATGGTGAGAGATAATGCACAAGCAATAATGGATAGCTTTGTGTCTCCAATCAGTATTTATTTCCTTTTCTTCTTCCCTAAATTGCGAGTTCTTGAAAGTGTTGTCATGACTACTGAAGAGTGAACTTGACTCAAGTCTGCAGCCTTTGTTCCCTCCAAGTGAGCTGATCTAAAATTTGTCAAAACTCTCTTGTCACCGGCTGCAAAAATATTGTATCTATTTCTCGAGAGGAGCTTCTTTTGCAAGTCTCTCTTCGCTGTATATAAAGGGCATGGCGACAGTCCAAGCCTGCCATAATGCAGTGATTTTAATGCCCCTGGGTGCTCTCAGCTAATAACTCTTGAGTTGTTCCCTTGTTTCCAGCAATGTTTCTGCCACATCTCAAAAGGTCAATCTTCCATGAGGTCTTCTGTAATCACTCTGCTCAGATGTATTCTGATCAATGTTTAAAACTGGTGTATTTTTCTTTTAGTGGAACCTCCACCGGAGAATAAATTCCAAGAGGGTTTTCAGGAGCGCTGCAACATATATTGTGGTTTTGGCTCAAATTAATGCATGACATAATTCCACTGAAATCAATGAAATAGTATTCTGGGACGCTTCTCAACTTCTGAAGTCAAAGCTGTATGGATATGGTTTATTGCTACTTATTGCTTACCCTAAATCTGTTTTAATATGATCTGAGTCCTACATCGATCGTGAGAAATTCCGAAGGGTTTCATGGGGGTTCGTGGGGTTTTTCAGCTCTTGTTGAAATCAATGGACCGAAATGAAGAGAGCGGAGTGAGCCCAAGCCTGGGTGACTGTGTAAATTCCTGATCCCGCTGTGGTATCGGTGTGTGTGGATAACAAGCAGGCACCCTCGGAGGAGCGTGCAGTCAAAACAGACAGCATATGGCAGATATTGATTTCAATAGCTATCACTATTAACAAAAATAAACTGCTTTGTCGGGGGAAAGATGCTTAGACTGCAGGTTTCTCGTGACTCAATAGTCCTTTCACGTTTCTTGAAATAATAATTATTAAATTCAGGCTGAAACAAACATGCAGAAAAAAAAGAGGGGGGGGGGAGGAAGGAAAATTTGCAAGTACAGATTTGCAGGGGAAAAAAGTAAGATAGGGGTCAAAACGATTTGCAAAAATGAACCTCTTTCACAACGATGCTTAGATCCCTGCTTCTCAGGAAGGTGCATTGTTCCTCCTGCACAAATGCTTTGGGAAACAGCGTACCTCAAAATGGTTGTTCGGATCTCTGCAGAACAGATGAAAACCCCTGGGCAAGTTCTCTTGAATGTAACGGCGATAATATAAGTTAAATCTCATTCTATAAAAAGGATGAGTAGAAAGAAGATGAGCGTGCCTTCACTTCAATGCTTTCTTGCAGTGTCTTAGTTTTCTGGATGTATATATCATATATATCACTTCTGTTTATTGCACCTAAAACTTGTTTTTCTTTGGACTTCACAGCTTTCCAAAGTGTGTTAATTCTAGTACCTCTCAGTCAGATATTGACTTAAGCATTTTTACATGAAAAATTTTGATGTAAAATTTTCCTCATAGCTTACTTTGCACTGTTGCTTATTCATTATGCTACTTTTACTGTTTTTCTTCACTAAACGTCTTTTCGTTTAAGGATTCCTGATTCTTCCGAAACTGGCCGCACATGGGCTCAATAAAGTCGATGTGTTAAAATAGCATCCTGCCACACTGAAGGCCCCGAGTTATTTTACAGTGCATTAATCCTGTCAGGATCTGGGTTTCGTGATATATATCACAAAAGCAAGCATCACTCACTATTAGCTGCACGGGGATTGGAAATGGCAGTTTTCTAGCGCTCCGGATGGCCTTGGAGGCTGATGTTGCAGCACCTAACATACAAACGAAAACTTCACTCGGATGTCCCGTTGAAAGATAGGTCAGAAACGCTCCCCAGCACCAACAGCTTACAGAGAAGCTGCAAACTTCTCCAGCTTCTCACAGACCCTTTGTGCAAGGTGGGGTGATCAACTGCTCATCGCCACCCCTGGCATCTGCCCGCACTTGTGTTGGGACAGGTCTTGGTATCAAGGGAGAAGAAAAAGCTCTCCCATCCCAGGAGAAGCCATGATTTCAAAAATATTCCCCATTTTTTGAAGGCAAAATAGATTTCTGAAGTTCGGTGCCCCTCTCCCAGGTAATACGTGGCATGGGGGGACGGCGGGGGACATGGTGGTGGAACCTAAGCATGTGGTCTCCAAGCTTTTCTCCTCTTCCTTGCCTCACATTTGGAGGAACCCATAGGAACATTTTGGAGCCGCAGGATTTGTAAATGATTTAGCCCTACTTGGTGCTGAGACACCAAAATAACCAGTGGTTCTTCCCCAGATGGGGACTTCAGTGGGGATTTGCACACGGGGTAAATGTTCTTCTGAACCCCCTGCTGTAGGTCTGATCCTCCCCCTCTCCTTCCCCCTGCGGGGAAATGCAGAAATTCACCTGCCCCCGTTTCGGGATATGTTCTCAGGCGCTGAAGATCCCGACCACTCACTGTTAATCAATAGAGCTGGAGTGTAGCCATCAGCCTATTACTGTTTCAAGCTTCTTCAAAGCAAAAACTGTCTGGAAAAAAAATGAAAGGCCGAGATGAAATACATACATTTCTCTGTTAATATTTCAGAGGCAAGGGCACAACGGTAGCTTTCTTTTTTTAAGCCTGTACCCTATGTATAAAATATATTTGAGGGATTTGGAGAAAGAAGGAAAAAATTAAAATAATTAAGGAGCTGACAGAATTGATTTAGAGTCCGAGGCAAGAGGCAAAGCACTCGGTGTGTTCGGTGTGGTGGCCCACGTCTGGCCAGGACGTGAGCTGTCTGGAAGTGACCTGAGCACACCCACATCGGTCCCCGTCCAACGCCAAGCCCTGGCTCTGCTCCATGGACCCGCTGGCCCAGCACACCGAAATCTGCATCCAGGGCTGCTCTGAGATGCTGGGAAACCAGGCGGGGCTGCTTGGGTCTCCTGAGGATCTCGAGGTCCATTGCAAGGAGTACTGTGGACCAGGGGTTAGGGCTTTCCAAAATTAAAGGCAAGGCAGGGCTCAAGATTGGGTTCTGGCCCCCTGAGGGAGGCTCTCAGGTGTTGTCTGCAGGCACTTCCCACATAGGCAAGAAGGTTTCTTGGAGCATTCAAAGCCAAGGATGCAAAACTGTTAATAACGCCTGAAAGAGGGGATAGTTTTCATTGTCGTGACGGCCTCCTGGCCTGTCTGGTCTATTCCTGGGGCTTGGCCAAGCCCATACACCTCTCCTCCAAATGAGCAGAAGACAGCAAAGCTTTACCAGCAGGGAGATCAGCAAGAGAGGGATGTGGAGAGCTCTTGGACCGGCTGAGCCGGGGACGTGCAAAACCTCTCCATAAGTAGCCATTGCAGCAGGACAGCTATTTTAAGAAGCGCAGCAGTGCTGTAAGCATGTCTGTGCTCTAGTCAGCAGATGGAGGATGCATAATTTAAAACGGGAGTGACCAGACTAAGGTTTTTCCATCTGCCTTTCAAGTGCAGCAGTAGGAGGAATCTGCTCGCATCAAATAAAACTCATCCGGTGGCTCCGCTTCCAACTGGCAAGCCGTGAAAGCCCAGATCCTCAGAAGCTCTTCCCTCTTCTCTGAAAAAAAAAATAAAAAATTAAAAAGGACAATCTTGTCTTTTCCATTTCATGCACCTCTTCATTCATTGTGCGCTGCCAGATTCGGAAGCAAGAGCCCCAGCTCGCCGTCAGGAGCCTGGTCCTCGCTCGGATTAGGAGCCCTGCCAGCACAGAAGCATTTGATGTTTCCCAGGGAGCGACTTTACCCTGTGCCCACACTCTGATAGGCAAGAGTCCTTCACAGAAGCTAACTTAATTTCGGTGCAGTTAACCAGCCCTTTCTCCTCTGCAAAAGCTAATTCGGTTACATGCATTTCCCTGCAGATGAGCATGCACTTTATTGCACGTGAACCGTTCAGATGAGATTTGACATGGGAGCTGGCTGGACATCTCTCACAGATTTTTTTTATTATTATTATTTTTCCCATACAAAATGCTGGTTGACATCAAAGAGAGTTTACATTCAAAAGCTTCCAGAGAACGTAACTCGAAATGATTTTTTTTTAATACGGAACATTTTATGTGGAAGACATTTAAACCCACAATTTAGGAGATCCCACAGCTCTGTTTATGTGCATTTTCTAAATGCTTTTCATATTATATCATGACCCAACACACCACTGAAGCCAAAACCTCCAAACCCATTGATAATGTCCAGACTGTGCTGTGCTGTGTGCGAGCACCAGACCCCAAACCAGCCAGCTAAGACCAGGGCACCTCAGCAAGTTTCCTCTTGCCAGTTTGCCATTTCTGCCTTTCACATGCTGGAAGTGCTGCAGATGTGGCCATCACGTCTGTAGCTCCTCGAGTCCGGATGTTTGGGTCCATAACACGAGGGAAAGGACCACGCAGCCTTGGTAGCAGAACACACAGCCTGGACCAGAAAAGCACACGGCAGATGCTGTGTGACAGAGTTGCCCTCTTCTGCTGCCTCCCACACGACAACTAGTTTCAAATGTAAGCCCTTCTATCAACCAGTTAGGTGGGAACCTGCCTAATTATAGCTGCCTTTTTACATCTCTTTAACAAACAGGCCCAAGGTTTCAGGTGGCAGGGGGTACCAGGATTTAACACCTGCTTTTAAATTCTGGTGTGAGAATGACTCCTGTCCAAGGTAATATATATATATTAAAATAAATAAATAAATAAACAAGGACAGTCAAAGGCAAAGTAAAAATGGTGTGGTCATTGCAGACACCAGCACGTCCTGTACTTCAGGTCGCCAAAAAGACAGTGGGATCTCAATCCTTGGGGTTTTCTAAGACTGGGACAGACAAATCCCTGTCAGCCTGACCCAGCGTTGGGGCCAGTCCTGCTTCCAGCAGGAGGCTGGGTTCAGGACCTCCAGAGGTCCCATTTATCCGTTGCTTTTATCAACATCTCCAGGACCTCTTTTTACTGTATCCGATAAGCATTTGGAGACAACAATGCCATTTCTGCGGTGATAAGTTTCACACCACGCTGCGGGTGGTAGTTTGGTTCATTTCCCTTAGCGAGATCAGCCCAAGTTCTCCTCTATTTGCAAAGGCCGCCTCCATCCCAAGGAAGCGCATTTCCTCTAATGTGATTAGGAGCAGTGCCCTGCAAGCTGGCTGCCAGGTGCCCCTTGGCAACCTGCCTAGAAAGCAAGAAAATTGGTGTGGAAAAGTGGATTTTCCAGTGGCAAGAGCTAACCGCACGTTGGATTTCATTTTAAAACGTTTGCATGGCTGAAGCACCTGTGGCATAAGAGAGACAGAGAAAGAGGTTCCCCTTCCTCCTCGCCCTGCTGCAAGGATGTGTTTTCCTTTAAGTGGGTTTATGAAGGTCGTTGCTCACTTTAGTTTGGTTTGGTCACTGGAAAGCTGCCGTAGGCTGCGATCCTTCTTTATGCCTTTTGCAGCTACCCAGCCATCTGGACGGCCCAAAGGAGGCATCTGCTCACCCTGGTTTCTTGCTGGGATGGAGATGTTCCTCCGTGAGCTGAGAGCCAGCAAAGTTTGTCCTGTAATTTTGGCTCCAAGGCGTGCTCACTCGAAACTAGCATCACGTGAAAGGCCTGGTCACTAACAGGATGCGTCTGGTCAAAGTGCCCAGGAAATGTTCGAAATATCCTCCAAAAGTAAGAACGTGGGATGGGGCAGAGACATCAGCAAGTGCCCTGCCAGCAGGAGGAGAAGGACAGGGGAGAGCAGAGATGTTCTGCGTCTGGCTGGGATTGAGATGGGGCAGGAGGGGGAACAACACCTACTTTACTAAAGGCAGGTAAGAGAAGTTTGTAACAGCAGTGTTCACCGTAAGAGATATGTAGAGCTGCATGAAAGCTCTGCTCAGAAGCAGGACCGATTCTTAGACCCTCCTTTGTGGGTTTTTCAAACCTATTTCTGATCCCTGCTCCCAGAAAGGGCCTTAAATATTCACAGCCAGTTCCAAGCACTTTCCAGTCCCTTAGTGCTTCCAAACTACTAGACTAAATCTTTCTTTTCTTTTTTCTTTTCTTTTCTTTTCTTTTCTTTTCTTTTCTTTTCTTTTCTTTTCTTTTCTTTTCTTTTCTTTTCTTTTTTCTTTTCTTTTCTTTTCTTTTCTTTTTTCTTTTCTTTTCTTTTTTCTTTTCTTTTCTTTTCTTTTCTTTTTTCTTTTCTTTTCTTTTCTTCTTTTCTTTTCTTTTCTTCCCTTTTCTTTCCTTTTCTTTTCTTTCCTTTTTTTCCTTTTCTTTCCTTTTCTTTCCTTTCCTTTTCTTTCCTTTCCTTTTCTTTCCTTTTCTTTCCTTTACTTTCCTTTCCTTTTCTTTCCTTTCCTTTTCTTTCCTTTTCTTTCCTTTTCTTTTCCTTTTTTTATGTTCTGTCCTGCCCTGCCTTAGTGGATGTCAAGAGCACTCAGTCAGACCTACATGTCACAATGCTTTAGCTACCAGGAAGCTGATCTTTCCCTGACCTCCTAGTCCTGTCCCTTCTAAATAAGTCAGCCCAGTTCATTGCAACCATCCTCGTGTTTGTGCTCTCTAGATACATTAGTCTTCCACCCGCTTGGACACACTGTCCCATTTCCGCAGGTCCCTTTTGATGGGGGGGACCCAAGCCTGGACACCAAACTCCACCCAAGCCCGGCTGAGTGTGAAGCCCTCCAGGACTGCTAGCAGGGTCAGCTGGCACACACCTGCCCGAATCTCTCTGCCGTTTGACCTGGAGAGGAGGATTTTGTCACAGTCCTCCTGGATTGCTTTACCAGCAGATGTCCAGATAATTTAAAGGGTAGGAGAGGACCGGTGGAGCAGAGGACCACCCTCCCGAGTGGCTGATTTACAGCTCCACAAAATGCTGGCATGCCCAGGTCGAATAAGGCCTGAGAGGTGAGAAAAGGTGGCTTTATCCCAGTAAATACACCAAAGGAGCCCATATTTGCCTTAATTCCAGCATATGTACTCCTCAGCACCCAGCGCTGGGTATTATGGTGTGTCGGTGCTGTTACAGGGAGGTGCACCCGCCAGCAGTTTTCAGAAACCACCAGAACGAAATAATTCAAAGGCACTGCCTCTCCCCAGGACATTGGCTCCAAAGAGAAATTTTTGCTTTTCATCCTTCAGCATGGCAAAGCTTTGCTCTGAGCTGCCAGAGGAAACCTCTTCTCCTTCCCGAGCTGCTGCCAGCCCTTGGAAGAGCAGAAAAGGGGCAGGGAAGGGAAGGGTCACTGTGCATCCCCCAAACCCGGCCCTCCAACAGCTTCCCTGCTCCGCTGCCTTCCGAGGGATGGGTTTGTCCTAAGGAAGGACACTCTTTCTGTCCCTGGGGTTATTTACAGCAGAAAAAAAAATGAACTGCATGCAGAAGAGGCCCGGAGAGAGCTGCGTAATGGCGCTGAGCCTTCTCCTTCCCTTCCTTCAATGAGGAGTCATCTCTGGGGAGTCCCACAACTCCAGGAACCCAGGACTGTGGTGGCAAAGCCTTTCAGGTTGTCCTGCCACGTATCTCGTAGCACGCAGGCTCTCAGCAATACTAGAGCACACCTGAGAGTGCTTCAGTCCAGCGAGTGCAGCCTTTGAGGGCTTTGTGTCCCAAAGCAGCTGGCTATCAGGAGACAAGTGCCCTTTCTCCTTCCTCCTCCTGACACCTTCCTAAGCAGGAGCAACTCGAAGGCAGCCTTTGGCCTCCAGATCTTGCTGAACTCATTGGAGGAACTGAATCATTTCCCTTTTCTTTGTAGCTTTTTCTCATAGAGGACCTGAACTGTCCTGGACTGTGCCCTTACCATCCATCCCTGCACGGACCCAAATCTCTTACAAGGCTGCATCCCTGCTCACTGATCCTTGGTCCACAGCCAGCAGAGCAGCTCAGCACCAAATTGTCACATCCAGGTTCCTGGAAGCTCTCACAGAGGCTTCACAACCTCCTTCCCCTCCAGGATGTCCTCTCCAGACAGTGTTGGCCATTTCTCAAGGTGACCTGCACAGACATCCCCAAAGCAATGGAGAAAGAGGCTGCAGTGCTTGAGGGCAGGCGTGGGGGCTTCTTCCCATCATGGGAGCTGATGCATCATGTCCCCCATCACACTGCAATGCCCACTGGTGGCTCTGGCTCCCTCCTGAAGCCCCCTTGCACACACACACACCTTGCTCATCTCTCAAACCCCGCACGCCTTTCTCTTGCACTCAAAAACCCTTAAAGAAATCCTGCTTTCCCCTCAATTTCTTTTCCACCCTGTAACGCGCTAAAACAGCTGTGCACGACGCATTCCCGGTGCTGTAATGACTGCAGATACTCGAGTCTTGGCGGGTTTAGTGGGGCTGTTTGATTGCAACATCTGCCTCTGACAGCACACTAAAACACGGGAGTGCCGGCAATGAATCGTGGGGCACAAATTGCCGGGCAGCTCCTGATGGGTGCCACCAGCCCTTAAATCCGGGTGAGGTTTGGCCTGGGGAGGCTTTCCCAGCTCTTCTCCTCTATTTTAGTAGTCTGATGTCAACTGGTCATCATCCTGGAAAGGCAGCTTAAAAAACAATCAAGTCTTCCTCATTTCCTCCCTGCGTTCCTGTGCCTCCAGAAAAAAAGGACTTTGTCATTTGTGATGAATGTAAAAGCTCTTGAAAAGGATCCTGGCTTTCCCATTTCGCTCCTGGTCCCCACAGCAGCCCTGCTCTCTCCAGATCTCCCCCAGCATCGCTTTCACCGGTGGTTTGATCCCAGGGTCTCAGTATTTGCCCTGCACAGGGTGTGCAAAAAGCTGGACTGCAAAAGATCTCAAATATGACTGTTGCATTCATGAGATTTCACTCAAAACACACATTTTTTAAGAGCTGGCATGAGCTCCAAATGTGTTATAGAGCGTCAAATCACAGTTGAGCTCTTGGTGAGAGAGAGCTTCTCTAAGCCAAAGCTATTTCTGGGGAATAATGAACCCAAAGCAAGGCCAAGTGTGCTGTAGGCACAGGCAATGCTCCAGATGTGTGCGCACAGGCCAGCTCAAACCAGCACAAACACGGCTCCTTTTTTGCTTTGTCTTTTAAAATGAAAGGAAGAAATGAGGCTTGGGTGAGATCTCCGTCCCTCTGTCTGTCCTGTCCCTCTGCTAATAACTTTTGAACCTGCTGGCCAAGCAAACACTCAACAAAATGTCACAGATGAGGAAAAGGAGAGAGAGAACTGGCCTGGGGTTTGGCTGGCTGATGGAGGTGAGAAACCCACTTTATCCCCCAGCTCGTGTTTGCTGTAATAATCTGCCACTGATAATATTTGGTTCTTGCTGCTCTGAGCTGGAAACAAGCAGCAGTTGCTGCAGGGAGCTAAGTAACCCTGCCGAGGTGGCATCTTGTGAGATGTGCGGGGGCTTTACATTTCTCTTTACCCTCCAAGTGGCAAAGGATGAATCAGTTTGTGTGTGTGTGTGTGTGATTTTTGCTTTTAAAGGGTAAGGAGCGTGTGATTCTCCCACACCAACAGGGGCCTTGGAAGAGGGGGCAGGTTCAAATCCCTGAGCGGAATTTAACTTCTTCAGCAAAAATTCTGAATTTCGCCTGAGTCCAGGCAGGACCGAAGGAGATAATTTAGACTGCTACAAATTCCCCTCTGAAGCCCTTTCTGCAAAGCTGCTTTCATTTCCAAGCTACTTTGGAGATACGAAAATACCAGGAGGATATTTGCAGCCTAACATGAAAGCACCTTTTTTTTTTCAAGCAGAGAAAAATTATTTGATTGAGAATTTTTTTTTCCTTTTCTGTGCGCTGCCCAAGGAATGTGCTGTCATTTTGTCCCCGTGCCAAACCTCTCTTATTTACATGTATTCCCCGGAGGGGGTTGACTAAGCCTTCCATTACTCAACAGTGTCTTGGCTCTGGCACAAAACCACTACAAAGTTGGGAGGACTAAAAATATGTGAGGTTATATTGAGTCGGGGCAGAGAAGGTGCTGTCAACTGGAAGCATCTTTGGTTTCTACCCTAATCTTGCTAAACAGATGAGTGAAATCCCGTATCTCAGGCTGGATCTTGGTTATAGATCTTGGAAGTTATGATCTGACCCATCTGATACAACACCCTTGCAAATAAATGACCTATTCTTAAACATGTATTGATTTTGTCACTTGAGCCCTTTTCTGCTGGGAAAGCATCCCACCAGGTCCTGAACTCTGTTACCTCTTGGCAGAAAAACTTCAATATGAGTTTTAATAAACATAATTATTTGGGGCTTTATTGTATTTTTTTAAGGGAGCCACAGACAACATAAACTCAGGTATAAAACCCCAGGATATCTGAGACAGACAAAATAGAAAAACGCCACATGTGGCAAATACAATGTGACAGCTGCGAAATAAGTAATTCCTGGCTATCAGGGAATCGGAGCAGAAATCAAGCTGTAGCCATAATCTCTGGGTTGTAAAGAAAAGGACTTAAGAAGCTCGGGAAAGGGGAGTTTATCACCACGTTGCACATTTTCCATCTTTGCAGCCAGTCAGATGAAGCAAACTACTTAGTTTGCAACTACTTAGACTGCTTAGTCCCCATTCCCGGGGTGTCTGGGGCTGGGAATTTGATGCAATTTCCCTGCCACGGCAGTAGCAGCTGCCTTGCATGTCCTCCTCTTAATCTGGCTGACACCACAAGAGACCGAGTGCCTTTAATTAACGAGGAGGGAACAGGATGAATTAAGCCTCAAGGTCTGAGTCATTAACAATCGAAAGCATTTAGACAAGTCTCTTCCCCTGCAGCATGGTGTTATTATTAATTATCACGATCAAACGGGCAGATATGTCTCAGGATCCATAGCAAGGTATTAAATATTGCAGGGGAAGGAGTGTGCGCTTTCAATCCACGAAACCAACTCGGGATATTCCATGATTCTATGATTCTATGTGTTACCGGTCCCTTTAGGTCCCGGCACAACTCCCGATGTGCACACACCCAGCCTTTGCCTGTCCTGCTCCCATCCATGGCTGGCTTCGATGCTCAGCTCCCACCAGACAAGGTTCGAAGGGAACCTGACCACTCTTTGTGGGTTGTGTTTGTTGCGTTGGCTCCGTATTAATTCTTTGCATTGGGAATTGGCTGCAGGAACTGGTGCACTGTTGGCTGCTGATGTGGCTGTGATGAAGAGGAGGTGCTGGGAAGAGCACGCCTAGCAGTTGTGGAAAACCTCCTTTATGTTTATGTAAAAAGTGTATTAAAAATATAATATATATATAAATATATACAAATATATACAAATAAATATTTATAATGTATAATATATCAATATATAAATGTATAAAAATACAGAACATATAAAAACATACAAATATTTATAAAAATAAATATATAAATGGATATGAGTATATTTTATATATGTATTTATACATATATATATTTATAAAAAACCTCCTGCTTTGTTTCTAGCTCAAGAGCTCCAGTTTAATCAGCCACCACCTTTTGATCAGGAATGGGCTTTGCATAGGGATCAGGAGGGCCCTCGTGTTTCCAGATGCAGCCCAGGAGTGATGCATTTCATGGATGTTGGCTCTGAAGGGAGTCCCTTGGCCTTTGGCAAAGGCACTGATTTCTTCTCTTTTCCTGCAGCACACCGTGTGCCGTGGTGGCTTTTCCTCTTGCATGCAGAACAATGTTTTTTTTTTTTTCCGAGGACTGTTTGCAGCACCAGGTTTCTGGAACCACAGATTGGCAGTTCTGTGGATTATGCACCCGGTCGCTGCTTGCTTCACACCACATTGGTGACAGCACTGCCAGCAATGTGGGATGGAAACCTTCCTGATCACTTTCAACCCAGCTTGTGCCAGACCAAAGCTGCAGATGATGGGCTTCTTCTCCTAAGGTCTCTCCTCCACCTTTCTTCCCATCTCCAGCACCTCTTGAGCCTGAACACTGCTTCTCCCAGAGCAACCAAGGTCAGACTAGCTGCATGGATCCGTTTCTTCCATACTTTTAGACACCACTTGCTGTCCTCCAGTCACACTCCATCCTTGTGTTTAATTAAATTCCATGTGCCACTTTGGATGCTGGCTGTTTCAGTACTCTAGGACAGGGTTAGCTATCCCAAGCAGAGCTGGCTTTTCACCTCAGATCAGTTATTCCCATTTCATTACTCACATTTTCCCAGGTTTCAATAAAAGAAACAATATGGAGTGGCTATTGGGGTCATACACCCCTTTTACACCTCTGCTCAAGCTCTACCACTTACTTTTCCTATTCCCATATTCTTTTATATTACCAATTACCTTTCCAAAGCTCAGATTTATCCAGTAAAGTCTGAGTTTTACAGATTTATACAGAGATTTTCCAACATGCAGTAACACATTTTGAAAACCTGTTTATGGTCTTGCTGACTTGAATTTATCAGTGCTGCTTCTTAAGGAGCCTCCTTTTGGGGCCCTGCTTAGCCTTCATCATCTACCTCGATCTGAACTGACACAGATTTCTTCCAAGCTCATTCGATTGTGGTCTCTAAAACATCTTCATTTCTTTCCAAAACAAAGGCTGAAATACGTCCACCTCCGTGACTCATTGTGACATTATGTGTCCTGCTTCATTACGCGTTACACCAGTAATCTTTTTCACAGCAGAAAACATCACTTTCATTTTACGTCGTCATCTGGGTTACTGGCAAAAAACGCCGTGGCCAGGAAGAGCCCTCTCGGAGGATGCACAACATCCATGTGGCATTTTGGCATCAGCTCTGCAGTGCAAATCCATGGCCCATCCCATCCCATGTCATCTTGGGGTCGAAGGATGACCTGTGGTTTGTGGACGGGCAGCACCACACAAGGTCCCTGTACCAACGGGAGGCGATTTATTGCGTCAAAGTGACACACTTGGCTTGGCTTCCCAGCGTTGCCTCTTCCTCTCCCCCACCCGCCCACTCACACTCTATTTATTTAAGACCCCAGAACCGGGGAGAAAAATTAAAAAAAAAATAAATAAATTATCTAGCGTAGAAAAAGCAAAGCGATCGTGGCCAGAAAGTCTGCAGAGCTCGGAAGGCCTGTGGTTCGTACCACGCACGCTGCCTCTCCACCGCTTATCTCATCGAGGCAGAGTTATCGCGCCTCTCCCACACACCAGCCCTCCTGCAGCCCGGCAGAGTCTGAAGCACAAAATGGCCTCAGACTTAAAAGGGAATTATTTATTTACCCTGCTGTGAGACGTTTTTAATTAAGGTTGCAGCCAGAATTCAGCCCGGTATTCACAATCAGCGTTAAGATGCCTAATTATCGATTCAAAAGCCTATGAAATTTGGATGGGCTGTTCTACAAAGTGCTGCAGTTATTGTAATTAAATTGGGCTATAATAAAATTCCTGGAGTGACATCCTCGCTCAGAAGGAGTCAGCGATAGGGGCCCCATTGACTCGCTCTCCAGCTGGCCCTTGTGTTACCTACCGACCAGGAAGGTCTTTGAAGGTCTTGTCTCTTGCTCCTGGAGCCTTGGCACCTCCACCACCATGAAAATACCAACGACTGAATGCTCTTGATTGCCATGAATGGTGAAACACTGTCTCCAGGTTAAATATAAATTAATTAATTAAATAAATAAATAAATAAATAAATAAATATTAATATTGTGTCTGGGAAGGGGTGGACATCTTTGGAGCCGCTCTCATGTTGGCGTACCCAACTCATGGCTTGCACCTCCACAACTGGCACCAGCAAACATCTCAAGAGGAGTGTGCAGGAACAATCCGACTCCACAAAAGCCACAAGAGCTATTCCTGGCTTGGAAATGGAGGGAAGGGTGTAATCCCAGCCCACTCCAAAGCACTTTTCATCAGGAGAGGTTATCTTTCTCTCTCAAGACTCTTTTTCCATTTTGATGTGATTAAAATATATATTTAATATATTAAAATATACTCAAAACTCTTATAGAAATTTTTCATCTGTTTGAAAACTACAATGAGCAAATATCTTAGGAAAAGTTGCTATAAGAAAAAAAATAATAATAAAAAAAAAAAAGATGTGAAAAAAAATGAAAGGAAAAAGCAGGGATTATCTCAGGGGAAAAAAAAAAACAGCTTGACGCAGAAGATCGGATTTTTCCCCCAGAGCCCGTGTATTTTGGCCTTTTTCTTAAGAAAGGGAAAAAGGCACAGTTCAGAAAAAGCCAAACACTCAAAAGGGTGTGAAATGAGATGGCGTGAGCATTAGCCTTGTGCTCACTCTTTTAAAGTCTCAACTTACCTAATAGCTCTGTGTCTGTTCAGATATGAGACAGAGGAAACAATTTGTATGAATGATTGCTTGGAGAAAGGCCACGGCAATTTGTACATGCTAATCAGGTTGTACCTGCCAATCATGCCTTATTTTCGGTAGTATCTGAGGTTTGCAAATGCAGGGAGTCAGAGCAGGGTGCCTATTCACAGACACAAGCCAAAATAGATGTATTTTCTTTGGTCAGAGCCATCACAAAAACATCCTCATTAGGATTATGCAACCTTTTGCTATTAGCAGTGATTCACGGACGCCAGCCGGAATAAATATATAAATAGACAAGGCTGATCTCTGGGACATTCCTGAGTCATCTGGAAGCCAACCTTTTCTTTTGGGGGATGCTATGACCCAGCTTTTCCCTTTGTCTGTTGTACTACTGTGAAAATAAGATGCGTATGTGTCTCTGCCTGCCGCAATCTCTAAAGTAGCATTTGTAACGTTGCAAGGATGTGCGTGGCCAGAATTAACATCAAGGCAGAACAGCTAGAATCTTCCAACTCAGCCCTACCTTTCTGGCTAATTTGGTATTTCAGCTGAGTCATGTTAAACGGGCCCAATTTTTGGCAGGGCTAAGTGCCAGCAGCCCCCACTGACGCTAACAGTCTCGGCAGATGCTCAGTGCTTCGGTAAACCGGCCCCTGAGGTGTGATGCTGGGTGGAAAGGGAAAATGGTTGCATCCTTCTGAGATGGAGGTGGCACAGGATCCACCACTGCATAATTCGGCTGGGATAAGGGCCCTGCAGCATGGCTGGGCAGGGATAGTCGTCTGTGTGGTGGGACAAGGCTGCCATGGCCTCGTGGGCACCTCCATCGTGCCGGTCGTGAATATCCAGACAAGATATTCCACAAGAGACACCCCTGGGCAGTGCCAGCCTGGGGCAGCTGAAGATCAGGACTGATCATGAGCTTTCAAGGAGCAGCAGACAAAGAGCCAGCATAAGGATCTGTGAAAGCCTTCATCCACAGCCACAGGTGTCTTTGACCCTTTCTGTTACTGAGATAAGAAGTCATGGTGACTCCAGGGCTCAGCGATGGATCAGCACCTGGAAGAAGGTGACCCGAGGATCACCCAACCGCTGCCTCCCCAAACCCAAGAGATGGACATCTCACGTGGTAGTGATTGGCAACATCGTGAAGCTGTCACAGTGGGATTGTTTGGGAAAGCTGCCAGCCAAGCCTTTCCCTGGAGCAGCTAAACCCCAGCAGAAACGCCAAGGAAAGCATCGGCAGCATGGGAAGTCTGGCCAAAAGCCTGGGGAGACACCCCCCCCCCCCTTCCTTTATCCTGCTAGTGATACCACTTTCATATGCATAATCATCCATCACAGGGGCTTTGCAAATGGTAAAAAATTAATTTGCTCATGCATACAAGTTGTTGATTTTCTCTTGAGCTGAAGGAGCAAGAAGCCATGTATTTTTGGAGCTTCTTGAGCAAGATTTCAGCTGCTTATCTGTGTTTGCAAGGAGCTATTTATGAAATCGTTAAGCCCAAAGTTTTATTTTAAATTTCTGCTGTTTAACAAGTTGTGGCTGAAAGTGAACTTTTCATTGGACTGGGGTTTGGAATCTCAGCAGAAGCAAGAGGTGAGTACACGCTTTATGTCAGGATCCAATCCCAGCATCTCTCACACCCCAGCCTTTTCCATCCAGGGATCCCAAAGCATATTGCAAAGAAGTCTTGCAAGCTCCCTGGCAATCTGGACCATGTCTGGTAACCTTTCTTAACCAGTTACCCAATATTTAGGATCTTCTTGTCTCTTCTGGAGTGGGAAAAATATTATTAGAACAGAACTTTCACAAAGTTGCACACAAAATAAATAGGGGTGAGAGTGTTTCCCTGGTTGTGATCAGAGCTGGGACAAAGCCATTCTATGAAAGGTCCAAAGCCTCCTTTTTTGCCCTATGCCTGTGCCATGCACAGATCCTATCTCTCCTCAGAGCCCTCTGAATCTGACTCTTCTCCAGCTCCCAGCCTGGAGCTCCAGCCCCACCACCCTGAATGCACTTTGCCCTCTCCACTTGGTGGTGCTTGTTCTTCCAGCTGTCCTACCCCAAGCAGCACCTCATTTCCCTGGTGGAAGATGAGCTTTCACAGCACATCCATCACAGCCTTATTTCTTTCTGCCCCAGAACTTGTTTTTCTTTGCATGGACGATGCTTACAATTGGTCATCCAATTTGACCAATGCCCAAGAAATATTCCCGTGGGCAAAAGCCTGGTTGCTTGCAGCTATCAAAGACATGAGGTGCATGCTTTTCATTAAAATAACTGCATGCATTAAAGCTACTGGATTAAATTCCATGAACTTGGAGGGTTTGTGAAAGCAGACGAAGTCTGGGCTAGGAAAGAGTGGTGTATGAAGTGCTTCTCTGGTGCTTGGGTGATTGCATTTCTTTAGTGGCGAGCAACTTTCATCAGGGGCCACACCTAAAGGACTTGTTCCTTTGCCCATTGTCTGACCTGGACATTCATATTTCAGCCGCAGCTGGCACCCAGGGGCCAGAATGTTTGAAGTTGTCTGGTGACCTGGAGCTAGACAAGAACTGGTGAAAGAAAACAGGAACCCAGTTTAATGCTTAGTTGGGAAAACCTTTGGAAATTGGGGTCCCTGAGCTCTCAGACCCACACACACATGAATCTCTGCACCCACTTGAAATGTGGGTGCAAAAGTCCATCCTGATAACCGTAGTCACTCTGGCCATGCCACAGCCTGGCGCCTCTCTGAATTTAGAGCCACATCGTTTTATTGTGGAGACCTCAGCTCAGCTATAATCACCCAGACAAATCTCCAAAGGCAGACATTTCCTGCTACTTCAAACGTCTCCTGGCACTTTGCGGCGCTGCCCACGGAGCTGTGTCCTTTTAGAGCATCTCTGCCGAGACAGACTTGGCCCCCCAATGGGAAATGCATCCGTTATTACCATGAGTGGCTCTGACAAGAGACTTCTTGGGACTATTTTGATGTCGTAGAGTGTGTTTTGTTGCAAGGATGAGATGGCAAAGGAGTGGGGGAGGAAGCTTTTGCCTCTCAAAATGTGAGTCATATGAGCCCGTATGACCCAGCTCGCCTCTCCAGGCCTGTCTTTACCTGTCAGCTGGATTTTGCTTGTTACTGTGCAAAGCTGGCCTCTGAGGGCTTGGGTCTGCAAACAAAAATAAAACAAAAGCAACAACAACAGCACAGCAGCCCATGTCTCAGACAACTAATGCTAGAGGGAGGGAGACAAAAATAGGGGAGGAAACCTTACTTTGCCTGTCCGGAATTATTTATTTATGGCTCAGCCATGGGTGTGCAAGGACAGGGCTGTGTGTCCAGCCCAGGTGAGAAAGCTGAAACCAGTTAGAAAGTTGTGTTTTCATGTTTTTGGGACTCAGGTAACCACACCAACTTCCAGATACACAAAGTTTCAACCCGACAGTGAGAGCTCAATAACAGTGGCTTTTTTTGCAGCTCAGGTCCACATCCCTGTGATTAAAAACATCCTGGGACACTGGAAACCAGCCTCCAGCCTGACAAGGAGGGATGTTTTCACAACAGCTTCCCACTTAGGGAACAAATCTCTTGAGAGCCCCCTGTTGCTGCATTTTGGTAGTTCTATTTGTCAGGTCTTGGTCTTCCACATGCCAGGAATAGGATGAGGATGGAGTGGGGCAGGTGGGCTTCATACACAGACAAACATATTTTTCCTTCCCCAACCTCTGCTCCTATTTGTCTTGTTCATCTTTAGGACACCCTTAACTTAATCAGCCAAACACTGAAAGATTTCTAAGGAGGGACTCCGCTATTCACACCACATGCTTAAATTCCTCCTCAGTTATCTGTTCTTGGTCACTGCCAGATTCTGGACAGTTCCGGCCATGAGCATGGCCCAGTTTGGCATTAGCATGGTTTTACCTTACAGTTTCATACATCTTCAGAGCATCTGTCACATGAGATCATGAGGTTTCATAAACCAGTGGGTTCTGCAGTGTTTCCCAAAGAGGGATGGAGCCCAGGCATGCCTGCTCTTCCCCAGGTATGTGGTGCAGAGGTGGAGCTCCCTGACAAGGAGCAATTTAATAATCATCATGTCATGAAATCATAGAAATCTCGTGTTGGAAGGGACCCACCAGGATCACTGAGTCTGGCTCCTGACTTTACACAGGACCACCCAAAAATCAGACCATGTGTCTGAGAGCGTTGTCCAAACGCTTCTTGAACTCTGTGAGGGTCAGTGCTATGACACATCCCTGGGCAGCCTGTCCCAGTGCCCAACCACCTCTGGGTGCAGAACCTTTCCCTAACACCCAGCCTGACCCTCCCCTGTCCCAGCTCCATGCCGTTCCCTCGGGTCCTGTCGCTGTCCCCAGAGAGCAGAGCTCAGCGCCTGCCCCTCCACTTCCCTCGTGAGGGAGCTGCAGGCCGCCATGAGGCCTCCCCTCGGCCTGCTCTGCTCTGGGCTGAACGAACCAAGGGACCTCAGCTGCTCCTCATACATCTTGTCCTCTAGACCATTCCTTATCTGTGTGGGCCTCTTTTGGACACTAGCAGTTTTATGTCCTTCTTATATTGTGACACCCAAAAGCACACAAAGTACTTGAGGAAAGGCCTGGAGAGTGAGGTGCCATGTTAAGAGGACTTTGTCCCAAGCAGATATTGGCATGTCATGGCTGAGGCCACGAGCTGGTCCAGGGGACCAGGGGCAGGCTGCAAGGATGGATTTGGGAGGGAGAAGCCCATCATCTCCAGCACAGTGGGAGCAGACACCTTCAGGGGATATCCCCACCATCTGAAGATAAACCCTGAGAAGAAAAGGGAAGAGTCACCCTCCAGAGGCGTTTGTCTACTTTGATCTGGGGAGTGCTTCACCCCAAAAATCTACATTTTGACTTCCTTTAAAAGACACAGCCCAGTGTGTCTCCTTCTGCTGCAGAGCCTTGCTTCTGTCCCCCAGCAAGGAAGCTCTATTTCCAGCACAAGTCCTGGCCTCCATGTGTTGTTTTCCCACAGCACAGAGCAAATGATTTTCTCAAGTCCTCAGGGGGCCCATCGAGAAATGCTGTGATATATGTTCATTGGGATGGAGCTAAGAAAAAAACTCTCGAGCAATTATGCCTTGGCACAGATTTATGGATTCACGTCTCCCACGCCCTGCCAATCACATCATGCTATCTCAAGTTCCTACAAAGCCTTACACTCCCTAATCACAAAAATAAGCATGAAAGATAACTCCAGGAACAAGATAAGTAGTCACCAAGGCTGAGTTCAGCTCTCTAAACACAGAGCCATGGGGAATGCTCTGAGTTATCTCAAATGACCTCCAGTGACATCTCAATAAGGGTGAGAGCATCCCACAACTCCTCTGTTGTAGCTGCTAGCCCCATAGAGATGTCTCAGGTGCCTCAGATCATCTCAGATGGCATTACAGTACCAACATTTGGAAAATTAAATACCACTGTGTCAATGTTTTCACTCCTCTACTGTTTTATTTTTGTTTGTCTGTTTAACAGAGATGGGCCAAAACCACAATACTTACCCAGTCTGGAGCCAGGGTTCCCACTTCTTCAACCTTTTGTTCTCTTGTACAAGACCACACCAGCTGGGATCTTTAGCCATAATGTAACTAAAATAGCATATATTTTGCTGGGTCTTAGGTTGAAAATATATCATCCTGTGAGCCTCATGCAACAAAAACTGTTTTTCTCTAGATTTCTGTTCATGGCTGATTGGGTTTGCATATTGAAATTGATGAGCAGTCTGGGTGAAGTGCTTCCTGGTTCCCACTGGGAATTTCTGGGCATCTGGGATGGCTGATCTAAGTGTGCATTCTCTCCTCAGTAGAAGCACAACTAAATTTTACTAATTTTTTTTCTGGTCTTTTTTTTTCATGAAGCACATACAAGTATCTTTGAGATAACTTCCCTTACATCAAATCTAGGGTTCAAGAGCTGTTTGGGAACACAGGATCTGCTGCTGCAGGACAGGATCCCTCTGCCCATTGCAAGCATCTTTTGTATGGGCCTCTCCATTTCATCTGCCTGATTCTGCTTCACTCTATGGCCAAGAAAGACCCATTGCCAATGGAGACAAAGCAACATTTCCTGGGCAAAAAATAAAATAAAATAAAATAAAATAAAATAAAACACATAGCTAGAACAGGTCAAACAAATTGTCCTTTCAGTGACATTTTCACTCCACCAGGAGGGGAGCTCAGGATCTGAAGCCCAAGCAGGAGCATCTACCTGCTGGGTGCTCAGTGCTAAGTGAGGTGAATCCTACACACACACAGACACACAACGTGCCCATAGGAACCTCATTCAGACATGGGGCTAATATTGATGGATGTGGCTGAGTGCTATTTTGTGGCTGAATTACCTTAATGTTTTACTTCTGATCTTTTTTACACTTACGACAGACTTGAGACAAAATTTGGATCAAATTCTCAATTATCACCATTTCCTTCAAGGATCTGAATTGCCCTCTTTTTCCTAACATTTTCAGCAACCACATACTAGAGGAGTCTACCTCAATGACTCCCACTACAAAATCTTAAAAACCAGTGCCACAGAACTACAGGGACACAGACTTGAGATTGCCCTATTTTGTGCAATTTTAAACTGTGAATCTAGCCAGAAAGCCAGAGAGAAGGTGAAACAAGACCAAACATAACAATGAAAAGCACTCAGCAGCTCATTCTCAGGCATGATGAAAGCTTTATTTGCACAGGTCAATGATCCATTACACTATATAACATCTTCATTACGAATGATGCATAATTTACAATGTAAACACTGTTCCCTTTGGGTCTTCGTAATTCATGAAAATCCTTGCCATAATATCAAAGCGTATCTTCCAGGTTCCCCCTTGGCTTGCACGTACTTATCACACTAGGTCTGTGAGAGCAACTTACCAGCTCATTTCTGAGCTGGACATAAAACAGCACAGTCCTAGGGAAGGTATTTCATAATGAGCATTAATCATCTTAACTACCACTGCCTTCCTGAATAAAAGATCGTGCGTGTTTCTGCTTTCATCTCAGGACAACTGGTAAGGGAGAACCCTTCAGCTCTTCGTGTGAATATAACACACACTCCCGGTGAGAATCTGGTTATTCCTTTTTACATTTCAAAAGGCAGTTATTGTGCAAAACGTGTCTTGAGGCCCCGGAGCACTGTTTTTGCTTTATTTTTCTTTCCTAGCACCTCGGTGGATTTCAACTAACAAGCTGTCATTTTCTGCTGGGTTTTTGGCATAATGGGTTTTGCTTCTTGCTTGTTTTAGCAGCCCAAAACATTACTTACATTCCAGCGTGTGCTGAGGCTGGGACACCTCTCCTGGGCTCTTCTTAAGAAGTGTCAATGGCACAGGCGTTTAATCCTTCACAGATGGAGACCTGACACGCAGAAACCCTGGCCCAGATCTGCTGGTGCTTTTTGACTCCCCAAGCCCCTGTCTGGACTTGGCGACATGCTGTGTGGTGGCTCGGAGGATGGTACCCACATCTCCACCACCTTAACCATGAACCTCGTGGTCGCGTCTCTGGACTTTCAACACCACCTTATGAGCCTTGCTATCTCTGCATTTGCATCATATCAGCTGCTGCGTTTGAGCTCCAGCCTGGCCACCTGCAGCCTTCTCCCGGTCCTTCATCCTGACTTCAGCCTCTGAGCCCTTTTCCTCACCTCTACCAGCATCTTAGAGTCCCTGCCTTATTTAAGCTCCTTTTTGTGAGCCCCCGCCTTCAGTGCAATTTTGTCTCCCTCCAAACTGGTCTCAGAAATGGCAATTAGAAAAGAATAAAAGCAGAAAGTTGAAGCTGCAGAAATGATCTGCTCTTGGTGGAGAGTTCTGCTGTCACAGGAGGCAGAATTCAGCAGGCGTCCCACAGGACACCCATCCTCCCAGGCAAGGCAGTCAGAGCTTGTCTCTGCAGCCATCAAACTCCTCGGCGCTCAGCTTCACCGCCACACTCCATGCTGCCATCAGTCCCAGGAGGCTGGCACTCTCCCAGAAAATTAAGACAAAGGGTCACAGGGAGATCTAAGTGGCTCTAAGAGCCCCGAGCTCTGCATGGCATGCTGAATTTTTAATATCCAGCGTGCCCACGTCTGCGTTCGGTGTGTGGTTTTTTTAGTGGAGCAGCAGCAAATGTCCTCCCAGCCACATGTGCTTTCCACGTCCCCAAGAGAGAGTGGCGGGTTGTCTTATCTGGGGGGAAAAAAGAGCAACAGTTGCTTGGATTTCACTTGTCGGGGGCTGGATAAGTGGGAAATACAAGGACCGTAGTTTCACTGCCATAATTTAGCTTTTACCTGGGCAGACACCTTTTTCTAGCCCTGTCTGGCAAGGATACGAATGTGTAACAACCAGCTGCCTGTATGGGAGCACATGGGGAAAAAGGATCAAGATCATGTCCCAGATCATGTCATGGACACCCTCCTGATGACTTACAGACACCGTGAACCACCAGAGCAAGGTGGGCAACGCTCTGCTTCAGGATCTGGTGCTGCATTCTGCTGGGAATTTTTATCAAAGCTGCACCTGTAACCAAACTTGGGGAAAAAAAAAAAAAAAAAAGGTGTTTAGTTGTGATATGAAAATCAGGCTCTTAAAAGGTACCTGGGAACTAAAGGAACGTGTTTCGTTTTGTTTCTCCTCAAGAGCGTATTTTCAGGATTTTTTGAAATAAAATTGAAGCAAGTTTGAAAAATTAAATGTAGCTGTTAAATGAGAAAATTGAAGCATTTTCATGCAAGAGCGCTAAAATGTTTCAGCTGTCAAAATGTTTCAGCGTTCGCAGGGCTCCTTCCAACTGAGGTAATGGGTGAATTAGCAGGAACTCATGAAATGTTTCTGACAACCCAGATCAGCTTTTTTTTGATAGTATCTCCTATTGAGGGAAGGGGTCGGATCCTGCACCACCGCACATCCCAGCTGCTTCTCTGCCAATTGCAGCCCCATTTTGGGTGAGATGAGCCGAGACCTGACTCGCATCATGCCTGGGTTGGACTTCTGCCCTCTTACCCCTTTGTCAGCCGTGCTGGTGAGCAAGCCTGCAAGCAAAAAGCCTCTATAAAAGTAACATTGCATCTTGAAGAGGCTGGGTTTGTGCATGTATCTGAAGAAAATGCTGTAAATATCAAGAACAGCACAGCGGATGTTGAAAGCAAGTGGAGGCTGAGCTCTGGCTGGCCATGCTGATGGTGACAGCCCTTAACTCCAGCATTTAAGACGAGGACTGTTTCAGTGCATTGCCTGGATTTCCCTTGCAGTCTATAGGGAGAGGTGGCTTTGATGGAGGCAATTCACCCCATCCTGTGGTAGGCAGGTGAAAAGCAAATGCTGGGAGGTACTGAGCTCTCTCCACCACCCACAGAGGGAGCATGGAAAGCTGGCCGAGATGATGCATCTAACTTTGGGAAGGCTAAAATTATGGGAGATGTGTCCCATTGCAAGAATTTAGCAGCTCTGGGGCTGAGCCCAGCACCACAATTAGGCACATGAATTAACAAAGGACCTTCGTGGCCCAGACGCACCACCAGATGGACAGCCTTGATCTGGTGTAGGGGATGGTGTGCCCCCCAGGCTCATTTCAGCCATTTAAGCTCAGCATCACTGGAAACAAAGCTGTTTTCCCTTGGAGGCTGGATGCACATATGCCTTCATACCGAAGTCTGTTGGAAATGATGCTCTCCTCCCCATTGACACGTAATGTCAGCAGAGTCACGGCAGATGTTAAATTGAGACAATCCACAGCAGTTATTGTTATTGTGCATTTCAAAGCAGGCACTGAACTGCCTCAGAGCACCTTGGGATCATCAGCAGATCTGTAAAATCGGCTGAACTAAGACTGCTGTCGTCCATGGTGCTGCCCACCCACGGCCCGTGAGATGAACAGAAAAATAAGCGTTCTCAGGCCAGGCAGAAAACAATTAGAATGGAAAAAGATGAAGGACCCACAGAAAGGCTGCTGTACTTAAAGCAGGGAGTGGACGTGGCTGATACAGCACTGGATGGCTTCGCCAACGGGTTTTGATGTTAGAAGGCTGGTGGGATCCTTGGATGCAAGATCCTGGAGGAACAGCAGCTGACACAGCCCAGGAGACCTTTTATATCCATCACTAGAATCTGAATTCGCCACTCACGGCTGGGCAGGCTGCGTCCATCCACCTGCAGGAGATGAAGCGTGTTCTCTGCAGAGTCCCCAGCGGGTTTTTTGCCCTGCCAGGCCCCAGCCACACACCCAGCCTTTAAAGAGATGCACAAACAAGCCACTGTGTGTACAGCCAGGCATCATCCCCTGCTACGTGTATGTCCCATGGTGTCCCATCCCTCGGCTGGACACGAGGGAACAAACATGCACTTGGCCCCCTGCTCCACCCCTGCAAACCAGCAGGGACGTGTCTTCCCTGTAAGATTTTAAGGGAACATTTGGCCCTGCCACTACTTGGACCAAAGAGCCAAAACACCTCCAAAGCTCAGGAGCCCAAGAGCTCACATTTGTAACTTCTGGATAATACAAGCCCCAAGCTCATCCTTCATTACAATCTCCCTCCCATCTGTTAGCCCTTGATGTCCCCAGCCTACAACCCTTTTCTCTTTCCCTTTTTCCCCCTGCCCTCTGCCTTTGGTACCAGCTACCTGTTCCCACAGAGGTGCTGCCAAACCCCGCGCCAACCTCCAAACAAATACTCTCATTTCAGTCTGCTGTTTTTATTTCAAACCTGAACACAGACCCATAAGCCCGTCTAATTTATTCCACAGTTGGTTTAACAAAAGATAATGCTCCTACTTACAAACCTTGACCAGAGGTTTGATGATGGGAAAAATGTGCAATTCCCCGCCTGCGCTCTCCAAGCCGAGCAATTCAAGCTGGAGCACTGAAATCGCCATCCTCCTCCACCCCCAAATGGCATCCTAAAGCATAAAATTGACATTTCGGGCCCAAAACTGCCTCCACATGACCAGACAGCAGCTGGGCACATCAGGGAAAGTGCCAGGAGCTTCTGTTCCCGGTGCCTTTATTTGTACCACCTTCCCCAGCTGCAGTCTCGCACCCATCCAGGGCTGAACGAGCCCAGAGCTGGACTTGTGTTTGCCCAGGCCAGGGAATCGTTTTCATGCTTCAAAAAGGACTTGATTGCATTAAAAGCCCTTTGAGGATGGAGACTCCCCGGGCACGAGGGAGCCAAAACTATCGAGTTTCTCTCTGATCAATGCGCGGTGCTAAATCGGGGCTTTCGAGCCTCTTGGAGAAATTTGTAGGCGAAGCACCGGAAAGGCTCCGGAGGCTGCCGTTGAATTTTGATGATGTTCATCCATTATGGATGAAGGGGTTTATGTAAGAGTCTTTCCCTGGCGTTCATCTGAGGCCAGGCTGTCCTGGGCTGCAGACGGAGATCCGCAGAGTGCCGGGAGGGAGAGCGGGGACGGGAGGAGGGAGAGGGACAAAGGGGACCGCTCTGCTGCCTCTCTGCTCCCAAACAAAGCTCCTGAACCTATGCAACCTTGCCCTGCGTGAAATAAGCAAAAAGCCTCTGTTTGGACATAAATTATTAGCCACCCTATCCATTACCTTTACCCCACGTGGAAAGGGGGAGTTTCCATGGGGGGATTTCCCTCCTGTTCCCTCCAGGGGTGTTCTGACCACATTTGCCCCGGAGACAGCCAAGGCTTGGTCGCTTCCCTCTTGTTAAAAAGGGAGGAGGCGAGTTAAGTCAGAGTTTGCTAACACACTGTGAGATCTGTCCACGGAGAAGGAAAAAGAGCTGCAGTAAATCAGAAAAGGTGTTATTAAGACAACCAGATCAGAACTGCCTGGATACATTACTGCTGACTCTGTCCAACGCCAGACCTGGGGAGCTTATTAGGGTGTCTTTGGACATCTTGTTGGTGTTTTTTTTTCTTTTCCTGATTCTGTTCTCCTTCATGGTGGATTTTCCACACATTTACTAGTTCTCCTGAACCATCACTGTCCCCTGTTGACACCTTGCCTGTGATTGCAGAGCCCACACCGCTTGGATGCTGAAGAGGTCCGGGTGTCCCCGTGATTGTGGTCAGGACATGGAAAGCATCCCAAAACGCAGCAGGACTGGCAGGAGGAGATGCGTTAGCAGAGACCACCACTTTTTGCAGAACTGCCTTATCCTCAGTCTTACCCAAACATCTGGAGCCGTGAGTGTCAGACCCCGTCTCCAGCACCCTTACCAACTCTCCCACCCAGAGACAAGCCCTTTCCAGCCCTCTGCTTGCCCTGCAAAACCCATTTTCATGGGCAGAGGCACCGCTCGAGGCAAAGGTGCCCCTCGGAGGGTAGAGGACACCGAGCTCTGTCTCTCGTGCCACCCAGCATCCCCATCACTTTGCAGATCGAAGTGACATCTTCACCGAGCTCATCTGCACAGACGGCTGCATCCTTGCCTCTGTTTTCTTTCCCCACACTGGTTCCAGAAGAGCTCCGTGGGCACAAAGTGTGCCCATCCATTTTGCATCACCTTCCACTCAACTTAAGGCTCCTGCCGCACCTCCCAGCACGGCTGTCCTGGGACTTGCTGGATCAAGGGTGAAGCAGAATCACAGCACAACATTTCCTGCACTTTCCAGGATTATTTTTTTATTTACCTTCCTCACAAATTGCCCTGAGTGACCTTGTCTCACCAGGAAATATTTCATTGCTCTCAGGAGGCTGCAAACGAAAAAAAAATTGAGCGTAAACCTGCTGCCTGGGGAGACGGTGGTTGCTCGCTTCTCTTCCTTGCTCCTTCGTGATTTTATTGTCTTCACTCTGGGATTTCCTGCTTTTGCCCGTATATGGGAATTTCCTGCACAAACCTATAGGTTTACCCATGCCTTCTTCAGATTTGAGGACAGACTGTTTACATCCACTCCCCTTTGGGTCACCCAGCTCTGGTTTTAGCCCCCCAGCTAAGGCAAGCTGAACATCCTTCCACCACCACCAAACAGGCAAAGCCCACCTTTCGCCCTAGGAGAGCCTTTTGCTGTCCTCCCATGACAAACATCCCGCAAGCACGATGCTTTATTCACCCAGGGGAATCATCTTCTGCAAGTCCTTGCTCTTGGCTTTTGCTCCAGCTGAGCACCAGCTCTTCCTTCCTCCCATACCGGTGTGAGGACCAGCCTGAGATGGGAGGGGAGTTTCCTGAAGACCCCTTTCAGGAAGGTCTAACAAGAGGTGGGAGGTTTCTGAAACCTTCTGAAGGTTTCTTTCAAAACAGCTTTGGGATGAGCTGCAAGACGTGAGAGGGATGGAGGCATGGTTACGTTTTTAATCAGAAAAAAAAAAGAGAAGCTCCCGGAGACGCCCTCCTTCTCCACTGGACATGGGAAGGGAGAGATGAGCATGACCCAAACCAGCCAAGGTGTTAAAAAGCCCTTAAAATAGGAGCTTGACAGCTTGGGGTTTTTTTGGTGCTATTTCCAAAGGGTTTGGAGATCCCACAGCTTTGGATGTGTGCAACCAGCCCGTGTCATTTTATAAGCCCTTCCTCAAGTGTCTTTCCGGCTGCTTGGCTTTCAGCTACCAAAACAAGGCTCCCGGGCATGTGCCCTGCAATTTGCGGGAGGAAATGCTTTCTCGAGTCCTCCCAGTTCTGTCCTGGACTCCTCGTGGAGCCGGGGAAGGGATAAAGCAGAGCATTTCCTGCCGGCGGAGGAGAGCAGGCAAAGTGGATTTGACCTGGCACGAAACCCACTGCTCGCAGAGCAGTTGCTGGAGAGAAGAGAGGACGGAGAGGAAATGCACAAGGCCTTTTCTGTTCCGTGCGCCCAGGCTCGCGGTGATGAAACCCAGTGCCAATGAATTATACAAATGCTCATGCAATTTAGAAAGGAGCCACAGCCCTCCCGCAGCCAGATATAGCCAGCGCAGGACCTGCCTGCCTTCACATCGCGTTGGGAGAGAGAGCTCCCAGGGCTGCCGACAACAAAATATCCCTGCCTGCCGACGCTGGAGGGCAACGTGGCACGAGGGTGGAACCTGCAGCCAGCCCTACGCCTTCTTGCTGGGGAAAATCCTGCGCCCAAGGCTCGTGTCCCCCCCCCCTCTGGGGACACAGGAGGGACATCTGGGCTCGGATGCACCTGAGACAGGCCCTTTCCAGCTCCAGTCCCACTGAAGAGGAGTGGGAAGAGGAGAAAAGGGTTTCTTTGGGCTTCCAACCCAGATCTTGGGGTCTTGCAAGGAAGGCCATGGTGGTGCTGCTGAGTCCTAGTAGGTATTTCTCAAGTCTCTCCTCACATCCTTGACATTTAGCAATTTTTATATGAAAACTGAGAACCCAGGACTGAGGTCGGAAGAGGTGTATTTATGCAATATCTTCACCCAGCCATCCACGCCTGACCCTTGCAGACCATCCAAAAAGGCTCCTAGACCACAACATAAACAGCATGTATTTCCTGCAGCATACACCTAATCTCTCTTAGGCCTTGAGGAGTTACATTGATTGATGATTTGAATAAGAAGTATCCAGGAAGATAGGTGTGCTGGGAGATGCTGGCATTTAATAGATGATAACCTTTTTTTTTTTTTTTTTTCATTTTCTCCTTGCCCCAGTTGACCCAGCATCTCTTTGCAGAACTGATAGCCAGTTTGTGGTCATGTTTTTAAAATGAAACACAATTTTACCCCCTCCCCCAATTCCATTTGTAAGCATTAAAGACGGGGCCAGCAGCTGTTTTAAGCGCAGTGCCCTGAGAGGATTTGGGTTCAAATAGCTTTGTGATTTCACCATTAAAATTCCAACTGGTTACAGCGCTCACAGGTGTCAGGCTGGGAGTGGGGAGATACTGCAAAGTGATTTATGGCTGGCATCAGCCCATGTAGTGTGCACATAGCTCCGTGCAACAAGAAATGTCATAGGAGCAGGAGCCAGTGACCTCCCTCGAGTCGGAGCCGTGCTGATCCTCTGGCACGGCGTATAGAAATACCAAGGAGACTTCATGATCGGGGGAAGCAAAGTGAGGCTCGAGGTAGCTGCAAACTGCACCAGGCTGTGATTGCACCACAGCCATATCCTGCTCCCTGCCACCTCTTGGCATTTTCCCTACAGCAGCAAGTAAAGGGATGATCCTTTCATTTGTGGTCTGAAAAATTGTGTTCCTTCAATGATACGTTTTCCTTTCTCTCCCAAATGTAGTGCTGTTGTGCAGCTGGGATGTAGGGCAGGAGCCTGGTGCTCGGATTAATTAGCTGGGGAGCAGCAAACGATGACCTTGAAATCCTCCCCTCCATGTCTAGACCTCCAAGTGGGACAGGGTCCCTTTTCCAAGGGATGCTCCCAGCCACCAGACTGTAGGGATGTGCACCTACCA
>CM021700.1:93061398-93143528 GCA_011074415.1 Stictonetta naevosa | reverse complement strand
CCCCCTGAACTGAGCCTGGTGCCAACACCCTGCTGGTCTTTGTGCAGGAAGGCTGTGATGGCAAGCTACAAAAGCTATGAATGTATGATGTACAAGTCTTTGGGATGTCTTTGGTCATGAGTCAATAATGATCTACAGGGTAGACTTGTTATATAGTCAATAAAGAAGAGAAAATATTTCTGGGGTGCAAATCATCTCCCTCTAAAGTCCATGTCCCAGTCACGTGAGACACCTCCCGGACCTGGCTGTTCCCAGACCTGGAAGACCAGCTAAAACATTGGTATCTCCAGTTTAGATGTTTAAAACCAGGGGAGGCAGGTCTCCCATTGCGACTAACCTGGATCAGTGCTCTCCAGCCCAAGCAGTGTGAGTCTGGGATCTGGGTGGTCCTGATGTTTCTTTTCAGAGGGGACTTTTGATATTTACTCTGGGATACCAGGGAGGTTAGCCTGCATTTACTGTAGTCTTCCAGAAGGGATCTGTAGAGACCCACCCTCTGTCCTGGCCAGGGCATGGGTAGGAGCTTGAAGGAGAAAGGAAGCAGAAGCTCCATCTGGGCTTGGCAGAGATGCTCCTGAGAGCCGTGTTCTTGGCAAGTCCCAGCACGGCTGAGGCCTTCCAGGATAAAGTGGCAGCAGACCAAGCATACCGACTCAGCTGCACTTGGCCCAGAAGCGGTGGCCGGGGGCCAGAAATGCTCTGAGAGCCCGTGGACGTCTCCAGAGATCTCGAATCCTTCCTGGCAGTGGCGCTGCTGCCAGAGCATGGCTCCGAGGTGGTGGAGGAGCCTGGTGATGGGAATGTGGCTAGGAGGTACACACCATCCTTCAGCAAGTTGGTAAGACAAGGCTGGATGACGGGGAAGTTAATGGTCATCACCAGGTCTTCTGCTGGTCCACCACAGGTTGGGAGATAACCCATGGACACCTCATCGTCCACAGGGCACAGGTTGAAAGCTGGTGAAAGCAAGAGCCACAGAAAGGCTCGTAGGTGGCAGCTGGTCCTAGAGGTGCAATCCTAGCTGGGAAGCCTCCCCTGACCACCTGCGTCCCACCTCCCAGATGGATGAAGGCATCTTGGATAGCTCCTGGCACCACGGTCAGGCAACCAAAGCAGTGGGGACACCGTGGTGTGGGCGTCCCCACGTCAGCCAGAGCCCACGCTTCCAAAGGTGGTGGTGGCACCAGGACAAATCACCCTGTCCTCAGATAATACATGGGAAAATAAAATTCCTGGCGTTTTTTGGTGGTCACTTGTTACAATGCTTCACGTCTCAGTTTTCCCAGGAATAAAACAGAATCTCCAAGCCCTGCACCTGAGAACGTGTTTGCTGTTTGGAAGCGGTAGGTGTTGCATCCAGCAGCATCCAGCCAGACTGCCAGTGAATTTATGTCGAAGTTTCACTCGTGGAAAAAACATATTGTGGTAGATAATGTTCTCACTGACAAGCCAGATGTCAAAACATGGCAGGATAATGTTACCGAAAGCCTCGGCTGCTATAAAAGCGAAGCGAAGAGACGATTGTTCCTTCGTTAGACATCAAAATTTGATGGCATAGCGCTGTCACCGAAAGGCTCGTGAATGCTCAAAATAAAGCAGGGCTAAAAGCTCCCCTTGGTCGTGTGGGGAGTTTCATGGAGGTGCCAGCCCCCTTTGGTGACACCCTTGGGTGCGTGCTCACAGCTGGGAGGTGCGTGGGGCTGTTGTGTTTTTTTGTTTGTTTTTGTTTTTGTTCTTGTTTGGTTTTTTTTGTGTTTTTTTTTTTTTCCTGAACAATTGTCTTATTATTTAACTTGACTTTTATATACAGACCTTTTTAGTGAGGGCTTCATGAGAAAAGGTCTCCCACCTCCTTTGGGCACTGGATAAGTTATCACAAGCGCCTGTTTGTAGACCAGCCCATAGACGGTGCCACCACTCAGATGGGAAGTTATTGGCAACGGAAGAAATTGCCTGCCTGGTCTGGCAGAAAGCCCTTTGCTCTGTGAAAATTCAGAGGTTTAAAAAGCCCACGCCTCTGCCCAAATTTGTTGCACCAGCCCTGTTTCCCTGCTGAGCCCCGCTGCTCATAGGTTGATGTCTGGGCGCACCGGGTGGATGGCGCTGGAAGGATTATGCTGGACAGATGGACGTAAAACACACCTGAATCCTGCCCAAAACAACAGGCTGAAACATCTCCTGTGATTTACAGGCAGAGAACCACAGAGGGGCTCAGGTTTGGTCACCACCAAGGACCAGGGGTGGCACCTTGCGGTGCCATTGATTTTTGATGCCCAGTTCCCCATCATTTTCCGCTCAGATCGATGTGCCAAACGCCACCCTTAGCTCTGCCGTGAAAAACACAGCTGGAGGGAACCATCCAGAGCTATCATCATCCTCTTTACACCTCACAAGGACAAGCAGCGGCTGTTCAAATTGCTCCTGAACTTTGCTGGTATCATTTATCTACGCTCAACGCTCCCAGCCCCATCTGTCTTGTGGAGATTTTCTCTTGACATCAACCTTGCGTGGCCGTTCTTTGTCAACTTCATTGTGTCTTGTAACACAAAGGCATCCTGCCACGACTCTTCCAGGAGGCTTTGTAGCAAAAGAAAGTGAAAACGCTCCTCTTCTTAGCACTCTACCTGCTTCGAGAGTGATTTATGGGTGTTGTCAGATGCACGCGTTGCTCACAGATGTGAAAGGCTCATCTCCTCAACGCCTTTTAAATAGGGAAGGAGGAAAAATCCCCCCCCAAAAAAAACTGGAACAGAGAACATCACAAAACAAGAGGGGTTTTTTTTGAGTAGCTCATCCTCTGCAGGATCTCAAGACGTGCTTAAAAGCTGCCACCTCCCCATTTCACAGGTGAGCAAACACGAGGAAGGAGAGGTGAAATGCTGCTCCCACTTGCACTTGTTAACTGATTTTTAAAAAGCATAGAAGTACCTCACATTGTCACAGTTTTGGAGATCCCTTCATTGCGTAAAACAAAAACCAACAGGACTGTACATGGATCCCAAGTTTCATTGCTAGCTCCCATGTCTTTCCAAGCCCACCTGGACCATCTCCTTTGTACATCAGGTCGCACACTGTAGAGCAAAGCAACACTGGTTGCTCTCTCATCTTATCCAGCACTGGCTTCTCTGTGCACACCAGGAAGCCTCCCACCTTGACAAACAGCTCTCTGGGCACTACCAGCTCCTGTTGGTGCTCTCAGGGGAGAGCAGATCAGGGGCACAATGAAGCATTTAGTGCTTTTATTCCTAAAATGATCTGCTGGGTTTGAAAGACTCGCAAAGACACAACCCCCCGTAGCCTTCTCCAAACACTTTTAATGTGCAAGCCCTAAAACAGATCATTTTCCCAGTTTTGCAATGATGAAGAGCAGTTTACTCTTCAGCTGTCACTTTTTATCACTTCCTTTTAGCGGCTTTTAGGCACCTTTTTCAGGAAAATAAATGCGGGAATGCTCTTAATAACCCGTGCGTTTGATTAGTGGTTATTAGGCGGAGCTGGGAAGGTGACACCCAGCCACATCCTCGCTCTGCACCTGGGGACCAAGAGGCGAAGTGATGGATATGGAGTTGATATGGGGTCCTGGCTCTGGAGGGAGCAGGACATGAGGCCAGGTCTTTGGGGGTCATGGAGATGGCTGAATTACAGGCTCTGCTCTTCTCCCTGCCTCCGAGGACACGTCCCCACTCCATCATTTCTCTGTGCCGGCCACAGAAATTGTCCTTAGCGGACAGAGGTCGAAGAAGGGCCAAGACTGAAAACACCGAATCCTTCCCCATCCAGAGCTGATTTTTAAAGAGTCTCGTCGGCGTGGCCTTCAGCACACCTCGCCCACACAGCCGAGAAGATAAAAGCAAACCGGCCAGATCATGCTGAAAAGCAATCCTCCGCGTTCAGCGCTGATAAATTAAAAGCTCCTCGGCCTCGGAGTGAGAGGAAGTTTTCCCACACAATAGTTCAGAGCCCATTAGAGCAATGACAAGCAACCACTTTGTGCTTCACTTCAAATTTAGCCGGGAGGGAAAATATTACTTTGGATGGCAAGAAGAGATTGCTTTTAATTGAAACTCTTCCTGTGCTGAGCCGCTGTTGACACTTAGTTTGCAATTAGCAGTTCCCCGGGTTTTCAGCTCGGCTCTGCAAGGCAAGGCTGCAAAGTGAGAAAAAAAAAAAATTAAAAAAATAAAAAAATCAAATCAGATATTCTGGCTCATCTCAGAGAAATTCAAGGGGATTTAAATGCAAGTCTGGGTGTCTGTTTCCCTTGGTAGCCTTGGCTCGGTGACTGGGGTGTGCATGGCCACCTGGCAGCACACCACAATGTTTTGGGGCAGGGAGGGGATAACGTGTCAATAATGTGTCTCTGACACTGCAGAAAGGTGTAAATCAGGTAAAATCATTGGGGATGCAGATTTACAGGTATTGCACTCAAGGGATTGTCTTATGGGCAAAGAGGAACTGTTCGTTAGGTGTGTGCATGGAGTCTCTTGTTGATATAGCTGATACCAGAACAGCCTCAGCACTGTTAGTCCATATTTAATGCTTACCATACACGTGCACACGCTGAGTTCCTGCTCCTTTTCCTGTAGTTCTGCTCATCCTTCTCTGCCCTTCTGGGTCCCGTGGTTGGTGGTCTCGGTGGTACTGGTGGTGGTTCAGCCTACCTGGAGCCCTTTGCCAGGAGGAACATGATGTTCGTGTCATTGGTTTCTTCTTCCCTGGGCTGGGATCCACTTGTGGATGTTTGCAAGTCTGTGTTACACCTGAGTTTACAAAATATGATGTCTTTTATGCAAGCTGGATTATCATAGAATCACAAAACGGTTTGGCTTGGAAGGGACCTTAAAGCTCAGTCCCAACTCCTCTGCCATAGGCAGGGACACATCCCCCTACATCAGGTTGCCCAAAAGCCTCACCCGACCTGGCCTTGTATTATATGTTTGATCATATATGTCCTTCTCTATATATGTTTGTTGTCTTTGTTACCACTAAAACCACTTTTGGCCATTTTTTTTTTGACCACTTTTTCTGCATTCATTTACTGACCACGATTTGTCTATAGCCTCGGGGTCTCCAGTTCCCATCCGTTACCATCCCGTTGCCTGCCCTCCCGTACCCCATATCTCCACTTCCCAGCTGCATCACACACCTGGTGAATTCAAGAAATTGCTGTCAGGGCTATGGTGTCGATGAGGAACCCCAGGGAGTGCTAGTGGCCCTGGAAATTTGTCCTTGGTGTTCCTGAGCCGTTGCCTTCCAATTCTCTGTTTTGTTTTTGTTGTTGTTGTTGTTGTTTTTCCTAAGCATTTTTATACCATTTTGCACAATTTTCACCCTTGACTCCTCAAGCTGCTCTCACCATCTCAGCCATCGTGCTTCTGCCTGGCTTTACTCTTCTCCTCTTGCGGGGCTTTTGCTCATGCATTTTTTTCACACCTCAAAAATGTCTCAGGCAATCTGAGCCAAGACCCGCTGCTTTGCCACGGCAGACTAGGTCTTGGGTCGGAATAACTCCAAGGCTACTGGAGCAGACACTGGGTGCCCTGGCTGAGGGTGAGGCAGATCTCCCACCTCTCAGGTTCTGGGGTGTTCTGCCTCGCTCACACATCAGGGAGCCACCACACACCTCACCCATGGGACAGGAGGAGCTGAACCCTGCTAGGACATCCCAAACCTGCACATCTGGGAGCTTGGAGGAACGTGTTTATTATGGGGGTTGCACGAAGTGCCCACAAAGTGCTTTTGAGCAGGGAATGATTGGTGTGGGATGGAGAAGCCAGATTTTGGCAAGGTGAATCTAGCAGTGAGCCTTGTCCAAGTCATCCCCCTGGAAACGGGCTTGGGGTTATATTTCCCTTCCTTCAAAGGTTTATTCCTCCATAAACAACACTCCAGTTTGAACCATAAGGTGTTGGCTGTGTCCTAAAATGTAACTTGGGGCTTTCCTCTGGAGCACCAACACCACTGTGGAGCTGATGTAGGGACGGATGTAGGGACTGAGACTCAGAAATAGAGGTGTAATGGATTTTCTCCACGATGGTCCTATGAAGATCCACCAATGTGCCAATGCACTCGTACCCAACACATTCCCGGGGTCATGCCCAGCCCTGGGCAGCCCAGCGATGGTAAAATTGGTGGCTCTCACTCCTTGGCTCGACATCAGGACCCCATCCTTCCCCTGCCCCCGGTGTGATGAGCTTGGTCCTTCGGTGCCAGGGCGATGCCAGGAGTAGGTCTGGTCTCTTCTTGAAGTCTCCAAGCAGCCAGCAAATGAACCGCTTAACTTTATTATGATTTCCCCATCTTTGCTCTCAAAATCAGCTGAAGAAAAAGATCAACCAAAGCCATAACCTGGGAGCTTCTTGCTCCATTCTTGCACATGAAAAAAAAAAAAAAAATCCTTCACCATCCAGCACGGCCAAGGGAGGTCACTTCCAACAGGCTGCTGGAGGAGAAGGAGAAGGAGAAGGAGAAGGAGAAGGAGAAGGAGAAGGAGAAGGAGAAGGAGAAGGAGGAGGAGGAGGAGGAGGAGGAGGAGGAGGAGGAGGGAAAGCCAGGTGGAGATGAGCAGCCCCTGCAAAGCCAGGCTGCTAAAGAGAGCTCGTGGCACAGAGTGGTCCAAGCTGCAGTCGGCAAGTCTTCCCAAAGACATTAATCTTCTCATTACGGCCTGACTTAAGCGCTCGAGCTTTTATTGTCTTCAGTCCCTAGAGGTCAATAGAAGGAACGGCCTGATTGTTGGGCAATTTATTTGACTCGAAGTAATAATATTTAAATGGGCCGTGAAGACAAAACAAGATGCTCCGCGCTTAAATCTATCCGGAGGCTGCCTGCGTCCTTCTTTTTTTCTGTCCCTGGTGGTAAAAGTGTAACTCTCACAGGTCTTTCAAGCTGTTTGTTCTAATGTATTACCGGTCACATTGGAGGTAAGTGCAGCTCCACCTCTCAAATTTTGTGGGGGCTTATCTTTATTGTTTCGGTGCGGATTTTGGGGAGGGAAGAGAAAGGGAGAAGTTGATTTTTGGGGTGTTTTTAATTCCTTTTAGTGTAAAAGGATGATTTAGAGATTGTGCTGGTGAGGATTACGTACTGCATGCAGTCAGGGGTTTTAATACAGACTTAGAACTGGCCTCGTTCTTGATAAATTGCACATCCTACTGGCATTTCAGTCCTCTGTAAACCAGAACAACCTCGTTCTGTTCCCAGCCCTGCCAGCAACTCTTCCCATGCCCTGAGAAGGTCACCAGACTTAGATTTGGTTGGGGAAACTCACAATTGACCAATGTCTTGCTTTATGAGCAGTTAGAAAGAGGACTGACCCAACTGAGAAGCCAGATAACCTCTTGATCAAGTCCGGGCCATCTTCTGACTTAGCAGATTGCCCCTGGGCATGTCCAGCCCTTTGGATTATCTCCGAGGATGGAGAACCCACAGCCTCTCGGAGCCCCTTGTCTGTGTTTGAGTGCCCTCACGATGTTTAATTTTGTTCCTTGCATCACACTGGGGTTGTTTGCTGCCTCCCATCCTTTCCCGTGCACCTCCGAGAAGAGCCTGGCTCCACCTTATTACCTTCCTCTAGGTGCTTGGAGCCCCAAGGAGATCCAGATCCTGACTTTTTCTCTACCAATTTTATGAGCCACAGGAATGCAGGGCATCTCTTTTGGCTCTTCTGGGTTTAAGCTTTCTTGGCAACCTTCACAATTAGCTCTGCAGCATACGGTGAGGTTATGAAGAGCTGGTATTTGGCGTGTGTCTGGATGTTGGTGGCCTTCCAAGTAACAAAGTCCAGTCCACCTGATTTATTCTCTGGATGCAAAGCAGGAAGAGAGAAAAAAAAAATGAAAGGGGAAAAAAAGCAAAGAAAAGGAGATGGGAATATCAGCAGGGAAAGTTTTAACGGGTTGTGACAAATGTGTTGGCTCAGCTCTTATCTGGACTTCATCTTCCTTTTGAGTTTGCACGGGGAAGGATATCACTCGCTCTGGGATTCTGGTTTTGGTGTCCGGCGTGGGTGGGAGAAGATGTGCAAGATTAGAGAGCTCTGAAGCTAAGAGCAAATTTTGGAAAGAGTCTGCAAGCTGCGATTAGAAACGGAGGTGGATTTGCCCTGGAGATGGGCGAGAAGGGAGGTGAGGTGTAAGGCACGGGCAGAAGCGTCCCCGTGCCTCTTGCACACTTGTTCCAGAGCAGCTCGGCTGCTCCCCGAGGCTTTGTCTGCACTTTCTCCTTCCCAAAAGGAGAAAACAAAAGTTTTGTTTGGCTGCTTATTTTTTTAACATGGCCTAACAAAGCTCCAGATAATGACAAACAAGTGAGCAAGACTTCTGGCACAAGCGAAGGAGATTTAATCTGTCGGCCCGTGGGCGGATGGAGCAGGATGGTGCTGGCTGCATTCTCTTAAGGTGGCTCCTTCGATCCCCGGAGCTGCTTAAAATAGAGCAAAAGGGAATACAGAATTATCCTCAGAGCTGATATACACTGCTTCATCCAGAGGGCGTTGCTTTTGGTGGGGCCTCAGATCCCACACATTATATCCACGGTGGTGTAGGAGCTCCTAGCACGTCCTGGGGCTCACCACGGTGCATTGGGTGGACAGGCTCAGGGCAAAACCCCTGGGAGAGGCCAGAAAGCAGGGGCAGTGGTGACAAGGGTAGGGCCACCGAGCTGCCCAGGGGAGCAGGAGGAATGTGGAGGCCACAACCTCAGAGGGCAAAAATTTGGATAGGTATCGGCAGGCTCCTTGGGGGACTTTGGGGAAAAATGGGTGCAGGGTCCCTGCAGTGGTCAAGGCAGAGAGGAGCTGGGTCCCCCTGGTCTTGGCTTCTCCATAGGCAGAAGCCAGGAGGCTGCTGAGGATGACACTGCCATGGCATGGGAGTGGCTGCAACCAGGGGATCCCGCAGCCCAAGAGGACATTGAGGCTGGGAAGGTGGCTGAGGACGCCCGGGGAGCTCAGCAGGCACCTGAAGCCCCTGGATCCTGAGAAAACGCTGCCCTGGCCAGTTTGGCCCCAGCTGCAACCAGCTGGGAGCACAGGGGAAACTGAAGCACGGAGAGTGGAGACTGATTGCGGGCGAGCATCAGAATCAGATGAGCAGCTTTTCTTCTGCATCCCTGCTTGCGTCCTTTCAGTCTCCTGGGGGGAGACTTTTAAAGGCTTTTAGGTGCCTACACATGAAAACGGGGTTCCGTGGGGATTTTGGTAAGCATCCTCCCGGCATCCAGCCCAGTACATCCCAGTGCTCCCACAGGAGCAGCCCCCAGCCCTTTTCCTTTGCCTCGGTGGCTTCAAAAGGCAACGACCACGGGATGGCAGCAAAATCCATCACCGGCGATGTCTCCAAAACCAATTTTCCCAGTTCGTGGTTGGGCGCTGCTGTTGGCACCAGGAGACACTACATGTGAGTGCTGAATCCAGCGACGGCTGCGAAGGGACGGGGCTGAAGGGAGGTTACAAAAAATGGCATTTGGGGATTTTCCTGCCTGGGAACGGGAGTCTGCTTTCAGCTCCACTTCTCCGGGTTATTTTTGCTCTTCTGTTGCAATGCAAATCCTAAAAAAAAAAAAAAAACAACTCACACTACAATATAACTGCAAAAACACGCCAGGATATTTCCATTTTTTTTTGGCTGCATCCCCCCAGCTCGGATGTTTCCTGAGGACGGGGAAGATGGATGGGAAGGCTGAAAAATAAAAATGTTTGCAAAAGCAGGCTTTTCCTTTCTTTTTTTTTTTTCCCAAAATATTATATGAATGTGGCAAGGCATGAGACCAAGCTGTAAGAGGTGCCTGTTGAGGTGCTGGGAGGGCAGGGGAGGACCTCGGCACGCGCGGGGCAAGGAGAACGGGCCGTTCTGATGGGGATGCGGAGAGCTGCGGCTAACGAGCTGGCCTCCTTTCCAGGAGGGCTGCCAGGATGAAATGGGGTCTCTCCTCCACTTATTCATCCGAATTGGCTGGTTAAAACCTCTCCATCTGTGCCATCTCTGTGATGAAAAAAAAAAAAAAAAAAAAAAAAGAAAGAAAAAAAAGGAAAAAGAAATGGGAAGAAAAGGAATGCACTTCCATTTTTCTCCTGGTAGGAATTTTGTCTGAACCCCATTAAAACCAAGGTAAATCAGGGCTTTTTATCAGGGCTTTTAATCAGCACTTTCTAAACCAATATCTACCTGTCATCCTCCCTCTTGCATCACTTTTTTATAGAGCAGATCAAATAGAGAAGGAGGAAGGGAAAGAAAATTAGAGATGCCTTTTTCTTTTTCCTTTTTAAGCAGGACATTTTGGGGATGAAATATATGTATTTTTAAATGCACAAAATAAACATTTCCTGCTATTTCCTGCTAGAATACCGTTCCCTTTTATCTGCCCTAAATCTATTGAATCCACAGAGCTGCAGGTGCTGAGCTCTTCCTTTGACCCGGGGCATGTCCCAAGGCCGAGGCAAGGCAGGGAGCCCGATCTGCTCTCGGCCACCATGGTGGGGACAAGGGTCCAAAAGGACAATGGGGGTGAAAAGGAGGCAGATGCAGGCTCGCTCCCTGCAGGGAATAAATCCTTCGGAGAGGCAAGGAGCCTTTGAATGCACCCCATGAGACCCAGCTTGATCTGGGGCAAGAGCAGAGCAAGCCACAAGCATCAGCGCAGATGTTCTCCACCCAAGACTTCAAACGGAAGGGCAGCAAAGCTGCACTATGTTGTTGGGAGGAAACAAGGGAAGGAGAAAACTGTTTGAAATTCCCCTTGCATCAAAACATCCCTGGTTCTGGCCAAAAAAAAGGCCCTTCCCAGGAGGAGCTGAGCCACCTCTAGTGAATTGTCCTGTCTGTGTGCCATTTTCTGACACTGGGCTCTGCAGTAGGTGACACTTCAGCCTCATGGCTGTTAATTTTTATTTTTTTTACATATATCTTCACCGTGGGGTGAAAGGGAAGCTATTGTAGGGGAGGTTGGTGACCACCAGTGGGGTCTTGAAGGCTACCCCCAGCCCAAAGCCCAAAAGATCCAGCTCAGAACCGGAGCAAATCTGCCTCCTTCTCCCGCCGTCCATAACAATTACTTCGCACCTCAAGCTGAGCTCGGGGACAGGGCACTTTCTCCCTGCCCTTTGCAATTTCCAGAAAGGGATGGTTTTGGTGCAGAAAGCGCAGCCCAAGAGCCGCCCTGCTGCGAGGGGATGGCTTTGCCGCATCCCCTTGCGGGGTCAGCGCGCATACAAATCAAACGCCCGCGCCTCCGGTGCTGAGAGATCTCTGAGGACCGTAGGGTTAGGATTGAAGAGTCTAATAAGGGGAAAGAATTAAGCCTGCAATCACTTGGACTGATTTAAATTAGTTTTTTTTTTCCTCTTGCTTTGATTAAAGTAAGCCGATTTTCCTTTCCACCTGTGTTTCTCACGCAGGCAGAATTTCCATTAACTCCACTCAATGGTTTTTCAACTTTCTGAAGCTAAAACTTCACGGCGTCCCTTCATCTGGTTGCCAGAGCTTCCTTAGCACATTGTGACTCCTGTGATATTAATTATAACAGCTCACCGCCTCATATACCAGCCACCTCTGTAACCGAACGGACCTCCTGTGTGCCTTTCTTCTATCCTATTAAGGAGCACTGACCTTCGTTACAGAATTATAATGAATATTCATTACCGAACAGCCACCGTGTTGGGCTCATAATGTCCCCAGGAAGATTTACATCAGATATTAAGGACATCCTTACTGCGACAGGGACCGTGATGGGCTGCGAGGGTTTGGGGTATGACTGGGCAGGCTCCTGGCAGCCCCATGCACTCTTCCTTTGAACACAGAGCGTTGGAAATCCTCCAGTAGCTTCCCCACCGGCAATCCAGAAAATGAACAGCACACCAGTTAATAGCCTCATTCTCGAGCTCTGGACTGATCATCCAGTGATTAAATCAAAGCAAAGACCGTGTAAGCTGGGCTCTCACCAGCAGCCATCGATCCGCTCCTCCAGCCCCGCGTGAATGGCACAAGGACACCACCTCTCCCCGTCTCCATCACCTTGATGTCCTCGCTCATCTCCGTGCGAGGCACTTCGCTGGGCTTTATCCAGAATAACGCCCAGAGATGGGATCGGGTGTGCCTGAGGACGAGGCTGGGACCTCAGGGGTGGGTCTGCAGGAGGGGGCTTTGGGAGCCCTTCGTCCTCTGGCTGTGCTGACCGCTCTCCTGCCTCTTCTTACAGCAGGTTTTCCTGTAAATGGGTTCAAAAGCAAAGATGCAAACACAGGGAGGAAAGGTCCATCGAAGGCACTCATGCAGAAAACCTCAGGTCTTCCCCTGATTCCTAAAAGCAGGGGAAAAATCTGCTTCTGGCCACTGTTAGAGCACGGAGGTGAGTAAGAGACAGCACAGGCTGGATATGCGTGGGTCTGAGCTCAACAAGGGGAGCCCTCACTCCAGCACCAGGGTTATTTCCTCGTCCCCATGCTGACAACAGACCACAAAAAAGCTGCAAATGCAGCTGGCCTCTGTGGGGCCACCGCAGAGCCTCAGCCATGCAATAGGGGGCTGGCCTCCAACATGGGAGGCTTCCCTCCCCGTCTGATCCAGCCCCCAGGGTCAGCACCCTTTGGGAACAAAGCTGGGATGGGAGAAAAGCAGATGGTTTTCTTCTTGTGTTTCCACTAGGAAAAAGAAAAAGGAGTTTAGTGTTGTTCCACCTCGTATCAGTGAAATAAATGGTGGCTGGGTTCTGAAAAGTCTGGCAAAATGGAACCGATTCCCAGGGCTGATATTTTGCATGGGTAAAAATAATAATAATACTGCCACGGAGGCTGAAGTATTACCTTCAAATGAATTAGTACTGCGGGAGTCGGAAAGCATAACTGGGCTCTGGCTGTTGTTCTCAGAGAGCTTCTTGTAGCCACCAGCACGCCCTGCAGCACGCCTACACCAGCTACGCCGCATCTTTCCTGAGCAGGGTTTTATTTTAGATGAGAGCAGGCTCGGGGATCCCTCTTCAGGCACTAGTGATGGTATGTAAGCCTTTTTCCGTCTTCATTTATCTCCTGGCGCTTACTGGCACGATAGGCAACCTCACCGTGCTCTTTGCCTTTACCAGTCATGCCATCCGGCACAAAGCCCTTCAGCCCCTGGACAGGGGCTGGATGTTCAGCATCGTTTTCCAGCTCCCCTACCTTCGGTACAATGCAGCAGCAAAGAGGAGAGCGAACGAAACCGCCGTGTGCCTGACCACCGGCACTTGCTTAAGCTCTCCGGGGAGTGTAATCGTGAAGCTCACCACCTCCGTGTCTGTCGGCTTGGATCTCCTCTTCATCAACCTCATAATAACCCTGAACGGATTCATCATTGACCTCCTCTGGAGGAAAAGGAGGAAGACAAGGGCTGCCTCTGCCACAGGGAGCACCTGTGACAAGCACACGGCTCAGGCTACGAAGATCTTGCTCTCGCTGCTCTCCATTTATGTTGTCTGCTGGCTCTGCAATGACATCGCCTGGATCGCTCTCATTTCAGGGCTCCTCAAGCGCAACTTTGAGAGCAGCATCCTCAGAGGGCTCTTCTATATCTATTATTCAGCCAGTTCCTACGGCGTCATGTTTGGCTACAAGAAAGTCCGACAATGCCACGCTGAAGCCTGCTGGTGCCTGAGATGTGAGAAACCTACCCTTGTCCAGAGAGTGGAGCTGTAACCTCCCAGCCCCTCTGTGGGTTCTCCAGAGCTGCAGGCAGAAAGCACACCCGCCGTGATGGATTTCTTCAGGCACGTCAAATAATTTCCTGCCGCCTTTCTGGAAACGTCGCTCGGATCGTGCTTAAAATTCAGGAGGTTCCCATCCGTCTTCGTCTTGCACCTTGTGCTAATTGGGAGCCGTCATCAGCCAGACGAATTAACTAATCAGAAAACAGATCCAGCAGACATCGAGCTACGGATTTGCCCCAGAGATGTGTCACGGAAAATATCCCTCGGAAAGCTTATTGCAAAAGGCAAAGCTGCGGGTAAACATTTACCTTCAGTCAGCCGAGAGAAGGAAGAAATACTCCCGTCACCACCAGTCGGTGACAGCCCATCATAAACAACAGATCAGGTACATATTTGCCCCCAAGGACTTGTTACCTTTGAAAATTATAACCAGGAAAGTGGGTATTTTTCAGCATTGTCGCTGGCAGGCGAGTGTTCCCATTTCCACAGCAGCTCACCGAGAAAGAAAATGAGCAACAAAAGCCCTCGGAAAGCCCAGACATCGCAGGAATATAGGCAGCAGAGCTGTCACCCTGTCTGGGAAGAAAACCTGCAAGATTATGTTTTCAAAATTCGTGGTTTTATGAAGGCGAGACTAGGGCCAGGTGCTATGCTCAAGAAGTTCATGGCTTCCAGCACCAAGCTTTTATTTCTCAACAAAACACAAATTGTGCATTCACAATGCCAGGGTGCGTTTTCTTGTTTCAGTTCATTCCGTGTATAAAAAAGGTGAGAAAATAAGGGAAAAACGTAACTTCAAACCCTCGTGTAACTTCCCCTCCTAACCCCAAGCAGAGATCCCAAGAATAAAAGAAATAAAACTTCCCACGTGCCGTTCCTTAAGAAAATAAATCGTTTCCATTATCATTTTGATTTGAGTGATGTAATTGTGCATGGTTAAACTTCAGCTGACATGCTGAAAAAAAGGCAGTTCCCTTCCTAGTGCTGCCCCAAATCTTCCTTCTGCTACTGTGCTTCCCCTCTAAGCCAACAACAGCTACCAGGGCTTTGGGGTCTCTCCTTGTCTGTCTTGCCCATATAAGACTACCAAATATTAGTATATTGGTATCTTTTTCCACCTTGGGGTATATTTCTTGGGGGTAACAACCTGCCTGCAGCCCAGGGAGGATGCTCGGTGCCTGGGGCACTTGAACAGATGTTCAGCAAGGGATGGGCTATGCAGAAATCTAGCTTCATACACTGCTTTTTCCCTAATTATTTGAGTCCAACTGGCAGATGAAACCCAGTGCATGTCTCATGTGGGGTTACTGGTTTGCTGTCTCTCTCCAGGGGATCTGGTTCAATTTCTTCTCCTTTAGGCTCTGCAGCCTGGAGCAAGGATCGTTTCTGAGCACCTTGACCCCTGCTGAAGACAGATCTCTGCAGAAACAGATCCTGGCAGAAGCACTGTTGTGGCTGCTTTGGGGGGGAAAAGGGTGTCAGGGATTCCCTGTTCTTCTTCTCTTTTTCTTTCTTTTTGTTTTACAGGCTCCAGGCTTTCATGATTCGGTGCACACTGCACATGTAAAACACACACAGGCAGCAAAAGGCTCCTGGTAGCCCCTGGCAAAGGCCACGGATCAGTCCTGATATCTTCCCACCTAAGTGCTAGAGACCCTTTGAAACTGATCCCGATCTTTGCAAGGAAGGCAGACAGGCATTATTTCAGGGAAAGGGGGTGAGATAATCAATTCTTCCTCCAAATCTTCCTGCACAGCTCTTGAAATGACCTCTGGAAACCTGCCGTGCTGGCCATCAAATACAGCCAGGCGCCAGCTAACACGTGCCCTGAGCCTAATCTGGCCCGACAGTCCTTACGGTCCCACATCCCCCCCGTTTATCCACGGACCGGGCACAGCACAGGCAGCTGCTCTGCTCATTTGGCCACGCTGCCAAATCAATGCTAGGCAGGAGCACCGCTGGTTGGAGAGAGAAGGCAGCTCCGCCGAGACGCACGACACAGGGGAGGAACGCGGTGCCAGCCTGTAGCTCCCAGTCCTGCTGGCTGCTTTGATTTTAAGGATTGTTTTCCTAAATAAAACCACTCTGCCTTCTCCTGCTCTCCCCCAGCTCCCTCCTGTAATCTATTCGGATTAGCTCCAGGAGGAGGAAGGCACGTGGAGCTATGTGGACTCCACGCAGCTCAAGTGGAAAAGCAAGTATCGCACCCCGGTGACGCAGCCTGCTTAGCAAGGAGCTGCCGAGGTGGAACAGTGGCACTTCAAAGCACATCCTGCGTTCGTCTCTCCTTGCACGTGCAATTCTTTCTGTTTTATTCCAGGGTTATTTGCAGAAAATAAAAATGCCCGAGCGTTTAGGACAGAAGGCACCTGCGGAGGTCTGCAGCCCAACCCCTCGCTCAAGAAAGGGTCGACTTCAAAATTAGTCTGGGGAAAATTAACTCAGAGCCTCGTCCGGCTGAGTTCTGGATACCTCCAGGGGAAGCAATGCCCCCTCCTCTTGGGACCAGTGCTCCAGCATCTCACCAACCTCACACTGATGGCATTTTTCCTTCTATCTCAGTGGAATTTCCCTCGCTGCAGCTTGTGCCCTTTGCCTCTTGGCCTTGCGCTGTGCACCTCTGTTTCCTTCTTTTGGTGATGAAAAAGTTCTCAGAAGCCTGGATCAATTCCCTGGCATGTTTCATCCCTTGGTTGTGTGCAGAGGGAAGGCACGGGCACAGTGAGAAAGGCAAGAAGTCTTGGAGGGAGGCTTTGCCCCGGAGGTGACATCTGGGAGAAGCACAATTTAGCCTCGAGCCAAGGCAACGTAAAAATGTCTTCTTGTGTGCTGCATCCAGAAGAGAAATGCAGGCTGTGACTCAAGCTGCTAATGCTGAAACCGAGATGCTAAATGGCGAGCAACACTCACATTAAGTGGGGTTTGCAATCCAGCTAAGCGCACTCGATCTGAGTAACCTGGCGAGGAGGACATATTTCTGCAGCGAGAGCCTTACCTCGAGCAGCCATCACATTAGATTTGCAAATTCCCCTCCGTCCCTGGGGACAGCCCAAAGAGACACCGCTGCGTGACAGCCGCCCTCCTTCGGGTCAGGGCAGGTTGTGGCGGATTTCTCCGCCTGCCCACGCTCAGCAAAGGAACCGAGCCGCATTTTGTCATCTCGGCTTTTCTTTTCCTTCGTGGATGTGCTGAGGGAGGAGAAGAGCTTTCCACAATTTCCATCTCCACGCTGGTCACTGTCAGGGCGGCCACTCGCGTGGCTTCGTCGCTCGCTCCTTCCAAACGGAGGTGGATGCCCCGAGAACAAGATAGCTTTTTTAATTAAATGGGTTTTAATGGAAACAAGTGAACCAACGGATGAAATTAAACCGGGGCTGCAGTGACAGCCTTCTGAACTAATGCCTTCTAAAGTGGCTGCGATTTACATTCTGAAAAGATGCCGGGAGCTCATTAAGGCTCTAGACAAACAGCTCGGCAGGCTGGGCTGCCAAGAAGAGGGCTGTGCAAGCGGAGCCACGCTGGAAGGAAAAGATGCCCAGAATGACAGCAACCACTGCACGTTAATAACACCGCTTGTCCTCCCCAGGACTGGCTTCGTGAAGGAGGTCAATAATTTTCTCTTTGATTTTCAGCCTCAAAAGGCCAGGCACAGGAAAGGTGCTGGGACCGAGCTCAGCTACACGGAGTCAGGTAAGGGTGGTTTCCAGCAGAAAGCTCTCCAGAAGTACAACCTCTTTTCTGGGAACACCTCTACTCCCGTGAAACTTCAGTTAGGAGCCGTCCTGTATGATTTACAGCCAAAAGAGATGAAGAAAACAACATGGATGAATTGTTAGAAGGATGCCACGTGGTCCCAACCACTAGGTTTGGTGCATTAAGCAGGGGCAGCCCCAGCGTGGAATCAGACAGGGCGACGGAGGAGGCCACACAAACCCACACGCCCTGTGCGGCTTCGCCGTGCACCGAGGAGCGTTTGAAAGCTCTTGGTTTTGCTTCAGCGCTCACCAGGAAATTTTGGAGAATCATTTCTCACCCACGCTGCCCTTGCAGCTTGACCCAGCGCCCTGCCTGCCGGGCTCCACCGCACGGGGCTGAGTCACGGCAGAGAGGTAAATCCCCAGCTCGGTGCCTAGGCAGGAGGAAAGCGTCTGAATTTCAGCCTCAGGGATTTTGCTTCTCCGACGTTTTTTTTTTTTTTTCTCTAATCCTCTATTAACACAGCAGTCTCCATCCCCAATACTTCTGAAGACCTGCTCGAGGAAATCCTTAGCCTCACCGGATGGCTTTTACATTTATATTTTTATTGGCGTTATTTGTCTCAAATCTTCGCCCAGCTTTTCAAGGAACAAGAGGCCTTTATCTGATCTCCAAATCTCACCCCCTGCATCTCTCAGCCTGTAATACCTCCCCCAGAAGCTGTGGCTGGATCAGGCCAGGCACTCAGACCTGCAGAGCAGAAACGAGCTGCTGTGAAACACAACGCAGCCGGACAACACCCAGGGTGGCTTCGTACTTTTATTTAAATTTCTCTTTTTAAGGTAAATGTAAAAGTTATCTCAAGCATCTCCAAGCCATATTGTTTCTCTTTAAACAAGAAATTCACGTGGAGCAGGGAGAACCCACCAACTCACAGACCTCCCAGAACCCGATCCTGCAGCCCGCTGAGCGCTTCCTGGAAGGTGCTGGAGACCTTCAGGCCCACTGGCACAAAGCAGCGGGTCCAGAAACGCTTCCGCTCGCTAACACACTTTTGGGCGAGTACTTGGAAGAACACCAGACATACCCATCCAAGTGGCAGGGAGCAGGCAGGCAGAAAAGCCTTATTTTTGCTCCGTAAATATATTTTTACACAAAGGTTACAGGCATACTGTAAATCCGGGCATGCCCAAGCCCTGGAAAGTAATCTTCCATGTGGGAAAATTGTTAGAAAGTTCCCCGGCATAAATTTGGGCGTTAATTTGCTTTTTCCTGGATGATTCCCAGGCATGGTTGAAGGCACAGAACAGTCCAGGAACCACTCCCGGCGCTCCGTTTGCATCCAGCCGCCCTCTTCTGGAAGGCAAGACATTTTACTAGCAAGGAAGAGGGCATTTTGTGCCAGTTGACCACGGGGCTCAGGATGCATTTTGTTCCTGGTTGCACTTCGTTTATTAGCACAGACGAAGCTGAATTGCCTCTGCTTAGAGTCTCACCCCCACGGCCCACTGCAGCCCTCACACAGCCCCGGCACCTCACATATATTTCCCCGTTGTCTCAGTAGGGAGCCAGCCCCCCAAATCCTTCAAAAAGTCCACGGTTATTAAAAGAACCGGAGGGGGTTTTCCAGATCTAAACTAGGGAAAATATAAAAAGGCATCTGAGAAATGCAGCCCTGGGGATGTGAAATGGTTCTGAACAAACCCAGGCAGCACAAACTGAGCTGAGCAACCCAGTGATTCTCTTTCACCTGCTGTAGAATTTAGTCTGTTTCTAGACAGCATAATGGTGACACCTACAGGAAAAAACTCATCCTCTAGCTCTGCAGCCCAGAGAGGATCAGATGACATCACATCTTTCATACAACCGCGTTATTAAAGGCTGTAGGGACCATGTAAGCAAATAAAACACGAACCGCTCGCACAAACTACTGCTGGCTGCAGACCAAGGTCGTTAGCTGGATGATGAGAATATCTGGCAGCCACCAGCTCCCTCCACATGTGCCACAGCCACTGCTAACAAGCAAAGCAGAAACGAGAGCCTGTTGAGCAAGCAGACAAGAACAAAAGTAAAACGACTGTAATAACCCTTCTTTCTGGACACGTTATTTAAGCTTTCCTTGGTGCCTGACAGTGTGTGGCTCCAGGACAAGGCTTCTTGCACACTCAGACCACCCTGCAAGCATCTCTGAACTTGGGCAGGTTGTGAGAACGCAGCTCCCCATCGCCTCCCACCTTCCAGCAATGATCTCGGTGCAGAGCACAATCCACTACTTCACACCTGCTCTGTGCCCACTTGCTATTTTCTCAGCGGTGTTACTGAACTTGATACAGGGCTGCAGGACAACAAAGATTACTCAGATGTCTAATTTAAGACTCGTATTTCTTAGGACGTTTAGGATGATCTCTAATCAAAATTAATTTTGATTAAGTGATTCAGTTATAGCCTTAGTTCTGTCAAAAAGTTATTTAATACTTCAGAGAGGAGGAGATAACCAAACTCTATTTTAGCCCCAAGTATTACTTTCATGTATTCTTGGATTATCTCATATTCAAAAATAATCTGATGTTAGGAGCTTGAGGCAAATGACCTCTTAGAAACCAGGGTCACTCTCCACATCACATTTTGCTTCATCTGTGTCAGGATTTACACATTATTCAGCATTTGGCTACCAAAAAGAGAAATATGCTGCAGATAAAACAACTAAAACCAGTGTTTTTTAACTTCCATTAAATAGTCTCCATTTATCAATTTTGCAGGCAAAGTGTGGAAGAAAAATAGACACTTTTCATTCATTCATTCAGTTTTTATTTTTAAAACCAATCCTGACCCTTATACAAGATGTGAAATGTGTTAATTTGATTCGTGTCAGTATGGAACAACGCTAGGGCCGCATGATGAAGTATAACCTTCTATTTAAGAATAACAGAGTGATTAGTGTACATAGTTCTTGTATCATGCAAAGGAAGGGTCCAGCAATTTGTGTAAATAGAGGGTTTGAAAGGCGAACATTGAGACTTGAGTCTGGGAGATAAGAGGACCAAGGAGTTTTTTTTTAGGAAACTGTTGACTTTTGCATGGGACGCTGCCCAAGCCTTTGATATCCGGCAAAGAGATCCACCAAATAAGGAGAAAGGGGGAGTTGAAGGACGACCGAAGGACAAAGCCTGGGAGGAAGACTACGAGCCTTCAGCACAAGAGACCCCCAGAGAGACCACCAGAGACTGATACGCATGCGTCCGGAGAGGGTTCGGATTCCGGGAACTAATTATAATAACCCTGCCTTTTGTAGGAATTGTGATGAATATGTATTAGTCTAGGAGCATAAAAATCAGCCACCTGATGTAATAGGTGTGCATCTTGGTGGAGCAGAGACTCCCGGCACACCCAGCACTGTTTGCTTGCCTCTATTCGCTTAATAAATTACAAATTTTAATTAGAATCCTATTTGGGACTCAGTCATTTATCACAAAGATATGAAATAACCATCCACAGAAGCATCCACTGAAGATAACCACCAGGAAAGCAGTAGCTCATAATTTATCTGGTTGTGTATATGTGCAATTTTCCCAGTGCTTCAAAAGTTACCAGAAGAAGCATCCTCTCCAACCAAACAGCGTGTTGCAGAATAACCTGGTAGGACAGAAACAGACCACAGAGGATTCAGTTTGAGCAGAGCATTAACAAAGGGGCCCTGACATTGTTTTTGAAAAAATGAGATTTGAAAGATTATTATTAAAATAAAACTTTGTAATAAAACATTCAGCTTATAGTTCATTTGTTCTGGAGACCTTCCCGCTGTGTCACTGGCTCTGTATTGTTACCAAATTTCTTAGTAACGTCTGGTTGTTCTGTGGCAGACAGATCTGCATTTATCTCAAGCACGTGATGGGATGTGCAGACACTGCTGTAGACCACAGCAATGACTAATTAGCAAACAGCTCTATTGATTATGTCCAGATGTCCAATAGCCTTTAATATCCATTTTCAAACCACTAAAACACTTCCCCCTCCAAAAAAACATAATCCCTCCAACAACAAACAACTTTAATAGGCTACGCTAAAGTGATCTAAGGCAAGAAGGGGCTAGATCAGTCAGAATGCTATAACCACAATGCAAGTCAAAACCAGTAAAACCTAAAATACTTTTCTCCTCGCTCACGCAAGGACTGGGGCTGAGCCCAGCAAAGTTTCAGGTCTAAGAGAGAGCGACTTCCTAAAGCAGGGGGGGAAGTTTGCTCTCTACTCCCCAGCTCCAAGTTCCTGCAGTATCTTTCATGTCGATGCTCGTTCTGATCTGGCTAAAAAAACAAATGCAGAAAAAAAAAAAAAAAAAAAAAAAACAGTAAGATACGAAAAAAAAAATAAATAAAATATTCCTTGCTCTGGACCACTGCATGGTCACAGAGCAAAGGGAACCGACAGGAGGCAGATCCTCCTTTTGGCTGCACATCGGCGTTGGATGAGCTTAGAGCAGTTATTGGGATACAGCCAAGGGCTGCCCAGCTAGAGCTAGCTCTGCAGGGATCGATGCAAACCTGACTTTAAAAATATGTATATATTCTCTGGGCAGCCCATTTTTCTGCAGTTTTATCAAATTAAGCAAGTTTACTATGTGAGACAAGTAGCTTTAGGCGGGTTCAGGGTCAGCATCTCTTTTTGCAAACTTGACTCATTTCGGGCCATGTCACCACGGCATCTCTCCAGCTATGTTAGCACTGCAGAGCCAGGCAGCTCCAGCCTGAGCACATTTCAGCTCCCTTATATCCCACACACCAAAAGGAGGACAGAAGCTCCTCAGGGGTGCAAGGCAAGCTTACACCCTGGTGTAACAGTGAGGGAGACACCTCACCAGTGACCCCAGTGTTGGCAGGGAGTCGTACCCTACAGCCAGGCCTCCATTTACAAGTGATTTTCCCTCATAACTTTGATTTTTTCCCCCTCATCTTCCACTCCGTGACCAGCAGCAGCCTGGGCACAGCTTGCAACGTGCCAGTTTTGTGTTAAATAGGGTGGTTGGACCAACGACCTCCCTTCACAAACCTCCCACCCTGAGGTCAGCCACCACCTGGACAGCTTGTATTGGTGGGTGGAGGCCAACAGAATGAGGTTCAACATGGCTCAGTGCCAGGTCCTGCACTTTGGCCACAGCAACCCCATGCAGAGCTACAGGCTTGGGGCAGAGTGGCTGGAAAGCTGTGCAGAGGGAAGGGATTTGGGGGTGTTGATCAATGCTCACGTGAACATGAGCTGTTCGGTTTTGGGCCCCTCAGTACAAGGACATCGAGGCCCTGGAGCATGTCCAGAGAAGGGCTACAAAGCTGGTGAAGAGCCTGGGACACAAGTCCCATGGGGAGCAGCGGAGGGAAATGGAGGTGTTTGGTTTGGAGGAGGCTCAGGGCAGACCTCATTGCTCTCTGCAACTGCCTGAAAGGAAGAGGTGGGGAGCTGGGGGTCGGCCTCTTCTCACAGATAACTGGTGATAGGACGAGAGGGAATGGCCTCGAGTTGTGCCAGGGGAGGTTCAGGTGGGAAATGAGGAGACATTTCTGCTCAGGAAGAGCGGTCAGGTGTGGGGACGGGGTGACAGGGAGGTGGTGGCGTCACCGTCCCTGGGGGTGTTCAAGGGAAGGTTGGACGTGGTGCTTGGGGACGTGGTTCAGTGGGTGACAGTGGTGGTAAGGGGACGGCTGGACCACACGATCTTGGACGGCTTTTCCAACCTCTCTTATTATCTAATTTATTTATTATTCTGCGACTCTTTGACTACCTCAGCCCCTCCCTGGGGCGGCACGGCCCGCCTCTCCCCGCCCCGCCCCGCGCTAGCTCCGGCCCGTACCAAATCCCGTCCCCCCCCGTTCCCCCCCCCGCCCCACGGGCGCAATGGTCGGGGCGGGGCGGGCCGGGCCGGCGCTGGCCATGGACGTCTTGCTGCTGGCGGCGGCCGCCGCTCTCCTCGCCGCCCTCCTCTTCCTCGCCGCCCGCTTCCGCCGCCGGCCCGGAGCAGGTGGGTCTCGGCTCCGGGGCTTCCCCCGCTCCTCGCCCCGGGGCCTCTCCGGTTCCCCCCCCCCCCGCCTTCCCCGCCCCGTTGCGGCGGGCCCGGTCCCCTTCGGGCCCTGCTCCCGCAGGGGAGGGGAGGGGGCGTCTCCATGGAAACCGCGGGGAGGGGAGGGGGGCGTCTCTATGGCAACCGTGAGGGGGGGGAGCGCCTCACCTCAGGCCTTCCCCTGAGGGAAGGGGGGGGGGATCTGTTGGGGATCCCTGGGGATCCCGTGGGATCTCGCGGCCCCCCAAGGCTCTACCCCCGCATGGAGCCCCCCCTGTAGGGAGCCTCTGCCGGCGGCTCGGCCCCGCTGCTCCCCGCAGGACCGGTGGGGTTGGCGTTGCAGTGTGTTGGGGGTGCCCCTCTCAGAGCCTGGTGAGCTCCTTCTGAGACCTCTGAGGGGAAAAGGATTTAATAGGATCGCACCCCAGCTCGTTCTGCGGGCTGTTTTATCCCCTAATATCTCCTGGAGCACCCTGCCAAGCGTCCAGCCCAGCGTGGAGTCAGTATTCCTCTCACACACCTGCAGGGCCTCCCATCCTGCCTCACACCCAGCCAGCATTACCCAAATCTTGCAGAATTTGCCCACTTCCCCAGCCAGCTCTGCACTCTTGGAGTGGGATGATGCAGCACTTCCAGGCTCCCAAACACCGCTGATTTATTGCTGGGGCTGTGGTGGAAGCAGCATCTATGCTTTTAGGGCTAGGGAAGAAGTCAGATCTTCACTAATCTCACCAGCACGGCTTTATTTCCAGAGGGAATGACGGGGAACTGTCTGTGGGGATTCGTACTCAGATGTTTAGCCAGGACAGCCACTGAAGCCTTTGGTTATGTAATAGCACTAGTCCCAGAATTTGGGGTGTTTTGTGTCTGTTTCAGGTTGGTTTTGGTGTTTGGGTTCTGTCTTGGGGGGTAAGGCAGCTTTGATAGCTGTTTTTCTTTATTTTTTTTTAATAGGTTAAAAAAAAAAACAACAGTATAAACATAGTCGTACTACTGCAAGAATATATGCCAGTAAGGTCTTTGTGTTAAAACCAGTTCTTACCGATTAAAAACTAAAGTTTCCAACATATTTCTTTCACGCTGTTTCTTGTACAGACCTCCTCTAAATCTTTCTTTCTCAGCAGCATGGAAACTGACGAATTTTCATCTGGTTTCTAGTTACTTAGAGCTGAGCTTCTGGTAAAAGCAAGTGATGAATGTCCCAGAGAAATGAGGCTGCTGGCGATGTTTTATTTCCTCAGCTTCGCTCTTGTCATGACTTAGGCAAATCAGAAGCTTTGAAGCTGGGGAGGATTTCTTCTTCTCTTCTTTTCAAGTGTATAAAATTCTAACAAAAGTGAAGGCCAAGCAGTCATTTTAAATTATCTGAATTCTCGAGAAGCCTTAATGCTATTTTTGAGCAGCCTGGTTAAAATTAGCCTAGTTTCAGGATAATTGTTGTGAAGTTGCTTTTTCAACGGCATATTTTTGACACTTTCAAATCAGTCTTGCCTATTTTTATTGTATGGTTTATGAAAATTTGCTACCTGAATGTGTTGTTTTCTATCTTTTTAAAGTTCTCCACAGAATTTCGGTTTGTGGGGATGACTTTGTTCTCCTTAGACAACAGAAATTATTTTTCAAAACCACTGGGGGTGTTGTGGACTAATTAAATTTTTGCAGAATTCAGTCTTAAACAAGAATTTGTTTTCCTTTTCCCGTCTCTCATGTAGAAAATGGAAGCTGCTACAGTTGTGCTAGTAAACCCGTTGTACTGCATGGAAAGGACGTGAAACCAGGGAAGTTTGAGCTAGAGAATGGGTGGCAGCTCGCTTGTTCCTTTTAATGTCTGGGGCTGCATGGCGACGATGACCCTTTTTCTCTTGCAGAATTGCTCTTACAAAGTGTTGTAGAACAGACCTTTAGCTAAAGTGGGAGGCTAATGATCAGAAGAGGTAAATCCTGTAACTTTGTATTTCCTGCGAGAGGTCATTTCAAGTAGCACAGTGATTCCAGCACTGTCATGCCTGGGCTTGTTTGCTGAGAACAGAACAAACGCAGCCTTGCTGCCTTTAACACACGGATGGCATATCTTGTTGTGACCGGGCCCTAGTACGATAAGCAGTGCTAGGCAAAAATACCTCTTCAGGGACACAGAGCACGCTTCCCTCCACCTGCTGCGTGTTGAATCACTTTCTCATCAAATTTCACAGGTCAGGTTAGCGCGGAGGTAAAAGGCACCGACGTGGCGCTGGGAAGTCCAGCCGGCGGGTGCGGGTGCAGCAGGTGGAGCTCTCCCTGCTCGGAGCTGAGGGATGAGGGAGATCACCAGCCAGGAGCTGTATCTTGATGGACTGCCTCGAAACTTGCCAGCCCAGGTGTTAACGCTGGTGGACCTGCTTGTCTGATATACCTAAAGATAGCGTGCTGCAAGCTTATCAAGGGAAAATGTATTTGCTCTGAGCAAGTGGAAATGTGCAAAGCTTCAGAAAGGAGCAGGTTTCTGGCTGGGGGGATATAAAGTGAGGTCCGAAGAAGTCTGGGCTCTGAAAGGTTTCTCGGTATTCTTTGTAATGAATGTGCTTCACATCCAGTTTAGGAAAGAGCTCTGCTTTCAGAGCAGGGTTCTGCTCTGTTTCTCTTTGAGAAAGAGCTCCGATAGCGTGACCATGGTCTCACAGCTGCTGCTGTGCACTGACTGACAAGTGGCATGAAATAATCAGCTACAGCCTGTGCACTGGGCTGATGTTTCTGAAAAGGCAGAGCTCCTCTCAGCACGGCAGTGAGCCTGCTGTCTCCTGGAAGGAGGTGTTCCCTGCTTTTGGAAAGGCTGAGTCACAGACTGGAGAACCTAAAGCTTAGAACAAAAGCTAAACCGAGCTTTGAAGCCACGTCCATTTTCCAGACCTCTGTTGAATTTTCTTGTTTGTTTGTAATGCCTGTTAATTGAGGGCTTTATCTAATTAATTTCTACTGGCCTGCCATTATGCAAACTGTCAAGCAGCTCCTGGATCAGCTTGCCTGACCTATATAGCGCCGGTCATTGAGTTTCACTCTGTACCAAGTCTGCTCAGTTCTTGTGTGACTAATGGATGCATGAACTGGCTAGCCTGGGGTGCCGCTCGGTCTGCGACCTCTGCAGCTACAGGAAAATGAAGAGTGAGATTTCCCCAGATAATCGCAGCGACCCAGCTGCTCCCTGCGCTGCAGGAGTAGGGGGGAAAAACACCAGGGCCTGACCTGCCAGAAGTTTATTCTTGACCTCGTACGTAACAGTCAGTCCAGTTCTGAGAACATGAACAGGAGGGGTTTTGAGAGTATTCTCTGTGCTGTTTGAAACCACCAGTCACACCCTCCGTGTGCAGGGCTAGTCATCTGTGATGCTTCCAGAGCAGAGGCAGGGGGAGAGAGAGCATGTCCAGCCTTCTGGGTACTGCGAGGACCGGAGCCACGTGGACACGCTGGCCCCTGGAGAACCAGACGGGTACATGCGTGTTCCACATAGATGATGCTTTCCTCTTCCTCCTCGTGAAGATAAGCCAGGGCTAACCTTCATGTTTTTCAGGTGATTGTGCAGCTGAATGCTTTGCAAGCAGAAGCTGTAGATGAAGTGAAGCACACCTTTTTGTTCTAGATGACAGACTGTAGCGTATAGGTGTCTTTTACTGTTTGTCTGAGTGCTCTGGAGAGCTGAAAAGATAAGTATTGTCCAACAACTGCCTTGTAGATTGGACCATTATATGGGTCAGCTTTGGTGGTTGGCTTTTGGTTTGGTTTTTAACTATCTTCTGAGCCCTGTTAACACTGGTCAACTTTGAGAAATTGCCAAGTCACCTGGAGAGAATCAAACTGAGGAAACAGATAGCTTTGCTCACGTGTTAAAGGATTAAACACCTCAGCTTGAAATTACCACGTGGTTTATAAATAGGTTCCTCCCTTACAAAATGCTCGATGGTCTCTGTTTCATGGGGTGATGGGAACGCAAACCAAGCCCCAGAATGAACAAGCATTAAACCTTCACAGCCAGTGCTCTGTGCAGGGCTGCCTTTGGAAGTTACTAGGACAGACACTGAAGCTTTCAGGTGAAAGGATGCTGAGGTTTGAATGGCAGGGCATCTCAAGAATGCATTAAGAGAAATATTGCATGCGTATAAGAGGTCTTTTTGCAGACTGAGAGTATTTCTGGCACTTCAGTAATGTCCCAAGTAAGCAGGCTGCAGTTCTGCAGCGTAATGCTTCCCTCACTGCTGAACAGCGTTCAGAATAACCATTAGCATGCCACAAATAAGCCTGGGCAAGTCTTGAAGCAAAACGATCTGATCCCTGGAGCCTACGCGCTGTGATTTACTACAGACCCGGTTTGGTCCACAGACAGAAGGAGGGGATGCGAACAGGAGGGTGACAGCAGTGTGACAGCGCAGTGACTCAACTCCAAATGCCACGGTGCTGCAGTTAGTGCTGAGCGTTTGCTGGGGAACTGCTCGCAGCATGGTTGCAGCAATCCTGAACTGCTGATGGCTTTGCTGGCCAAATGCTTGCCCTGAGTGCTCTGCTTTGCAGCCTGGGCTGAGCTCGGTGCTGCTGCAGCTGTGTTGTTATCAGCACCGCCGTCTGCTGCTTTGAAGCTGGTTGAGATACCCCGAGATGAGCTGCAAGCACACCTTTGATCGTCATGCAGATGGAGTCATAATGAATCTTATTTTCTGATCGCAGATATGCTAATAGCAGATTTTTTTAGGAAGGCATTGTTTGGATCAGCGGATGCTGGAGACTTGGCTGAGTGTGAAGAGTGTTTTGTGCTCCTGCTGGGACATCACAGAATCCAGCCAAGCACAAAAATGTGTCCTGGGTTTAAGTAAAAGTTCTGCAGCTTTCAGAGACTGAATGCCGAGCGGAACGAAGGCCGTAGTGGTTAATTCTTTGCAAGAACAAGCAAGTAACAACATACACAAATATCAGTTACTCTTATCAATGGGATATGCAAAGTATCAAGGATGGTGATGGAAGCATCAGATTGTTTCAGCATTAGTACCATAGATGTTAGCAGTGGGATCGTGGAGGTCTCAAAAAGAACCTGTGGGGTTCTGCAGTGAGCCCACAGGTCAGTCACTTGCTCTTGTGCTGTCCCCTGGCTGTTGCTCGCTTGTCAGATCTCAATTAACACATATGCCGAGGGGGTGGCAGCACGAGCTGCAGTGACCTTTGGAGCTCTGGATTGACTTCTGCTCGTGCTCACTTTCCACACATGAATTTGTTGGAGACCTTGTTGAATCGGTGTGGTAGGATGAAATTCCCCCTGTCTTCGGCTATGTGTTGCTCTAATTTGTGGTTCTTGCTTGCTGTTCAGGTTTAGTTTCGGGTGTGCTGATTTACATATTCCATAGTGAAACATGTATGCAGCCAGGCTTGAATTCAGATGAATCTACTTCTAAGAGGCACAAATGCAAAATAAAAAATAAAAAATCTGAATACTATAGAAGGGAAGAAAAGTACTTCTGGGTCCTTGCCTTTTGGTAAGTCAGAAGTGACTGGCAGGCTCACCACGTAAAGGCAAATATTTTCAGGTGGAAGGGAAAACAGATTATTTGGATCAAATATAGGAATTTATTGAACAGTTTGGTGTAAGAGGTTTTTTTTTTTTGAGGATGTAGTCTGACAAATCAAACGTTAGCAGAGCATTTTCTTTAGTGGTCAGTACAGTGGTGCAAAACTGACTGGTATCAGTGCATGATTCTTCTTAGTCACAGGAAAGCAACTTGCAGGTATGTCCTGCCTCTCAGGAAAAAAACATGAGAGTGGGGAGGCATTCTGTCATTTAGAAAACAGCACTTAACAAATAGTAATATTAAAAAATATATTTTAAAATAGTATCCAATAGTACTATTAGAACATAGTACTTCTGATTGCCAGAGCTGACTGGCCAAAGGGCAGCTGTAGCACGCCAAGGTGACGGCGCTCTCACTGATTTGGTTTCCCTCTTGCAGCTGAAGAGGAACCCCAGCAAAATGAGGCGGCGATGGCAGTGGCCAGACCTCGGCCCCATGTCGAGGAGTGGGGAGATGGGATGCCGAGGCGCCGGAGGAACATGGGGAACCGGCTGCTGGCCCAGAGGAGAGCACAGCAGGCAGAAGAGTGGGCAGAAGGTAAAGTTTGGTTCAGTTCATCTTCCAGCCATTGACATGGACCTGAGCAGCAGATGTTGGGCTGCACTTGGCTCCTGAAGAAAAGCTTTCATTTTTATAGATTGGGAATAATTTGCAGCTTGACTGTGATCTGTTTGATTTTCCATCTTTACTTGCTTACTAGAAACTGCTTTTTTATTTCCTCAGAGCCATGCAGGTTAAATTTGGATAACTAGAATCATCACCTTGCACTAAAACATCACGCAGTAGCAAAGTATTGGTTTCTTGCAAATTCAGGGGAGTATTAATTCCCCACCGATCCCTGCAAAATCTGGAGTTTGCTTTCTGAGAAGCCATCCAGCTGGCGATAAGAATCGAGCCTGCTTAGCTGGGGTCACCCCAGGCTGCAGCATTTTGTCTTACTGCCAGCAAGTTGATAGCAAGTCCTCCATTCCTGTGCAGGATCTGCAGTTAATAGCTGCACTTCTTTAGCATGGTCGTAGACAAGAAAATGGTAATAAATAGCACCTTTCTGTACCCCACAAGTCCCACTCGCTCTTCTCGTGAAAATTTACCCATTATCTCTGTGTCTCCTCAGAGACATTATCACCATGATTCCTCTCGCTCTCAGGTTGTGGGTGAAGCGTTCGGGGTTTCCACTCAAGTGTAGATAAAAGTGGACCTTGCTTCGCTTGAGTTTGCAGTGGAGATCAGGGTGATGGTTTTGGCCCACGCTAGGTGGGAAATGCTGAGCACGCATTTGTGTGAGGCCATGATTAGGAGATAATTGCACTTTCCCCTGCTTTTCTTGTCTTGCAGTTGAGAGAAGCTCATTTTCCGCTCACGTTGGCAGGTAAACGTGCTCTCCAAGCCCGTCGTGTCCAACGGTTGCACAAATGGAAAATTGACAGGCCTGAACTTTTCAACTTTGCTTCTTTCTTTTCATGTGATAACATCCTGCGAGGAAAATTAAATCAAAAAAAAAAAGCTTTCCCCTTAAACTCCAGGCATCAAAAGTTTCGATGCCAAAGGCCGACAGTGAAGCTGTGAAAGCAAAAAGCTTATCTTATTTTGTCACTTTAGCTGTAGAAGAGTCTGTGTCATTGGGCTTTATAAATAATTCTTTCGCAGCTTCAGTGTACATCAGATGCAAGTGCTCCAGCTCTTGCATGTAGTTTTGAGATGACATTTCTGTTTATTTTTATTTTTTTATATTAAAACAACCTCTTGTTCTTTTGTTGTAACTTCTGCATGGTTTTTGTGTTTCTTCGTAGATTTTTTTTTTCCATTCATATGCTGGGATGGTTTATCCCAGTGCCGTAGCACCGGTGCACAGCAGTAACACCAAAGCCCTTGGGGAATGAGCACAGAGATCAGCAGGAGAGCCATGGAGAGAAGCTCCTGTCCCTCGTTCCTGCCCCGAGGTGCAGTAGTCTCGTAGCCACATTATTTGGGATTAGCTCCCTCTGATACAGACTGGTTGGGTCTGCTACACAGCCATTAGCATGGGCATGAGCTGCTTGTATTAGTGTAGAGTTTGGTTTTTTTTCACTTAAAGAAGGATGAACTACATGTTTTGAAGCCCACTCTGTGGGTGTGTGGCAGGCGCCTGGAATAACTTCCAGATTTGCTTCCTCCGGGCAGGGGCCACGTGGGTTTTTGCTGTGTCACTTCTGTGTGGAGCACTTTTGTCTACTGCTTCCACTCATCCTGTTGAAACAGTGAGTCGTCCCAACGACTTGCAGAGTTCTGTGTTACAAAAATGAGTTGGTTCACATGAGAAGAGAGCTCGGAGTACCCGCAGTGGTGTTCAGTCACAGGCAGCATGGGCCCAGCTGGGGCACTCGAAGTTATTTGGCAGAGCTGAGAACGAGCCTGCCTGGTTTCATCAGCCCTGCCTTCTAAATGTGCTTGTTGCTTCAGAAGGCTTCCAGACATCTATCTGCAGCTGAAGAGGATTTTTTTTAATTGTCAGAATATTTCTTATTTTAACAGATTAATTTATTAACAAGTTTCTGATCCCTGTGTGGGATTTCCTACCCGAGCCTGTGTTCAGCGCTGAGCAAAGCTGCGTGATCCTGCCCTGTGCCATCCTGATGTGTGCCATAGGTCAGTGCGGGCGTAACACCACCACGTCCCTGCAAGATTCCTGGCACAGACCTCGGGGAGGGCATGAGGATCCCCAGGCCATATCCATGTTGCTGCCACAGCCATAAGGCGCTGTCAGGTGGGAACTGCTGCTACCACCAGAGCACTCTGCTGGCCAGGAGCCCGTTCTGCTGACTCCAGGAAACGTCTCAAAGCAACTCTTGCAGGCTTTGGAGTTGTGGTTAGGGTGAGGGTTTTCTATTTTCCAGCTAACAATCGGATTTTGATTCCAGAACAAGCCTAAGCTTTGAGGGTACAAAAAGTAGCAGTTTCTGTTGCCTGTGCTAAGTTGTGGTAGAACTGAAATCTCTCCTGGAATAATGAGGCAGGGGGAACAAAAAACTGGCATTGGGAGCAGAACCTCAGTAACTTTTAATTGGCCCTTCTGTAATTGAAATCTTATTTATTTGCAAGTCTGGGTAAGAAGGAGTCATGTAAAACGAACGAGGATGGTAAATGATGGTTTTGAATATTCAAATCTCTACCCATTGCGAGCTAAATGAGGTCGTAATTTCTTCCTGTAGCTTGGGTGGGGTGAGGCACCTAAATGACTTGCAGGTTGGTACAGACAGAAAAAGCAGAGGGGGGAAGCACTAAAAGCCTTGACTTTCCTACCAGACCTGCAGCCCACGCCTCGCGTGGGCTCCTTATTCACGGCTTCCACGTGGGCTGTGCTGCACCGTGGGGGCAGCCCGCTCCCCGGGTGCCCACGCTGGCTCGGTTTGGCTGAGTAATGTTTTTCAGCGGTTAGCTGAGGACTCGATAAGGTCACCTCTTGTGAGAATATCAGCGTCTATTAATACCGGCCGATGACCACAGATTGACGGGGAGATGTTTGTAACTGGTGACAAAGTAGTTCTCAAAATGACTGAGACCCCCTCAGCTGGGTTCCGCCAACGCGACTTCCAGGATGGCTTAGAAAGATGGGTTTGGCTGGTTTGTGGCGCCCAGCTTCGTTCTAGTCATCATGCTGTTGTCTTTCCTGCAGCCTGGGGCAGTCTTGGAGACTGCCGTACAAATCTGCGTGCCTCAGAGGACGTCTGCCCTGCTACAATGTGCCTCTGCCTTTCCCTTTGCAGCCTGAGTCTGGAAGGAGAGCAGCTGGTGCTGGAGTTGTGTGTTCCTGTGGTTAGCTCGCCTCTGATATCCCAGCTAGCAGGCTTGGTTAGCTCTGGCGTGGCTTAATTTAAATTGAACCCAGACAGAAGTGGCTTTGTGGGGCTAACTCCAGCAAAGACAAAAATAAACTTACTGCGAGGCATAAAAGGGCGTGGAATTCAGGCGTTAATCATTTAGGGCAGGAGAGGCTGAGCTAGGGAGGGAAAGGGGATAAATTGGAGTCAGGTTGGGGATCGTTTGTGGCGCACAGCAGTGAAAACAAATAGCAGCAGCCATTTATCCCATTTATTTGTTGCCTGACCCTTGTCTCTGGCTCTTGGTTTTGCATGGCTGATGTTCTGCGTGCATCCACTCGGACTCTAATTGCCTTTGGTGCATGCAGAGTTTTGTCAACAGCTTTTACTTGCTTGCTGTTCATGTGCAGAAAAAGCAGTTGTCTGCTTCTGGTGCTGAGCTGGACCTTCCAAAGCTGCTCATGGTGCCTTGAAGGCTGCAAGGAGCTCAGTGGTGACGTAGGTACGCTGCTTTTTCCCTTCTTGGAGCAGAGAGTTCCCCAGAGTAAAGGCTTTAGGGCTGCAGCTCCCTATCAGGCAATAAGAAACTTGCAGGGATGAACTTCTAACAGCAACTGTGGTTGGATCGCCTTGATCTTTCTGTGGTAAAAATAATGAGGAGGATGATCCGAGGCAAATGCCTTTGCTTGAGGGACTGTTAAACATTATTTCTGACAGCGACTTTGTACAGACACGTACGTAGTGAGAAAACCTGCTTGTCTCAGCGCATGGTACAAAGAGTTTGTGGAGAGACGGAGGCGTGCCCGGGCAAATTGCTTCTTCCAAGGGCTGTTAGTCACCCAGCGAGGGGGGCATGGGTTTTCCAGTCCTGCTTTTCTGCCACTTGGAGTGGTGTCATGGGTGAAAACTGGCTGCTGACGCCCATGGAGGGGCCGCTTGGGGTGGGAGGAGAGGAACGTGGGCTGCAAAGTGTCACTGCTCCACGATTTAGGGCAGTTATAAAGAGAGGCTGCTTTAAGAAATGAAGGCAATCTCCAAACCACCAAGCAAAGCGAAGACCACCAGGCATCCTGTGGGTGGAAGGCTTTGGTGGCTACCGGTGGAGAGAGAAATGAGAAGAAAGAAACAGAGGAGGATGCGCCTGAGCTGTCTGCCACGATTCCAGGGAGTAGTTACAAGGGTTTGCTTTTTCAAAGTTGCTCACCTTCACATTCCACAAACAAATGACTTAGCTGATTTGGTCGGTTGCAAAATTAAAATAAAATAAATGGGATTTTGTGTGCATTATGTTTCGAGTATGTGTTTTAAAACAAATTAGGGACTGCACCAAAGGAATAATCTGGATAATCAACAGCTTTTAATCCTAACTGAAATAAACTACAGACTGTCTGCTTTTGGCAGCCCTGTGACTCATAAACGTTATATTTCCCTACATCTGCATGCTTTTTCAGCCCTGTACATCTGAGCACAGGTATAGGAACACCCAGCACAGTGAATGTTGGGTTAAATTTAAATGACTTGCACAGAATTGATAATGTTAAAGCCAACAGCTTTTGGTAGCCCCATCATAGCCTCTAGCTTGTAAAATAAGCAAAAATAAATAAGGAAAAGCCATTGGTTCCAACATAAATTAAATTGTAAGCTCCTCTTGTCTTTTGCTTGGCAAAAGTTGGGGATCAGAATCACGTGTTCTAAGAATTAATCACTGTTGAGAAATAAATCACAAAATTGGAAAGAAAGTCTTTTGAAGCTTAAAATACATAGTAATTGGCCCTGTTAAAATGCCCATTATTGATTTTCATAGCATTTAAATCCAGCATTCAAATCTTACGTCTGAAAAGATCTTACTTGAATATTTTGTGCTGGTTTGGGGGGAAAAATAATATTAAAAATAAATTATAATCTTTATATCCACTTAGTAGAGGATGGTGTGCATAAGAATGTGTCTGTGCTGGAATTTGCCAGAATAAGCAGCAGTTTTTTTCTGAGCAGACCATCTATTTCATGTCTTATTGCATCTCCCCATATTCTGGTGTGCTAAAAGATTGGGAAGTTTTATGAAGTTGTAAATGCTGATGTGGTCCCCTGGTGTTCCCGTGAAACAGCTGGTACTAGAACCATATTAATAGACATAACTGAAATAATTTTAGTGCTTAATCAGTAGAAAAACCTTTCTAGTACAGTTAAACTTTGACTGCTAATACCCTCACTGGTAAATCAGAAGTTAATTTTGACATGCTCCTAGTCATATAGAAAGACCCGGTGCTATCAAAGTGTGTGCAGCGTGTTTCTGCCCTTGAGACATCTCGAGTGCAGATGGCGCGTAGAAGCTGTAGGTGTGTGGTTTCTCAGTTATGCCATATGGCTTCATTTAAGAAAGAACTTGAAGTCGCTTGTGCTGCTCAGAGGGGCTCACATCCTTTGTTTACTCTCCTTTTTCTGGCCTAAGCACAGGCTGATTTTTGTGGCTCCAGGTTAATAAGCAGATGTTTCATTTGGTTCCTGAGCTGGATAGCCACCAGATTTAAAAAATAAAGTTGTTACTGTCCCGCTGCAGTGCTCGTGAATGCCCACACCTTTCCATATGGTTGCTTGGTTCCCTTCTAGGAGCTGGTGTCATACATCCATTCGATCTTTATAGCACGCATATGTCTTCTGTCCTCAGGATGAACCATTTGTTTTGCCTGGCATCTTCCCCCCTTTTTCCTATTCTGTTTTTTTTTAGGTGTTGTGTAAATTGTAAATCAAGCAGCTAGCTGTGCACAAAGAGCTTTGTGTGAGTAGCTGCGTCCTTTCTGGTGGAAAACTTCCAAAACTAAAGAGGAGGCAAGATGGGCTTTATGACGTCGATGTCAAGGGTAACCAAAATATATGATGGGGGTTGCTTCATTTGGAGGTTTTGCATATCCTGTGCAGAGTAGCTGGTAAATTCCTGTCCTGATAGAAAACATCAGCACTCCACTACGCTTTCTTTTCAACTGATATTTGGAAGTATTTTTTGAAAGGACTCTAAATTTCAAGAGATTCAAACATCTGTTATGACTACTAGCTCTGTTTCTTGTTGTCCTGCCTCTTACGTCAGAACATTCACAAAAAACTAAGGAAAAACTCATGGGTTTTGCTCAGCCAGCCATCAGTTTGTGTAAATCAGGATACAGTGGTGGTATGAAAGCAGCACTGTAAGTCAGACCTTTGCTGCTTTGTCCCAGAGCTGGGAGCTGCTGGGAATGCTCCTCAAGTTCTGGAAATGTTGAAATAGTTGCACTGAACTCTCCGGAGATGGACCAGAGCATCTTGAGACCCTGATTGCAGGTGTCTCCTCATGTCAAACCCGAGCAGTTCAGGTGAAGAGGGTTCTGTGTGCCTTGAGGTCTGGTGTTCTTTACCTGACTGATAAAGAATTGGGAACAGGTCCCTGCTGAAAAACCGCTCGTGTCAAATGTGGAGCGCTACACTTCTGTCCCTTTCCTGCCACAGCCCTACGTACATCCCAGAGCTGCCACATTTGAAGCCATCAGATGAGCTGCACAGAGCACCACGGAAAATCACCCTTCAGACAAAACAGTTTTTAGCTTCAACAGTACAGAGATGTCTGATGTTACACTTCCTGAGCGGGTGCAGCGGCAGGCTGGTCAGCCCCCCTGCTGTGGGTGACAAACTGCTCTCGTAACACACGAGGACAATTAACGGAACGGGCCTTGCATCCCAGCCGAAGCGCACAAAGTACCGCAGACTGACCCCTCTCAGGTCTCACAGCTCCGAGTGTGAAAAGTGACTGTAGCTCAATCAATTACTTCTTTCTGGTTTTGGATGCTTTGTGCAGCAGCCACCCTGCTGTTGTGCAGCTATTCTGCTGTAATAACTAATTGATTCAGCAAACCCTTTTTGCCAAGAGCTCATATCCTTGTCAGCGTGTTCGGGTTTATTTAGCACGTGTTAATTGCACCCAGGTTTAGCACGTTGTTGACCTTTCGTGCTGGACTGAATCATGGGCTGCGTCCGCATCGCTGCGTCTTGGCTCTTGTTCGATGCGATCCCATCCACTAGAAAAAAAATGAGGAGGAAGAGGAAAGCAAATGTTACTGAACAAAGGCATACTTGATCCAGGACTGGAAACGTGCCTCGCTATACTTCTGCCTGACCTCTGGCTCAGGTATTTTTAATGTAGACGAAATCTGAGAAGCGCTCAGAGCTTTGGGTTGAATAGCATCATAGATAGCATTTTATATTTGTGATGTTTTCCAGAAGTAATGCTCTAAAGAAGAATACCTACATTAAACTGTGAATTAGGAGTACTGCCTGCTAATGCTGGCTTATGCTCTCGTTGTGTTTGGAACTCGCCTTGGCCTAGTATTTAAAAAAATGAAGTTATTTTAAGGTTCAGCAAAATCAGAGAAGCAACTGTGTCAAGTCTGAGTGTCCCTGTTGCACTCGGTTGTGGTGGAGGAAGAGGGAACCCTTTTGATCATCTCAGTAATCAGATACCAGCGTTTCTCTGAAGCCCAAGCTAGCGAGCCTGCCTCGTGTTAACTTCCATATCCTGAAAACAGCTAAATTACTTGAGAGCCACCTACACAGCTCTCAATTACACTCGTTTCTGTTGATGTGTCTCGGTGGCATAACCATAGCGCCGTGCTGTGTTTTGGAATTAGTAAAACAAAAGCGTTTCAAACCTAATTCTACATATAAAAAGAAGGGTGAGTATTGTCCATGTGCTTCTTTAATAGCAATTTCTCTTGGTTCCTTAAAAAGGAGGGGAGGGGGAAGGAACTGTGGTCTGTGGAGAGAGAATCTCGGTCGTGTGGGGTTTGATGAAGCGAGTGGATGATCTCTCTGAGTGCTGAGATCAGTCTGCAGTACTCCTGTGGAAGGATGGATCAGGGACTCGTTTACACTAGTGAATAATGGGGCCAAATGCTCGCTAAATATTTGACGTAGGGGGTGGTGAGGGAAGGAAATGGCTTTTTAAAAGCTCTTTAGCCTTGGTTAGCCCCTAGGTGAGCGGGAACGTAACGCATTCGCTCACCATTTGAGCACGACGCTTTCATATCCCACAGCTGCAGAAATCCTCTATATGAACAACCCCTCATCATACAACGCTGAGCTACTTATGTATAATTTTGTTGCAGTCAAGCCCAAAATTTGCACTGCAGGATTGTTTTCCCTCCTCCTGTAAATGCTGCTTATGCTGAGCTAGAACCAGTGGATGAGTGGCATGTTCTGAATTCCCCTTTTTGAGTGGATGTCTGTTGTGCTGAGCCGAGGGAAGATCTCTGCAGCTGGGTGAGGAGCAGTAAAGATGCGCTAACAGTTGTCAGTAAGTAAGGGAAAGTTTTTCTTGTAATTGTGGAAAGCAGGAAACATTTGTAGAAGTCTTCCTTCAAAATATCAAGTACATTTTTACCTCTGACTTGAGTACGTGTTGCCTTGTTATTTCTGACTTTGTGGCTTTGGCAGTTCTGTGTGATTTTCTTTTGCCTTTTTCCATCTAATATATCTTGTCTGAAATACGTGTGTGTCTCCTTTCCATCTGCTGCTGCTTTCCAAGGAAGCAGTGAAGTTTCTTGAACGGGCTTTTCACAGATGATCTAAATGTTGTTGTTTGCCCTTTAATGTCATCTTGCAGAGGAAGACGATGCTGAGGAGGTGCCAGAACTTCAGGTATCTGGGAAAATTGGAGCAAAAAAGCAGAGGAAATTAGAAGAGAAACAAGCCAGGAAAGCACAGAGAGAGGTAAGCATTTCCTGCCACGTATAAAGCCCAGAGCAGAGCCTGGATCACGATGCTTGGTTAAGAACTGGTACTAACAGACACCCAGGAGAGGCAAAGGCAGTGTGATCACTACAACTGTTAAGATTTTGTTTTAAAAACATAAATTGAGCTTTTTATGTCACATCTCAAGGCTGTCACTCACTGGCTTGCCACTAGGTTCCCTGGAATTCTCACAGGGAGAATTACTCCTCCCGTGAATTACATCCAGTGAGTTACTCCTGGATGCTTTTTACTGGCTGTTTGCACTGGCTTGCAGCGCAATGTCAGTGCTGTCTGCCCTTAAGGGGAAAAAAACCAGCTCTCGAGCCCACACAGCATTGTTGTAAGACTGGGTCTGCGATCAAAGCCGTGGGCAGTTGTGAGTAGTGGTTCATGTGATCTCTTAGTGGGAAGACTCCCTCCAAGTTTATCCATGTTTGCTGTGCTGTCGAAGGGCGGGGAGGTGAAAAGCAGACCCTGAAATCTGCTGAAATCCATTATGCTGTCAGTTTTTGCTTGAAATTTGGCCGTTAAACAGAGGCAAAGTGTACCTAGCAAGTACACTAATTTTTCAGTTGCTTGTTCTTAAATGTAAAGTGTGTAAAACTACTCATTTAAGTACTTCTGCATTTCTTTTCTCAATTTTGCCCACCACGTTGCTGTTAATCCCAGGGAGGCAACAGGTTTTCTGAACCTTACTTTCTGCAGTGTGCTTGTGGGTGGCTGCAAGTTCACGTTAATTTCTTCCAGTTTTTCTACTTGCTCTTTTACAAACTCAGTATAGTTCTGTAACGTGGGGTTGCAAGAAGGGGGAACAACTCCAAAACAGCCTTTGCATAACGGAAGGTGAAGTGCACAATGGACTTGATGCATCTTTAAAAAAAAAAAAAAAAAAAGTGTTTAAGTGTTTATGTTTACATTTCTAATATGTGGAGGGTCCAAAAACAGCAGTGAAATCCATGCTGAGAATTCTAGAGTAACCTGAAGTTTAAATGCCATTTCTCCTTTACACCGGTGTGTGCTATAGATAGGGTGGCTGGTAATAAACAAACTAGGTTGTTATATAAGCTTCCATTACGATCCTTTTCTCACTCATTCTGTGCTAACCATTTTGTCATTACTTTCCGTATGCATTCTATTTAATTACCCTCTTTTTTTTGTGGAAAATTTGAGCAAGGTTGAATGAAGATAAGCATCAGCTGGTAGAGTGAGGAATTTTTTTTTTCATTTTAGAACGTGCTGATTTTTATTTTCCCATGTAGACAAATAAATTCCTTGGTTAGGTCTTTTTTGCTGAGACATTCGAAGCCACAAATCCTCCATTTCAATGTCTTCTGCTTGTTCTCCTAAGGTATTTTCAAACTTAAGTATACTGAATAGGCTAAAAACAACTTTTAAAAAAAACTCTAAAAAAGACACTAAGCACTCGTCTTTGCTAGGTTTGGTTTAAAATAATAGTAAAACGATTTCAAGACATTTTCTTTGAGATTCTCCCCAGGTTAATAATAACGTTTGAACGTATTTGGTTTTACAGATTATCCCCCTCTCCTTTTTTTCTTCACCTTAGAATCCATTCTAGCTAAATTTTAAGGGAAAAGTCACATCATTCCATCATATCTCTATACAGATAATTTCATATGTATGTACCCAGCTTGAAAATGCTTATTGAGAAGCAGATAATATAAGGGTAATTTTAAAACTTACACAATGTTAAGTATTTTGAAGGTCTAGAGGGAAAAGAAGTTAAATCATAATTACTTGTTTTATTAGTTTTTTTAATTCTGAACAGGCGCACGAGAAAACTCCCCATGGTCTCACCATATGAAATTACAAAATCTATATTCAGGAGGATTAAAGCTTCTCTTGCATAACGCTACTTTTCTTTTTTAAGGCTGAAGAAGCCGAGCGAGAGGAACGGAAAAAACTTGAGTCAAAGAGAGAGGAGGAAAGGCGGAAAGAAGAGGAGAGAATACGTCTCGAGGAAGAGCGACAGGTGGGATTGGTTGTATTTATAGGTGGAAATTCTAACCAAGTTGGTCTTTGAGATTGCTTCTCTGTAAATTCTCGAATCAGAATTCCCTTCGGTTTTCAATACTATTGCGTATATCTTTTATTAGTTTTTTTTATTGCTCCATTTTATATGAATTGCAGTAATGCTCGGTGATTTCAGCTGTAGACCCTAGCGTTGCTCCGCCAGGTGCTTGGCAGAAGTGAAAGCCTCTGCTCCAAACACCACTACACACGTGTAGCAGTGAGGACTCGCCCTCAGCCGAGGCTAGGGCAGAACAAAACCCTGTCTCCTAGCAGTGGATCCAGCAGCCTGTCTGCTGCAGCTGTATGCCACAGTGACACATTTGGTGTTCAACTCGTTGTGTTGACAAATACAGCTGTTAAAGTTGGCTGTTGGTCTGTCTGGGATCTGTCTCAGTGCAAATATATGAAGAAAGGAGTTGCATCAAACTGCAGGAGAAGTTCTGGGGGTGCCAGAAGTGTGGGTATCAGAACTGTAGAATAACATAGGCTGGAGGAGACCTCTGGAGGTGCTGTGGTCTGTCCTCCTGCTCCAGTGATGTCCAGTCAAGGTAGGTCGCTCAGAACCTTGTCCAGCCAAGCTGTGAATGCCTCCATGGATGGAGATTTCTCAACCATGCAGGGCCCCGCTTGCAGTATTTGATTACACCCATGATAAAACTTCTCATGTTGCAACTTGTGCCGGTTGCTGATGCTCATTAGCTCTGCCTGCCTGACAGCTGTAACCAGCAGGGCAGAAAGCGAAAGATGCTAGCAACCGATTTTGCAACTGTCATGTAAAATTATACAACTTTATTCTAATTAAACACATTTGCATGCGCTTCACAATTAAAGATTTCTAAGCTGTGCGTGTATGAAGGTGTGTGTTAGCAGGAGTGACCCAGAAAAACAGATCCTGTGCGACTGAAATGCCTTTGTTGAATAGCTGCATCAGTGGGGGTGGCAAACTTATTTCAAAGCTGCTTTGTGTATTCTAGGCATCAGTGCTAGTGGCTGAGAACTAGGAGGGAGCTTTGTGCTCCTTGCTGCTTGAGCAAGTCAGTGTGGTAGCTCTGCAGAGTGCTTCTGGGGGCAAGGGCCAAGGTGTTTTGTGCTGAATAATTGCTGTCCCAGGGGAGTGGGGCCACCAGCTTTCAGCGTGAATTTCCCATGATGCTTACATGTGGCTGGAGATCTGTGTCTGCTTTGCTGTGAGCAGATTTGTTTTAATTTGTTCTAAGCAGGAATTGTTTAAGTGGGGTGTGTTGTTAACATTTTAAAAGAGGAAAAGACATTTTTCCCTTCTGTTGAAGGCATGATGGCAGGATAAGGACATTTTTTAATCTTTTTTTCCATACGTTATGCACATATGAAAGCTCTCATAGATACAATCTATTTTCTACAAGGTACATTTTGGTGTTTACTCTCCAAAAAAATCTTTCATTTATTGAACTCTGTCTTGTTCCCTTTTCATCAGTAGAAGGCTCCTGGATTTCAGAAATTGATTTGTATGAGGAGAATGTCAGTTCTACAACACCAGAGTACGTAACAGGATCCAAGACTTGGCCTTAAAAAACTTAAAGAAACTTCTAGGGGACCAAGTATTCCAAAACTGCAGTTCTGAGGAAAGATGTACCAGTTCACAAGTATCTGGCAGTGGCCAAGCCGTAACCCTGAGGCTGGATAACTCATCTTGGCTAGTCTGAGCCACTCCTGTGCTTAGCTGAACTGTTTCGTGACAGCAGAACCATCAGACCTGGCTTCCTATGGATCTCTGTCTCCTGCTTTTCCCCTGCTCATGCATTTTAATAGCACCAGCTTCTGCCTTGTGGTCCATGTGACCGCTTTCCTTTTTTCTTAGACATTTCCCATTTTTCCCCCTTACACTTCCAGCACAGAAAGAGGCAAGACGATCTCTGGCTGCCTATAAAGCACCCATCTGTTGCACATCCTGCTTGCTGTGGGACTCGTCCATCCTGCAGGCCAAAGCATAAGAGAGAACTCAGATGGCAAGTCTTCCTCTAGCAGTGTATCCTTCAGTGTTTTGTCTCCACTCAACTCCCTGACTTTTTAAACTATTTTTTCTTAAGATTTTAGGAATTTATTGGTTGAAATAAAACATGAAGAGCCCAATGCTCTAGAGGGAATTAGGAGGGCACCCTGGCTGGGTGCTAGCATTGCTTCAGTGTCACTTCATTTAGAGGAGGCCAACAAGAGGTCAGGTCCTTTCAGTGGCAGCCAGCAAGGCAGGGGAATTGCTAATCAAATGGCAGTTGAGCTTGGACAACTTGTTCCAAGTGGGCTGTAGCCCAGGACAAAGATGTTTTCCTGGTGATTCCCTCCAAGTTGGGCCTGGGGTTTAGCAGTGCAGCTGGCTGATCACGATCAGTCAGCCATGGTTGAGGAGTTGAGTTGCAAATAAGGGCGCAATTCTAACTAGGTAGAGATCTTTACACGCAGAAAGTGCTTATTAACATATTTAACTTTTTTTTTTAGTTACCTTCTGTTCAATTTAGGGCTGAGTAATTTATTTTGCCTGAATGAGAAAAATGCCATTTGTTTTGTTTTCAGTATTCCTGATAAAGACTGTAATAGAACACTTTAGGTGATAGCTTCCTTGGCTACTTAATTCTGTAATTTTAACTTTTCTTTTCTGGGGAGTGTCTTTCTCCCCAGTAATTTTTATCAGGGCAGCAAGCCAACCCACCAGGCTACCTCACAGATGTTATTCTGCTACTCTGTAAAAGCCTATTCAACTTTAATTATTTTTTGCCTGGGTTTAAGATAGGTTGACAATCCATTTCCAATGTGGATCAAAGTATATGTCTCTGACAATATTTAATACTCTTCCTCAACTGTTTTCTGATATTTTTAAGTCTGTCTTCGTCTGAGTCTTTAACAGGAAGCAGAACAATTCAAGGCATGTACGTGTTGAGGCTGTGTTGCTTGAGTTCCTGCTTCAGTCAGCCCAGAAAGCAATCTTACAGGGAGCGTGGTAATAACAAGACTTCAGTGCTGGAGACTTGGCTTGGTGATAGGAGGGAACGTGAACTAATAGATATTTGATTTCTGCATGTGTAAGCACAGCCTGTCCTTATGATCATAACATTTTATCTTTAAAATCTTGTTGCAAACTGATTGTATGGTGTAAAAGATGCCTTTCTATTCCAAAACTCATATAAGAGGAAGAGGGATTATTGGGGTTTTGGTTTGTTTTTGTGGAATACGTAGAATAAAATGTCATTCATACATTCCTCTAGAGAACGGATTCTTCATTTCCACAAGTAACATTTTGTCCCCAGTAAATCTCTTGTGGACTATGCTTGTGATGCAACTCTTCCTCTAGATAAGTTTTAAGATGGAAAGGCAAAGTGGCGAGTATCTCGAGTGGTGATTGATAGTCATGAAATTACAAAACAGACGGTAGCTGACTATGATCTTGGCGGCAGCTTGGTTCCTGACATTTCTGTAGTTCACGTAATCCCACAGAGCACCAGAAATTTTGAGTTTATTACTGAAGTTTGTCTGAGGAATGTTACAGTTGTCAGATGGCTTCATTATTTTTCCCCTTACTTTTCCAGTACATCAGATTATTTCTGCAGGTATGGTGACAGCAGGAAATCTGTTCCTAGTTTTTATTTCTTCATTCTCCTGCACTTCAGGAAATATATTAGGACCAAGGATGAAGGCTTAAGACTTCCAGAAAAAATGTCTTAACTGCATGAATTGGCCATGTTCTTCTGCTGCACATTCAAAGGTTTGAATTTAGGTTTTCACATAGATTTGGTGGCTAGGCTTTGCTTAATTTAAATGCAAATAAATATAGTTAATGTATTTACAAGAGAACTTAAGTGAAGAGCATCTAGTCTCCAAACAGCTTTGTTAGCTAAACTTCAGTTAAATGTTGTGTTTTCTGTTTCCCAACCTCTCTCCCAGGAGCTGTTACCCAAATTTTGCTAACTTCTGTGAACACTGAGATTGGCCTTGTGTCAAGGAGAGCTTCCTTCCTTTCAGCTGCACCCTTAAACTGATGACTGAAACCTCTCCAGCGCCACTGGATTATTCCTGCCCTGTTAAACACTGGCTAAAAGTTTGTCAGATAAATGAGGGGAACCAAACAGAGGAGGATACAAAATCGTGGCGTAGATCTTGTAGAAATCCCCCAGTGTTGATCTTTGATAAAGTCACCGGGACTGTTAACCCTTTCACAGGCATCCCACACAATGGTTTGAGACATGGAGTCTAGTGGAAATAATGAATTCTCAGGTCAGATGAAAACCCACTTTCCTCTATATGCAAACAAACACCTCTCTCCAATTATTGTGGGGCAGTTCCACGCAACGATGTACAAGTGGGAACTGTAGCTTCAGGGGAGCTAAAATCTTACGTATTCTTGAGAAAAATAACTCCCTGGTTCTATACAAATGTATTTGTATGCACGTATAAATAAAATGTGGTTGCCCCCTTGGCTCCAGTGTGCGGACCAGATAATATATTTTTAAATTCAAGTTTCCTTTCCAGTGTTCTGCTGACCTGATTGGCTATGCATGCGAGGAAGCTCCTTTATAATTGGCATTTGCTTCAGCTCTGCTTTACCCTGGGGATTTCCCTTTCACTCTTGGAGTTTTTTAGTGGTGAGATGGTTTACCAACCGACACCTTATCAATGAGAGCGAACTTCCTCTGATGTTGCAAAACAGTGTCTCTATACAAAGCCTCACATATTGCTCGCCTAAGAGCTTTTTTTTTTTTTTTCCTGTGCACAGGGATTTTTGTAGATTTTACTCCCTCAGCCTACCTTTGCTCTGCTAAGGAAACCGCTTATGCAGATGCAAGGCTCGTGGTGATCTCTTCTACATTAAAATGCAGCGTTGAGCAGGGTGTGCTGTTTGCAAATCCGTTGCAGTGTGAACTGCTCTTGAAACACAGCTTGATACAGTAGAGAAACTGCCAATCTTCCACTGAGCCAGCTATTGGTGGTTGTGAAATAAAAGGCCACAGTGGGAGTGGGGTCTGGTGGTTGTTCACTGTTTTGTTAAAACAAGGTCTGTGTTGCTCAAGCACAGCTGTGCCCAAAGTTTCCAGAGTCAGGAAACCTCGTTTAGGCTTTCTGCTTTGCATTTAAGTACCTAAATAAAAATGGGCTGGATCTTCAAAGCTGCAGGAATGGAGGATCACCTAATGATCCCAAGGGTGCTGCTGGAGCTTTTGGAGACTAAGACCCTGAAGTTTCAACTCTTTGATTTGACATTTAATCATATAAGAATGGGTACCAAGTTTTATAATGTTGGATTTTTTATTCTGTGTAGCATTACATGAAGAACATCAAGGTGTGTGTTCTTCTCAGCAGAGGCTTTTACTGACTGGTTGGCATTTCAGTTCCCTCCTCATCCACAATCAGGGTTGTTCTGAAGGCTGGTGGAGACAGCTGAGTTCCAATTGAAGCATCATTTTACACACTTTCCTGAAAATTAACTTCTTTACAAGTTGAAATGCTTGCAGCAGACTCTCTCTGCTCTCAGTTTGGTGGGATGAGGACTGTTAGGAAACGCCTATTCTGCCTTTCTAAAGGTTTTATTTTCTGTCTGAAAAGTGGCAAGGGGAGGAATCTCAGAAATCAATCTGCTGTGTCATATCATGTACTTGTAAAGTCCCTGTTTGCTTCTTGCAGGACCTGCACTAACAGCACAAGAACTGGATGTTAAATGAGGAGAGTTTCTTTGGTCTGTGAACCTCAGAGCATTTGGCATAGGAACCGATGTGCTTTCCCTCATTCTGCCTGTAAGAAAACAGCTACAGAGAAGGAGCAATTGATAGCAGTTGGTGACTGAGGAGAGCCCAGCGTCTGCTCTACCTTCCTCACTTGCAGTGAGATCTCTTCCACTTAGCAGTAGAATAAGCTGCCTATAAGCAATGTGTTTTGTCAGCAGCTTGGCCCTTTATCTGATTTGGAGGAGCCATGGTGCAGCACACAACCAGCAGTTTGCTCTCAGGGAAAGCTGCTTAGGCGAAGCTCTCAGAAAAGCTACTTACCATCCAGGCCGATAGTGCTTAGTGTCGGTATCACCTTAAATGGGTTACTGCACTGAAAGCTAGAAACTGGTTCAATATCTTCTTTCTGGACAGTACTGTAAGGGTCCTCACCCTTTGTTACAAACAGTAATGCATGATAAACCTTCAAAGGCTGTAATCCCTCAGCCAGCCCAAACAGCGTGGTCACTCAGGGAGCATTCCCAGGATCCAGCAGGCTTTGTGGTCCCAAGAGCCAGGTGCTTCCAGCTAAAAGTCTAAAACAGTTCTCAAGTTCCTCTGGGTTTCAGCTGATAGAGGTGTCTCCCAAAGTGCCAGAGATCCACAGGCTGTGTGAAAGTTGGGTCTCTGCCATGCAAGGTGTCAGGTGAGACTCACAGCAAGCAGGCAGAGTTGGTCCAGTAGTGATTGATAATGTGGCTCTTTGATCAGAGAAAGCAGAGGGGGAGGAAATATTGGAGTGATTTCCTTTTATTTTTTCCCCCTCCTTCTAAAAAAGGCATGAAAAGAGTGGGAGAGTTTGTCCTTCAGGTGCGTTACAGTAAACTGATCTAAAACAAATCCACGCTGTGGCAGGCCCCCGGTTTGGGTAAGATTTAGGTGGGTGAGGACAGAAACGAACGTGCTTCAAAAAAAAAAAAAAAAAAAAAGCGGGCAGCTGAAGGTGAGCATCAGCAGTTACCAAATTTCCGTGCTGCCGGGATTTCCCCAGCACCCCACCCATCACCGAAGGGAGGTGGCCCAGCTATTCTCTCTCCCCTAAGCACACGTGCATTACCACTTAGCTCCACCACAGTTAATATGAAATTAAGAGTGGGGAGGGGCAAAGAAACCTGACGAGTAAAGATGTGTTTTTTTTAAATTCATATCAGAGCTGAGAGCCCCCACTACGACTTGCATGAAGCCATACATGGGCTCTGTTTAACCAGTAGGCTCAGAGTGTTTCTGGGGGTTTATGCATAACCCACAGGCTGTTTCTCATGGGAATGCAACCTGTCTGAATTTGACCCTACACCTTCCATGCAGCTGCTGTATGCCTAGCACTCTTTCACATGCCCAAGTGTGATGGTGAAAAACTAGCTGAAATGACCTGCTGACAGACAGTGGGGTTTCAGCAGGGCTCCCCCTGCCCAGCTCCCACTGCTGCTGCTGGTTGCTTTTCCCAGTGCAGTTGTACAAAGTCATCTCTCCTTTTGCTTTGAACCAGCTTACAGATTGGCTTTTCTTTCTATAGCTTGAATCGTGGTTCAGTTTAGTTCAGTACGTGAGGCAGTGCAGGGAGTGCCTGGGTTTTGAGTTGGTTGATAAAAAAGCTTCTGGAAATACTTAGTGTTATGGAGGCCTCTACCACCAGCAGGAACCACAAGGCTCGGAGGGCTGACATGCTGTAGCTATCAAAGCAGTGTTGCAGCCCACCTGGAGACACACTGCTGATCATAGTGTGAAAATGTAGGATCTGGAAAACAGACTGATTTGGGCGTTCAAGGAAACCACAAATGCAGGACTGGTAGCTGAGTGCTTTGCTGGTCTCACAGCAGACACACGTACAAGTGTGTGTTGGAAATGGATTTACTGATATGAGTGTGCAGGTATGCTTTAAAAAAAAAAAAGGTTCTGTTCTTCAAGCAGGTAAGGAAGGTGGGAATGGGTCTTGTTTGTTTGTAGTCAGACCTTCTGAACAGGAAAAGGGTGCTCAGTTGTTGCTCTGCTGTAAATCAGACACTGTCTTTTTAATATTTTTTTATAGACCTATCCACAAGTTATTTGCCCGAGCACTTTTCAATTTTTGCCATTTTTTTTTTTTCTCATTTCAAATCACGTTAAATCACAACTTCTGTAATAGACCAGGGGAAGAACCTTATTCTCGTATTTCCAGGATCAAGATTCAATTTGATGTACTTACAAGAAAGAACAATTGCTGTCGCTTCCAAATGAAATGTGGTTATGTTGTTCTTGGCACCTGTAACGCAAGGAAAAAATTACTGCTGGGCTTTTGCTAATAATCATTATGGTGATGAATGACCCAGAAAATGGTCTCGTTTTGTCTCAAGAGCTTCCTCAGATCTGTAATTTATTTTTTTTTTCGATGAGATAGAGGTTAAAAATGGCTTTGACTTTTCAGATACAGTAAGATCCTCTTAGTCCTGTTTTTCTCATCCTTGAAAGTTGCTGGCGTTCCTTTTTGTGACTTCTCAGGAGTTTGGTTAAATGTGATTGGGACCTAATATACTTTCTCTCTCTGCAGTTTTAATTGAAGAGCAACGCTCCCGTGCCTATTTCTGATACCTGCTGGGTTTGGTTTACATGGTCTCTTTTTAAATACAGACATTTTTCAGTATACTTGATGACCTGTTCCTGTCTCTTCCTGTCCTAATGGAACAAGTGTTTGCTTTCGAGCCATTTAGGGAAGCAATTACCATATTAGTGTCAAAGATGCAGCGTGACAAGTGTTTAGGAATCAATACAGTTGTTCCTTAGCAGGTCGATTCCTGTGCTGATAGTAAAGGAAAGCACAGAGGCTGTCACTGAAACTCGAAGAACTCACGTTTCTAGGTATTAATCAATCCTTTGCGATGTGATAGCAAGCAGAGGCTGGTGGAGCTGGAATCTCATCGTCCTGTGTGCTGCACAAACATAAATTGCTCTGCAGCAGAAACTCGTGTAAGGAAACCTTTTCCTTCTGGGTGAAGATAAATGTGTAAGTTTTTGAGACTAGCAAAAGAAATTTTGAAAGAAAATCGTAGAAAGCTGCAAACTGATGAGCACCAAATAAAATCCTGTTCTTGTTTGACATACTCTTTAAGTAACCTATCACATTAAAAACTCTACATTGCAGTTTGGCCGTGGATAGGTGACTCTTCTGCGTCGCCCAGTATGCATCACCATTTCACTGATTTGGGGCTCAGAGTTTTCTGGGTCAGCAATTTATTTTTTTGCACGTGATTTTGAAGACTTTGACATTTTTCTCAGTTTAGGTAACCGAAAGTATTTTTATTGCACATAACTAGAAGTGGAGCCTGGAGGCTTTGATTAATAGTCAAACTTGTAAAATAACCTTTTTTTTAAATGCAATCATGCCTTTCTCCCTAGGTACAAAACAATTGCTGCAGTTCTTTACATCCCATGCAGACATACGTTGCTTTGTATGTCTTTAGGGATTTACCTGAAACTCTTCACGCACACAAGTGGGCACCAGGGTAACTCCACTGCTCTTTGGGATCCCTCCCGTCGGACCCCAGTCACCTCAGAGCAAAACTGGGGCTAGTTGCTGAAAATGTGGATGTTGCATCAAAGTGCATTTAGGGGCAGGAACTTCCTGTCACGGGAGCTGCAAAAAAACGTGTTCATGCAAATTAAGACAACAGTTTGCTATATAAGAGTGTTTTTTTCCCCGTGTTAGACCTGTTAAGAGCCAGCCTAGGTGTATTCTGTGCAAGCTTACACCACCATGTCAGATGGTTTCTGTCTTAAGAGTGGCAGAGCAGCTTGTGAATTGAATGATGCCATCAAGGGAGACCTTAGAGGCATTCTAGAAGCTTTTTGTCTGCTGTCACAGTGCAACCAGGCTGCAGATAAAGGAGATGCTCCTGTACTTAGAGCTAAACCTCCTTTGGGGAGGAGCAAACTGACCACTTGTCATCTTTCCTGTCCAGGAAGAGGAGAAAAGAAAGGCGAAAGAAGAAGAGGAGAAGAGAGAGTATGAAGAGTACCTGAAGCTGAAGGAGAGTTTTGTAGTTGAGGAGGAAGGGGTGGAAGAAAAAATGACAGAGGAAGAGGTATGTACGTTAGGCTGTTACTGCAGCTTCCTTTGTCTTTCTTAGACTTGGATTGTCCTTACTACATTCTCTCTTGTAAAATGGGATCAAACCAAATGTTTTTGCTTTTAGAAGTCAAGCTGTGTATATGGTCCATGTTAACCTGGAGTATTTCCTGGGGAATGCTACAGTTCCTCATTCCAGACTGTCAGGCAGATGCTTGTCTCTGGAAATGAGTCCTCTCCTCCCTTTGTGTAAGGACTGAAATAAAACTCGTCCCAGGAGTCAGACATCCTCAGCTCTGCCCTACCCATGTACTGTGTGTTGGTGAGCCAGGCGAAAGCAGGGCTAAATTTGTCCACATATCTTCAGGGAAATTGTTAGGTTTTTGGTGTTGCTTTCTGGAGGAGCAGAGCTGCTGCGAAATCAAATGAAAAAAATCAAGCTGAGACAAAACTTGTCTTGTAACACTTCTACTAAGAGAAGTTACAGGACACAGCTTAAGTGCCTGTGGGTTTTCCACTGGAAAGCTGTACGTTTGGCGTTGCAAGTGATTGTTGCTGTTGATAGTGTTTCGAGGTCTGCATAATGTTCTAGCCTGCTCCTCCTGTGGCTGCCTGCAGGCGAGCTGCTGGGGATGGTGGTTGAAATGTGATACTTGACATAATAGCGCTGCAAACTTGAAAAGGTTCTGTTGTGGGAGGCAGTGTTCTTAGTCTGCTGAGAGAAAAAAAAAACACTTTAGACTAATTTTAATTGCTGTCAAATGCTGAAATGGCTCTTGGGTGGCAGCTGTCAAATTGGAGCCATTCTATAGATTTCATGATGGGTAACTTTATTTTCCCGGGGTCGTGTGGGTTTGTTCCCTTGTTCCTCTGCTCAAGTGCCCTGTTTGAACTGAATAGATTTGCGCTTAGCATGACTGGGAGTGGCTTTGGGCCGAGGTGCTTGTAATTCATCAGAACACCTTGACCTTAGACGTACGTTCTCCCCGAGGAACCCTTCCTTTTAGCTGAAATTCTTCCATCGTGCCGGGATTAACACCAAGAAGTTGTATCTTGCTATTGAAAATCCCTTCAAAACCAGGCTAGGAAGCTAGAAAGTGTTTATTGACAGGCAACTGCGTGAGCACAGACGAGGAGAAATTAATTTTTCTATATGTGGGAACAGGGAAGGGTGTTCCTGGCTCAGGAGAGCCTGGGAGGCAGTTGATGATGCACGGATCTCAACATAAGATATCTTTGGTAAGGGTGGGGAGGTAGAACTTTAATAGCAGGCGATTTGAAAGTCATCTTCAGAAACAATCACAGGTACACAGTTATTTGGAGACATCCGCCTTTGAAAGATGCCAAGCCATCCTTCTGTCTTATGGCTGATGATGAACGGAGGCGTTTTGGTGTCCTGTTACAAACTCTGCCATGTGGGGTTGAGGGCAGCCTGCCAAAACCCCTGCTTGAAGTTAAGGGCCTGAGCCCGGAGTTAAGCAGTTAATTAAGGCTGATTGATTTCCAGGGTTGCAGGGTAACTTGATCTCCTGTTAGCTGAAATGCACATTGTTTGCACTGCCTTTGAAAATTGAGCCACTTCTATTAAAATACCGGATTTCAGGTGCATAGCTTTGAAAAGGGCTCAAGCTTCCACATGTGCTGTGCAGCTGTGTGCTACACTTGACCATCTATCTGAGCCATCTCCTGAATCACTCTGTACTTCACAAAACTGTACAAAATGTCCTCGGTGTATATGTGTAACTTAATACATGATGCACAGACTCACCCAGATGTGGTTATTTCAGGGTATGTATGATGTAAAGAATAAAAGATTCCAGGATTTCCTTCCTTTCAGAAAAGCCTTAAACACAAATTGTGCTTGAGCCATGTTCTGGCTTGGAAAATACCAACCATATATTCCTAGTTAAAATTAAATCTCAGTTTTTTCCCCCATTTCAAAATCTCCTTCTCTGTGTGTTTTTGTAAAACTTTAGAAGTATGCTTGCTAAACACTTTTATAATATTTGTGCTAAGCGAGTTTGTGATGCCTTTAACGTTTATGAATTTAAAATAACAATTGTTTTCCTTGCTGTATCCAGTCTCGCAGCTTTCTAATGGAATTTCTCGAGTATGTAAAGGTAAGTTGGTCTTTCTCCACCTTCCATATGTGAAATAGCTGTGTCAAAGAGCTGAACTTGCAGAAAGAAGGGAAATCTTTACTTCCTTTTTGATTTACTTAAATATTCAACAAGTAACAAAAGTGATGCCTTAGATAAAACCTTAATTATTTACTTAATCATGCATGAATGTGTCCATCATTGTTAACATGGCATATAATTATAGCTTTGTCTTGGCTTCTGGGGGCAAGATTGTAGCTCGTACCCTAATCCATAAGGTAGGTGTGCGTGAAGTCTGCACCTGGTGGGTCACCCTCAGAGATTATGAACCAAAATGTTTGCTGATGAGTGGGTTTTGGGACATTTGAGCTTTTTGTTTGTGAATATCAGCTACTGATTTAGAAAGCAATCTCCACGTCTCAGCTCAGCATGAATGAGAATTGCTGCGCCAGCGTGTGGCCTGCTGGGCAGGATGTGTTTGTTTGAAACACTGGCATTGTGAAGGTCACTCAGACCTTCTGCGTGGTTTCTTTTCTTGCTTTTATTTGTGCAAATGACAATGCTGTCTTGATGTCTTATAGGGGTATTTAAGGAAAAGATCACTTGTTTTTAACAGGGTGTTTCTTAGTCTACCTCTCATGATAGGACATGGTTGGTTATTTAAAACCTGTGATGTGTTCATGAAGTTTTCCACTTTTGATCTGTAACAACAAATGCTTCTTTCTCCACTGTCAGTACATAAAAATTTAAATGTGTTTTTCTACTCTTAGTCTAACAAAAGTCATGCAAATCTTTTGTCCTAACTAATCCCTCTCGACCTTTATTGGAAACTGGACTCTGGTCTGAAAACATATCGCAAGGGTGTGAAAAGTTTCACAGTAAGCAAGTCTCCCACATACTCAATGACCTCCTAATCATGCTGTTAACCCAGAATCCCACATTCTGGGCCAGTTTTGCATCTCCACTACCCCAGCAAGAACTCAGAGTTACAGATATATTTGTCTCTCCTGGTAGTTTTACACCAGGAGTCAATTTGAGTGATTGCTGTCCAAGTCTGGAAAATGTCTTGATGGTTCCAGGGTTACCACAAAGATATACTGCAAGCATCTTCTGCGGTGCTGCTCCCTGCCTTGCCTGTCACCGGGACTTTTGGTATATCCCGTCGCCATAGGGCCACAGCGGGCGGCTGTGTTCACTTCACAGAATCTATAGAATGGTTTGGGTTGGGAGGGACCTTAAAGATCATCTGATTCCAACCCCCCTGCCACGGGCAGGGACACCTCCCACCAGACCAGGTAGGTGTCAAGATGACTTCTGTCAAATGCTCTCTGATCATACGTGAGCTCTGGTGGTAATTTGGAAATGTTTAAGCTAGCAGCACTCAGAGTTAGGACACATCTCAGTGCTGCAGCCCGAACAGAAATAGCCCCTGAACACTTGCTGCATCACGAGCATAAGCCAGTCAACTCAGACCAGAAACACCACAAAATGCAGGTGAGATGGCTGAAAATAGATCGGACAAAATCGTTCAAGACCCTAATTAAAAACCATAAAGTGAAAGTGGGCCATCAGTACACTTCATTTTGGAGCCATGCAGTGGTTCCAGTACTCCAGAGAGATTTCTTTGAAAGAGAGGGGAGCCTGGAAGTGGCTGTGTCTGCTAAGACATCCTCTGTTTCAGTCCCTTACCGTGGAAAGGGACTACATGGTATGGTGTGATCCCAGTCACACGTTCACTTCTACGGCTTTTGAGGCACTACCAAACCCTGGATTAATGAAATTGTGCTGTTCTTGACTCGCAAACGAGCTGCCCTGAGATAACAGCAGGTGGAACAATAGGTTATTTCGGTGTCCCCTGGGATCTCCCACTAAAACTGGAAGGGCTTCCAAGGGATCACACAATGGGCTCTTGTTCTGCACGTTGCCCCGGTGGCTATAATGGCTGGAACAGATTAGTCACAACGTCTCAGTTCAGTGTTTAAGCACACGTATAGTTTTATATTAGTCACTTTGACTTGACGTCAGAGAAATTAAGCCCATGCTGAAGAACCAAATTCAGAAGCGCTTCAACACCTGGCTTCCTATGTAGAAATCGGTTGTAGAACTGGGGCATCACTTTATTTTACAAGTTTTACTACTTTTTTAATCTTGAAAGTATGCTTAATGCATAGGCTCTGCATTGCCCCCACCTTCTGTTCTATTCCCAGAAACTATTGACTTGTTATCAAGAAGCAGAGCTAAGCAGTCCGTGAAACTTACAGAATTGCAAGAGCAATTGGCATTTTGAAAAAGAAAATTGGATTTAGCCCTTTCTGTAGAATAATCCGTTTCACTGATGTTACTGGCTGGAGGTAGCTCACCTCATGCTTCATTCTTAAGGGTGTTCGGAGTGAGGTGCAGTCTCTTTTCTCCAGCTCTGCCTTGTGGGATTGCTTCAAAAGGGATTTTTCTCAGAGGCACCGGAAGGATTGAAGCCCGCCTTCTGAAAGCTGAACATCTCCCTTCCGTTGGGGCCGTCTTAGTCAGCGGTGCACATGACACACCTGTGAGCTATCTCAGCACCTCAGAAAAGAAAAATAAGTGGGCAGAGGTTAAAGACATGACAGGGTATCATTGAATGCTTCTGAATTATAGACAGCAGGTTAAAACACCAAACTCCGTGTTCACTACTTTTGAAATGGATAGAGAAGGACTCGGAGGCTTTACTCCTTCCTTTTCTTTATTTTTTTTTCCTTCAACAAAAATTACGCTTACAAAATAAGGAAAAACGTTCTCTTCATCATAATCCTGGGAGCTCTTCCTCTGTTTCCAACCTTGCTGGAGACAGCAGTGGAAGCACACCTGAAGTTGAATTTGGTAAAGCGTGGACATTATGTATATTGCTCTCGGAAAGTTAAGCCTGTCTCTAAAACGTGGAGTGTGTGGTGAAGTGTTTTGGTGACCTGGGACCTGATGATGTCATTATATTTCAGAGTGGCTGGGGAGTGGATCCTGATTCCATCCCATCCTCTGGTCTCTTACAGCAGGATCTGTAGTAGAAAGCTTCCAGTGAACTTGGTCACTGAGGGTGAATATCTTGAAGCGAAGGTTTAAATCCTGTTTGTCTCATTTTGATGTGGCTTTGCACCCCTTGCCCTTTTAAAAGAAGATGTGACGAACCTTGGCAGTTCCCAGCTCTGAGAACTGAATTCCATGGACTGGTTCCAAGTCCATGTGTTCAGTCCATGGTATTCAGTTCTCTAGCTTGGCTGCATCAAACTTCACAACTGCTAAGTCTGTGTGTGGCTTTTTTTTTTTTGTCTGGTTTCATTAACGAAAAAGGTTCATCTATTTCAGCCTCTTTAGTCCTTCAGTGTCCTTCCAGTGTACTCTCAAGATCAGAAACAAACGCATTTGTCATTTGCAGTATTCCATCCAGTAATGTAAATGTGGCTTTACATGTACAGCTCCTAGGAATGCACTCCAGAAAGTTAAATGAACCGTTTTCAGAAGTTTTGTATTTCCCAAATTCCTTACAAACAACAGCGCATCCTTTGTCCATACAAACAGCAGTGCTGCACAAAACAGATGAGTTTCTAAAACTTTCTGCAGACCAGAAAACAGGAACCAAGTAGCTCCAGATGAGTGCACCAGGTGTTTTCTCTGTAATTCTCTGGAGCTACAGAGAAGCGTGAAACCAGATGTGGGCCCCGGTGACTGGCTCCTGCCTGAGAAAGGCTGCAGCAAGCCTCTTTCAAAAGCAAAATGAGAATTTGCAGTTTCTGCATCTGTTCTCAGACACCATCACGCTGCTTATGTGGGCTAGCAGCGCACTCCCAGCACTGACTAGTTTAGCAATGTCTTCATTAGCTTAGGAAGGTGATTAGGGCATTAATACACATGGCATTAGTAAAAACAAACTAAAGCATTTAACGTTGCCAGTCCTCTCTGAAGTGCTGTGTATGCTGTGGTACAGAGCAGCGATCATTTTAGAAGGGGTTTTGAAACATTTCTCAAACAAAAAGGGATCTCGCCAAAGCACACGGGGGGTTAGAGGGAGCAGCTGAGAAATTTAGGGGCAGGGAGAACAGAGCCATGGCTCCTTAATTTGCCTGTGCTCGCGTGTCCTGTAAGGAAGAAAAAGTTCAGGATGAGCCCTGGCAAATGTATTTGAGCCTTCACTGAAGTGGGTCAGAGCACCCAGTCTTGCCATGGAGCAGACTGGTTTCGGTGATGTACCTTAGAGGTTTTTGGCACAGATAAGTGCTCACTAGGAAGAGTTAGAACAGCACGTTCTATTTAGTCCATTAAATGCATTTTTAACTTGAAAGGAAAAATAAATATGCTAACCCTCTAGCCCATCAGCTGCATGTAACTCTTGTTTGTTTCCGTAGAAAACAAAGGTAATTCAGCTGGAGGACTTAGCTTCGCACTTGGGTTTAAGGACACAGGTAAGTACTGCCTTTCGGGGTGCAGTTATAAGCAATGACTTTAAAAGCACAAGAGAGAAAGTGAGTAATTAAGGATAACATCTCTGCAACTGCTCTGGCATTGCGGAAAATGCTTGGATTTTTGTGCAGGTCAGCAAAGCCAGCCCTACGAAATGTGGCCGTTTGTCAGAGAACCATCAAGCCAGTAAGAGATTGCTGGCATACCGGGATGTCAGTGAAAAGTGTTCAGTCTGCCTCTGGCACAGCTCCTTGTTGGCTAACGGAGCTTACAGACATTTGTAAATCTAGTAAAAGAGCAATTCGGGGTATTGGGAATCAGGAGCAGAGGTAAAACAGACTGAGATTCTGCCTGCATCACTGGACACGTTATGTTTGCATGCGATCAATAGATAGGAGCTGTTTTGCTCCTCTTGCTTGTGTATTCTTGGAACACCTAAGAATTTGTAACTTCTGGTGCATTTCTTAAGAACATTGACCCGCTCAGCACCATGTAGAGCCTGTCAAAGTGAGCTCATGGTGTGGATGCCCCATCCCTGGAGGTGTTCAAAGCCAGGTTGGGTGAGACCCTGAGCAGCCTGATCCAGAGGGTGGCATCCCTGCCTATGTCAGGGGATTGGAACTGGGTGATCTTTGAGGTCCCGCCCAACCTGAGCCATTCTATGATGTAGTGAGCCAGCTGAAGTTGAAATCCAGACTGTAACTTGCTTCTGCGGTCACATAAATGCAAGTGGGTGAGAGAAGCTGAACTGCAGAGCCCAAGGTTGTCCAAACTTAGATAGCAGTTTAACTTGTAGTGGAACCGCGGGCTTGGAGTAACCAGAGAGTTAACCCAGTGATTTAACAAACTGCTCTTTGGCTTGGTAGAAGAGGTTTCCTCTGAAATGGAGCAGAGAAACAACATAAAAAGCTCTGGAATGTAACGAGTGTAGCCAGGTTCTGGGAGGACATCACAGTATTCCGTGGAACTGGCATGTTGCATTGGCACATACTGCCTTTCCCTGGGAAGATGTGCACAGCCCCCCTTCCATGATACAGCCAGGTAATTTAGAGGTAAAAGCCTCTTTTGAGGGTGAAGAAGTTACTTGAACAGCCCAAGTAGCAGAGGTTCACATCATCCTTCTAAGAGCAAACCATTTCTGACAAAGGGCTTACTACACCCATCTGTGTGGAAACGCTGATATGTATCCTTCACTGGAGCATTTAATGCCAAGGAATTAAGTGTAAGCAGCCTTCTCTAGTCTGTCTGAACGTGTGAAATGTTTTTTGCCTTCCTCTTGACCAGTTTATTCCTTTTTCTCTCCTGAACAGGAAGCAATTAACAGAATCCAGGACCTGATGGCAGATGGCACTCTAACAGGTGACAGCCAAAACACAAGTGGGAGTGTATTTCAGCTGGTGGAGGTGCAAAAAATGCCTTAACTGTGGCTCTCTGTCTAATTTCTGTTTTAAACTTTGGAGGATCTTGGTAGGACTTGATCAATAGCTACAGTTATTGTTCCTGTTCCAGCAGATGTGAAACTCCGTTTCAAATGAGATGTAATTGCTTCTGTGATGTGTTTCACAGAGGTTGGGGGTGAATGCTCCCAACAGCTCAGGGGCCAGCACAAGGCTTCCACGTATTGTTTAAGCCCTGCTGGAGACCTTAGGGGGTTACTGAGTACCCAGGTTCAAATTTTGTCCTTCAAAGTCTGAATTTGAAAGAATCATCTGGACGTTTTGGAGGTAGTTGGCAAGCCTGTTTTAAAGATGCTGTGGCCAAAGCCAGTGGCGGGGTACGGTGTGGGATAAGCAAACACCACAGAGCTCTCCAAAGCTAAGAGCTGTAGGAAGTGAAGTGCTCGTTCCTAGCCACGGACCTACGCAATCAAAGTTGGAACTGAGACTGAGCACGTAGGTAGCTCCCCATCTGAACAAGACTTTTATTGCTGGTTGGTCTTTTTCTTTCTGAGGATGAAGCACTGGAAGGTGCCAATGCAAACATTTACCGACCTGATAGTTGTTTCCCAGCCTTGACCACAATATCTCGCTGGGTGCTTGTGGAAACCCATTTGAATGGCCTAAAAGGCATGCCAATAAGTCTCCCTGCCTTACATTTGACCCCATAATGTGTTAAGAACAGAGAGGTCTCTTCTCATTCTTGATGGAGCACCCAAAATACAGAAACTGAGCTTTCAGAGGGTACAGTGGACTGGTTGAGCTGGGCTCTGGATGGGCTCTGAATCTCCTCCTGGGCCCTCCTGCTTTGCTTTTTTCCTTAAGCTGCCTGTGCCTGGAATGTCAGCACCAATGCAACGTACCTGAAGTAGCTGCTGCGATACTCCCAGCTAGCTACGCACAGTGGAAAAAAAACGCATCACTTGCTGAACCAAATTACTCTTACCCAGGCACTCAGGTATTGTCAAAGCCCCATTCAGAAGCCCAACAATAGAGAAGGAAACAAAAGCCTGACTGCTAGCATGCTGTTGTGCCTGCCCTAGATATGAAATGCAGCCTCAGCACTTCAAACGTCCCTTCCAAAAAGAAGTAACTGATGTCTGTCGGGAAGTGAGAGGAGCCAAAGTGCTGACTTCAAGGTCCTTTCTTTCCCCTGTAGGTGTGATTGATGACAGAGGAAAGTTCATCTACATCACGCCAGAGGAGATGGCTGCTGTGGCTCAGTATATCAAGCAGAGGGGACGAGTCTCCATCGCCGAGCTGGTCCAAGCAAGCAATTCCCTGATCAACCTCCAGCCTGACAGCCAAGCTGTTGCTCCAACTGTGGCATGAAATTGTGACACGAGAAAATACAGCGGGAGTTTAACCTTTTAATGAATAAGCCACATAAATAAATGCAAACAGGAACCCCTCTGGTCCATCTGCGGTGTTTGGAGGCAGGACGCTTTGTTTAGAGATTAGCTGCAAGACTTGATTGGAAATTTTGCTTTTGATTCTTTAGAGATGGTATAAAATTTGTGCAGCAGAAGCTAGCAAAGAACATGGGGCTTAAACACTCGTGTACCTCAGGGATATCAGTAATTGGTACCTGCCTACTTTATCTTGGCAGTCAGTGTGATGTGACTGTACCCATACTTCTTGTTGTTTCCAAATTCTATGCCTCAGATATATTTTAAATATATTTGATAATATATTTGATATTTGGCTCCAATTGCATTCTGGACTCTGCAGGCTTGCTTTGCTCTCACAGAGCTGTATAACTGTGGCGATGACTGTTCCTGCCTGGAACGATAGGTCTGTGGGGATGAGGCTTGTGGATTTTGTCTTCTGCATCACCGTTGGAAGGATATAGTAAAAAGAAAATACCACACGTGTCTCTGTTCTTACTAAAATGCGAAACCCTTCTGCAGTGCTTTGTTTTTAAAACTTCTGGAGGTTATTTCAGAAAACCTTTGCTATGTAAATGTTTTGTTTGCTTTATACGATGTCAGAAGTTTCCTTGCAGCCAAGCTGTGTTATTTTTCCGTAGCCTAAGAGACAGAGACACCTCCAGGGAAAGGCTAACTCGCCTCATTTATTGTGCAGGACAATTCTACTGATACCAACCAGGTTCTGATGATTCATCCTTCGAAGAGCGAGCCAGCTCAGTGTGTCTGAAGGCCTCAGACACCCCCGCTCCGTGGCCTTTGTGTTTTGGATGTATAAAAATTCAGGCAGGATGAGTCACTCAATTAATGTTACAAGTAAATGATTATTAATATCTTAATTGTAGATGTCAGTGTATTTCCTGCATAAGAATATTTATTTTTTTAATAGCCTAATTGATGCTTTGTTAATTCTCTTTTCTGTATTCAACAGAATCTGTGTGGATATGCAGTAATTGGGGAGGACAGGGGAGCTGGCTTTGTCACTGCCGAACTTAGAGGTGAATTAAGTAGACTAAAAGCTATGTTATCAGTGAGATGAGATAGCAATAGAACAATGGAAGGAAGCACATTTCCTGTTTAATCTCTGCACTGCTGCTCGATGTGGTGCTGTGCAGGAGAGCTCGGTCACAGCACCACACGTTGATGCGAGAGATCAGTGTCATTACCGTGTTGTGCAACAGTCACCAGCAGAGAGATTACTTGATTGCGGGCTTGTAAAGCCTCTTAATTAACCAAAAGTTTGATTTTGCCATGATTTTTTTTTGTTCTGTCCTAAACTATTCTTGTAAAATAAATGATACTGAAAGAGTTGCAGAGATGAGAAGTTGTTTTTAATGTCATAAAGGAGCCAACAGACTTGTGTGTGCCAGTGGAGGGCTAGAGGTGTTCCAATAAATCCCTGGGATTTCCAGAGGGCACTCAGTCTGTGCGAGTGTAACAAATAACACCATGTTCACCGTGCACTGCAAGCTTGTTCTGCTGTGCTGGGACAGCTGCTTGCCGAGAGCAGCGCGCAGGCTCCGTTTACACACCTCTGTGTCTTAGCTGGGACAAGATCTGCAGCCTGTAGTGCAAAAATAACCCAAACTATTTCAGTACTGAGGTTTCACAGAGCTCTGCCACAGCCAAAAGGGTTGCTTGGGATTCACTGATGGGTCTGAAGGACTGATTAAAAGCAGGTAAATGAACAACGTGATAGCAAAGTGCTGTGAGCCGAGCTCACGGTCCGATAGCAAGTAACAGGAGCCTCAGAAGTGCATGTTGCCTAAGCTGTTTGGAGCTCTGTAGGACTGCTTCCATACTAAGTGAAGCCTTTGAGGTAAGGAAGGTAGCAAGACCGAGCCCTTTCTTTTGGTAATGCATCACTGGACATATTTTGTACATCTTCCTGCACAGGCTTTCTGGAGTGCTGCAGAGCCTGGGTCTGCGGGAGGCGTGGGCAGGTTGAGGGGTTTCCGCTCAGACCCAGCGGTCATGGTCTGCCTTGGGAAGCAGAGCCACTATCATTAAATTGTAACCGGTTTGGGTTTTGTTTTCTTTTCCTATTAAAGGGAGTTTTGTTGTTTTCTGGGAATCTGCCTATGGAGTCCAAGGAAATGGTTGAAAACCTCGAATAGAAAACCTTGAATAGAATTACTTTGGGCCCTCTGTGCCAAAAACTAATTGACACACAACTAAGAAGCCATATGATAACTGGCCTTTCATGTCTCCCTTGATGACAAGTGCCACCTAAAAGGGAAGGCATTTATCCATGCAGGCACTGTCTTAGAGGAGGCCCCAGGAGTCGTGGTCATGGCAGGAGGTGGCCTTGGTGTTCGGAACCAGCCCCGACCCCCTCTTGCAGGGAGCTGCTGCTGCAGGAGAACCCGAGAGGGACTCATCCTGACCGCTGCCTGACTCAGGCAGGGCACTGATCCTGCCCACGTGCTTATGGAAAACTTTACGGGGTCAAACACAGAAGCCAGCCACCAAACTCATCTGTGTCAGCATGATCCCTTCTGTCATGTCTGGCACAGCAGCAAAATACTGTAATTGAGGGAAATCACAGCAAAAATAAAATACCTGTGTGCTACTGACTCCCTTAGATTTGGGGTCTTCTGTTTGTAAAACTTCAAACGCTCTGGTTTCTGCCCTCTTGAAGTGTCCATCCTTTGAAAAATGGGAGCAGGTACTGAAGGGTCTCAGATCCCTATTTTCTCCTAATTTTTGCCCATGCGTTACGCAGCATTTATCTCTGTGCTTTTCCTCCCTGAACTAGCGCAAGGGCTCCAAGGTACTCTGCTTGTACATGGGAGGAATAATAATAATTAGTGGCTCATTTGAGCGAGCTTGTCCTAATTTTGCCATTCCACCTGAAGGCAAAGGCCAAAAAATTAAATTCTTGTCTTCGTTTCACACGAGGCGAGCTCTAACCAAGGAAAACTCCAGCTTCTTTTTCGGGCATCTTGGTGAAATAACAGAGCGGCTGCCCAGAACGCAGCGAAACGTGAAGCATTTTCCTATCATAAACATTTAAAAGCACCAAATGTCACAGCTTCCCAGGTGATTTGTTCAGGGGACGTTTGAGAGCCCCTCAGCCTCCTGGCTTCCAGCTTCTCTCTGTGACTACGGATAGCGGGCACAGGTTCTGAGAGGCTTTTTGTGTGTTTCCCTAAATTGCTGGTTTCTGTTGATCCTTTTAGGAAAGTGCTAAATATCACAAGACAGTCATGAATCACGGAGCTGCAATTTTCCCTTCTGCACAGAAACAGCCACGTTCCGGGCACTCAGATTTATGTTTTTTAACCCCAGAAGTGAGTTCAGAGCATCAGTGCTGGATGGGGGCTTGATTGCAGGGCTCCACCCAGGCAGACCAAAGAGCTGATGCCCAGGGACATTTGATGCCTGAAGCACCGCAGGGTTTGCGACTTGAGTCTTTTCATCTTCCCTGATTAAAATGGGGAAAAAAAAAAAAATCCTTTTCCTGCCCTAAAGAGAAAGGAGCACTTGCTGATCTCTATGGGTGCATCACAGCCCGTGCCCAGCCCAGATTCAGGCACATTTTTGCCTCCTCTATCCTTCAGAAGGCTCCTTGCTCCCAGGCAGGTTTGGTGGTGAGACAGAGGAGCAGCTCCAGATTTATTTGTCCGCCGGTAACCCAGTTAATTCCCCTTGTGAGTCAGAGATCTGCTCTTCCCCTGTCTGATGCTAGATAAACCTCCCGCTGCAGCTTATCTCCTTCCAAAAGCGCCTCGCCTCCGTTTGATGTTCTCGGTGCTGATCTTGCACACGCCGCCAGGAACAGCACGCTTCTGCTGACGGCTCCAAATCCACCCAAATCCATTGCCAGCAAGAGGGGAGGCTGCAAGGAAAGCAGCCCCTGGGAAGAGGAGCTCCACGGAGGAGAGTTTGGGGGTCAGATCAGTGCTGGGAAGCCAGCTGGCGAGCTCTGAGAGTCAAATTGTGATGCACGCATTGGTCCCGTGAGCGGCCAGAGCACTGACACGGCAGGAGAAAGATCTCAGGAGGGCTGAGCTTCTCTGTGGGGCACGAGCTGAGCCTGTCCCTACAGAAAGACCCGGCTTGGGGATCATCGCTGGGACACCTGGGGCTCAAAACTCCGAGACTTTTGGAGCACGGCGCTTGCTGAGGGCGCTGGAGGCAGGACACTTCCTTCCCCAGACCCTCAGAGCCCAGAACCGGGGCAGCTCCTTGTGAAGCTTTGAGCACCGTTTGGGGTGGGACAGGGGCCCCGGGAGTGAACAGCAGCTCTCCTGGGACCTTTTCCTTTTATTTGGGCATTTGGTGCCACCCTGGTTTGCATTGCCTGCTGGTTGTTCCACTGCCTGTTTCTCTTTTCTCCTCTCCTAGTGCAAGTCCTTCTCTTGGATCCAAAGGATTTCAGCCTTCAGAGATGGCTGAAACCAGGGTTTCAGGATTCAAAAAATCCCGAAATCAGCCATTTCAGGGTTCAGAGATGGGCAGTCTAAGGGTGGTGGAGCCCAACCCCTTCTCCTGGGCTGCAGACACCCCGCACATTGTGCTCCCAGCCAGATGGTATTTGGGGGAATTCGGGGGACAACCCGTCGGTGATGTTCGTGCCAGGGCTCATGCGGGACTGCGGGAATTTAGGGACATTTTGGGGCAAAGGAATGATGCAGTGGTGGCAGCCAGCGGCACAGCCACCCCCTGTGGGAGCAGAAGACGGACACAGCAGGACTCAGACAGCCACAACCCAACCTTGGGGCACCTGCAGCATAGCAACCTGCCCGGCTGAGCTGCTTTCTCCCTAAAAATCTGCAGACCCGGGGTGTGCAGCCCAGCAATTCCCCGCGGATTTCCCTCAGCCTGGGGTGGAGGTGGGAGGAAGGCTGCGGGCATGGGGTGAGCGCTGTAGAAGCGACTGCAGGAGGAGCTGCTGCCTTTGCTGACGCCGAGCCGGCAGCGAGGATGCTCCAAGCATTTCTCATCATCTTCTAAATCAGCCCAGAGAGGGGGCAGAGGACACCCCGAGGGGACACCCCACCTCCCGGGGACCTTTTTTGGCAGTGGTGGTGACCCAGCACGGCTAGGGGCATCACATCCCCCTGCTTTAAGGCATTTAATGCTGCCCTGACCTTGGCCATTGGCCCTGTGTGTCCCCAGAGGGGTCGGGATGGGCACTGGGGGGCTCGTGGCTCACCTCATCTTCCTCCCAAACGTGAGAGCAAATTGCGGTCTGCAGACAGGACACAGCAGTCTGTGGCCCTGTCAGGACCCCTGTCTGTGCTCAAAAGTCCTTTTCAATTATTTTTTTCCAAAAAATACGTTTGTTTGTTTGTTTGTTTGTTAAAAAAAACAAACTCCTCTGGGTGGTGGAGGTAAGCCCACATCAACAAACTGCTCTCCTTGGTGGTGTTCGCAGCTGGTGCATCCTTCTCCTGATGGAGAGCAGGGGAGAACCCGGTCCTGCCCCAGGTCTCTCCATCTTCTGGATCTTTCCCTTTGGGACCGCAGCTCCAGCAGGAGGTGCTGAGCGTGCTGGCGTCACCCCCCAGGGCCCGATGCAGCACAGGCAGGCGTTTCTCTCGTGCTGAGCTAGCCCTGGCTCTGGCCGACAAATTGCTGTGGTTTCAAGTCCCAGCTAGGGACTGACGCAGCAGGTACAGCTCTGCAGAAAAAGAAAACCTGATCATGGGCCATGAGGACCTTCAGATGTCTGTCAGATGGCTCCTGTGACAGTTGCAGGTTCCTTCACTGGAGGGATTACAGCTGCTATTTTTTTGGAAGCCTCCTGCTCAAGCATGGGGCAGATCCCCCCTTATTTAATTCGATAATTAAAACCTGAGGGGCCGCAGGTTTTAGCAGCAGCCAGGGCGGTGGGACACATCCCTAAGGGACAGAGAGCCAGGAGCTGAGTGTGATGGCACAGCCAGGGGGGCAGGGACCTGGTGGGACAGGGACCTGGTGGGACAGGGATCTGGTGAGACAAGGATCTGGTGGGACAGGGACAATGCCAGCTGGGGCCCAGCTCTGCAGGACCCCGACAAGGTGAGCAGGGAGGCCCATGGAGGAGAGCCACGTTCAACCAAGATCCACGCGGCAGACCATGGCCCCACTGACCCGGTGCAAAACACCGAGGCAGCCTCTGCCTTGGGGATGTAGAAGCCAGGATCTGAAGCCTGAAGTCTTCACGGCTCTGTAGTGCCCCTGGGGCACAGCTCATCTCCGAGGCCTCGCGGCACAGCGAGCATTTGGCCTCTCCCAGGTCTCCTGGCCCATTCACCCCTTCCCCGGAGATGCTGCATGGCTTTGGTATTTTTCCCCTCCCTCATTTTCCCCAACTTTATTATTTGTGTGACTGACAGAAAGGACTCACGCTGAGCCTGTTCACATGTGCAGCCACCCCAGAGAACCACTACTCTCCAGCAAACCAAGACATTTGGGGTAAGTACAAAGCTGGAATACAAAGTGAACAGAAAGCACCAGCGATATTTGATGTCCTGAGTTAGAAGGTTGCTTATGCAAGGAGAAGTAATATTCCACGCTGCTGTCCAAAGCAGCGTAAGGAATGACTTGGGGGCTGAGCTTAGTTTGTAAGCTACCATGCGCTGCGTGAGCAAGCCCCAGTCAGCCCAACTGTCGGGCGAAGCCTCATAGTTTCACATTTCTTTTAGGACAACAATTGTGGCTTTCAATCTAAATTGGTTTTCTGGGCAACCTTGTTCTGAAACGCCCACAGCAGGGGAGGCAAGGTTGAGAGGCCTGCTGGAGGACAGCGAGGGGCCACCCCCGGTGGCACAGCCATGCCGGGATGTGGTGCTGCAGAGGGCTCATGCCTACTGGCTTCCCCGTGCCGAAATGACAAAATCACAGAGGGATTTGAGTTGGAAGGGACCTCAAAGCCCACCTAATTCCACCCCCTGCCATGGGCAGGACCCCCTGCCCCCAGCCCAGGCTGCCCCCAGCCCCATCCAGCCTGACCTTGGGCACTGCCAGGGATGGGGCAGCCACAGCTCCTCGGGGCGGCCTGGGCAGGGCCTCAGCGCCCTCACAGTGACAATTTCTCCCTAATGTCTAACCGAAATCTGCCCTTTTTCAGTTTAAAACCATTCCCTTTGTCCTATCACTACACAGAGTCCCTCCCCAGCTCTCCTGCAGCCCCTTTTAGGCCCTGTGAGGCCTCTGTGAGCTCTCCCCGGGGCCTTCTCTTCCGCAGGCCCAACGCGCCCAGGAGACAACCCCCAGCCCCTGCTGAGCCCCCTGCTGACGGCTGCACCCAGCGCTGTCACTTTGGGGCTTTTCCTTGGCTTTTATAGGATTTGAAGAGGACCATATTTCCTGCTTTTTCCCTTGAGGGATAATCATCCCGCTGGTTCCCATTAGGACAGGTCTCCCCCTGGCCTCCTGGGCATGGCTGGGGGGTGCCTGGTGAGCCCCCACAGCAGGTACTGGGGGGAGCAAGGCAGGAGGAGAAGCTGGGGAAGTGGAAAGCTTTCTTCATAACCTCATCTAAAAACATTTTTTTGGGGGGGGCCTGCTTTAATGAAAAGCTGAAACTTTAGGCTACAAGCCAGCGCTTCCTCCCAAGGAATTATTTTTCTTCTTGTGGAACCCCCCACCCCACTTGCCACCAAAGCCGTTTCTGCAGATTTTCCAGCGTGTGTGCTGGAAAGGGCGGAATTAAGGGATAAAGTGTCATATCAGGGGTTCAACCAACACGCCACACTGGTTTTCTGCCCCCAGGTCTCTGCAGTGACCACACGTGGCCACGAATCCCCCCATGTGCTGGGTTCCCCCGTGCCAGCCCTCCTGCAGGCATGGGATCTGCAGCCCCCGTGTAGGAAGCAAGACTCCCAGACCTAGAGGGCAATAAAACCCCCATCTCTCAGCTCTTATTCATCGCCTCTCTTTATAATTAACCGCTTTAACGAGAGGGCGGCCTCACAGCCCAGGGGTATGCCCAGCACGAGGGGGTCAGAGGTGCTTTGGGCTCCAGCTGCCCTGGATTTCCATGCCGATCTCCCCACCCCTCTCCTCTTTATGGGTGTCGCCGCCAGGGAAGTGATCCCGATTAAATCCGGATGCTTGTTGCTCCTGGGCTTGCTGGCCAAACCAAACAGCGCCGTGAAGCAACAGCCGCGGCTGACGCTTGCACAAACTTTCCAGATGGGGAAATTAATCTTTTCAATCGAAACGGGGGGGGGAAAAAAAGGCAGTAAGCACAGAGGGCAGGCTCGGGGTGTCTTTCTTGGAGTGGATCGCAGCGAGATGGGCTGCAGCACATGCTGTTCTGGCTGCTGCTGGTGAACTTTGCTGACGGCTTGCTCAGGCTGTCCTGCTGCCTGGCTCCAGGCTCCAGCCCTGCAGAAACCGGTGCTGGTGCTGCCCCGAGGCCTGTGGATGGTCCCTGGGATGTTCCTGAGCCTGGCCTGTCCTGGCCAGGACTGAATGCCCCCTCCTGCTGCAGATCCAGGGGCTCTCGCTTGGGAGGAGCGGGTGAGGAGCCACCAGGGGGTCCTCACTTCTGGGCACCAGAGCGGGGAATATCCTGGGGGAACTTTATCCAAAAAAAGGCTTCAAATCAAAATACAGCAGCTGGATAGATGATGCTGTGTGTCCTACAGCACCACAGTGCACAAATTAGGGCAGTCTGGTGGCCCGTTCATCCTACAAGACCACCCATCCTAGGGACCACCAGCTAACAGTCCTTCCAGCACAGCATCTCTGAGAGCAGCTGTGTCCTCCTGAAGTTTTGGGATCCGTGTAAACTATTTGCAATACCCTGCAGCAACGATTCCCTGGTTTAACTGTAGATGTGATGAGGTGCAGCTGTTTTTTTCTCCCTGCCCCTGCCCTGCTCAGTGGCTCTGGGTGTCTGGATGCAGGGGCCAACAAAGACCTCTCCCTTACCCACCCCTAATTTTGCAGCCCCATTCAAACCCCGCTCCGTCCTCCCCCATCAGGACCCGTCACATATCTTTGAACCTTCCTCACCCTCCCCTCCATCTTCCTCCAGCTCCTTAACGAGATGTGATGAGGGGGCCAAAAACCGCCCGTGCGTTACCCGGGGGCAGCGCACGCGGCGGCCGCCTGACGCGTGGCCGACTGGCTGATCCCTTACGTAACCGGTGACACTGTTTGGTTTCCCTTGCTGACTTTTGTGACTGTGATTCCCCCTAAAGCTGCTTATCCCCACGTTAAACCCCCAGCTTAGCCCGGCAGTCCTGAGTGCCTTGCCGAGCCGCCTCCTTCGCTCCCTTGCAAGAAGCCTCATCCTCCCCACGGCAGCTTGGGAGGACACGGCTGGTCTGGCACCCCATTTCCACACCCAGTACCCCATCTCCATGCCCATAAAATCCATTTCCACACCGAGCATCCCATCTCCATGCCCATAACCCCATCCCCACATCCATCACCCCATCCCCACTCCCATCACCCCGTCCTCACGCCCCCCATCCCACCCCACAAGCGCTCCCACCAGTTCCAACCCACAAAGGATTTTTTTTCCCTCTTTCTAGTCCTCTAGTCCCAGGTTCAAAGTTTTTATGGCTCGGGGGGGGGGCCCCGCCCCCCCCCCATGCAGCAGTTCTGATTTGGGATCTGCTGCAGAAGAGCTGACCAAGTGCCCTCTTTGTAGGGCTGGCCAAGGTCTTGCTCATCCTCACAGACACCAGCACACAAAACCCCAAAGGCCAGCACTCTGTTTTACTCCTCATACAGGCACAGCCAGGAGTTGGGGACCCAGCAATGTGCTGACACGGGATATTTTGGTGCTGTAAACCTTGCTGCAGCCTCCCCAGCCCAGTTTCCGACCCTTTTTCCCCCAGACCAGTCTCACAGCGGTGCCTCAGCTCGGAGGCAGCTTTTCCCTTTGTGATGCTAAACACCTAGGAAGGGATAATCAAATTATATCCACACGATTACGCCAACAAGGACATGAAGCATCCCATAGAGAGCTGTCCCCTGTCGCTTTGTGGGGGATGGACCACTCAGGTTTGCAGATCTCCTCTCGGCCTCAAACACGGAGATGTGAGGATTTTCCCCTTACTGCACCCCATTCGGGGCCCTCTGCGGTCCCATTTGGCAAGCTGGGGGCTTGGGGAGCTGCACCACGGGGGAAATCCCATGGGGAAGGGGCTGGGGGAGATGCAGGGGCAGGTTTGGCCCCTCCAGGATCACGTATGGGCAGGAGCGCTCCTGTTCAGCGTTCCCCCGGTGCATGGGGGATGCAGGGGGCTCCCAGCATGGTCTCGAGGTGTCCCCGTGGGGCTTGTTGGCAAAATGACCAGCCAAATCCCTGGGGGAAAACCCAGACGGAGCCCTCAGAAGCCCCAGGAGAGGCTCGTGTAGGTGCCACGAATTGCAACAGCCAGCCTCACCCCAGCCAAGCTGACCATTTACATCCTCCCTAACCCTGTTTACACCCTCCCTAACCCTATTTACATCCCCTCTAACCCTATTTACACCCTCTCTAACCCTGCTCACATCCCTTTGTCCATCCAGCCCTGGGCTGGACGATCCCCTGACACCTTTGGCACTTGCAGTCAGCGGCACCTTGCGACGAGGAGCCCCAGGAATTTCGGGACAGGGGACGGGGTGCTCCTTCCCCACATTTATCCCGAATTGCATCCCTCCGTCCCGCTGCAGCCGATGGGGGCGGCGAGTGGGAAGCAGACGTTTCCCCGGATGAATCAGCAGCACATCTGGGTGCTGACAGGGCTGGCCGTAACATTTTCCTCTCCATCCCATGACATTTTCCCCATCCCATAACATTTTCCCCTCTGTCCCATACCGGAGAGCCCCGGGAAGGCTGCAGGCCAGCTTTGGCTGCTTGGCTGAGGAGCGGGAGGAAGCGGGGCTGGCTCGCCTTGCAGGGGAAACTAGGTCATGTCCCTTGCCCTGTGTCTTCTCGATAAAGGGGTGAGAAATCAGGTCTGTTTTCTGCAGCTTTCAGACCCTGCCCCGAATTTGGGTGTAGAGGGGAAATAGGGAGGCTGCCCTCTTTCTCCTCCTGGCTCCAGGTTTTGAAGCGGAGGGTTCAGAGCCCCACAGCACAGAGCTCGGGGTCCCGTAGGGCTGGGTTGTAGGGAGCCCCGTCAAGCCCCTGGCAGCTGAGCAGAATGGGATGGGTAGCGGGGAGCCTTCCCCAGGCACCGGGCGAGAAGGAGGAGCTGGAGGCTGGGGATGGAGAAATGGGGGCTGGGGATGGGGAAATGGGGGCTGGGGATGGAGAAATGGGGGCTGGGGATGGAGAAATGGGGGCTGGGGATGGAGAAACGGAGGCTGGGGATGACAAAGAGGTGGCTGGGAATGGAGAAATGGGGGCTGGGGTTGGAGAAGAGGAGGCTGAAGATGGAGAAGAGGAAGCTGGGGATGGAGAAAGGGAGGCCGGGATTGAGAAGGGAAGTCTGGGAATAGAGAAGGAGAGGCTGGGGGTGGAGAACTGGTGGCTGGGGATGACAAAGGGGAGTCTGGGAATGGAGAAAGGGAGAATGGAGTTGGAGAGATGGAGAAATGGAGGCTGAGGACGGAGAAGAAGAGTCTGGGGATGGCAGCTGGGTCACCTTTCCCCCTCAGTTACTGGCTACGTCTCCCCCAGCCCACCACCCAAACCTACAAGCCCCATCCAAGGGTTGATCTTCCCCAGCAGGTGCCCGGGGCCGCCTTCCTCACCCTGCCACCCTCCATCACTCCCCACGCCTCGGGGACCCCCTGGGCAGCCTCACCCCATGCCGGAGGGCTGGGTACGGACAGCGGGGTGCCCACCACGGCCCCACCGTGGGAGCAGCCCCCGGGGCGATGCCGGCCGCAGGAGGGGGAGCGTCGGCGGGGGGGCTGCCCTCTCCCCACGCAGCACGGTCAAGTGTCTCTCCACATCAGCATCATCCCTGCTCGGCGAAGGGATCGGCCACAAGCAGACAGGACCGGAGGCAGGAGAGGCAGCGCGGAGAGCATCCCTTCCCCCACCGCCCCCGAAATCCAGACCTTTCCCAGCGAGCAAAGGGAAAGGCGTGGAAGGGGGAGAAGGAAAGATTTCAGCGGCCAAAACAAAGCCTGGGGGTTGGCAGGTCCCATCCTGGGGTTTGTCGTTTCCCCGTTTCCCCTCTAAAAGGATCGGGAGATCAGCCGTGAAGTCAGGGGGTCTTGCCCAAAAGGGAAAAGGGATTTGCCCATCCCGTGCACGACCAGCCCCTCCTGCTAAAAAAAAGAGGGAGCTGGGGCAGTTTTGGGGAGGTGTCTCCAAACGGAGAGGTTTGGGTGCCCAGCTCCAGGCTGTGCCACCCCCAGGTAGGCACCGCCTCCTTCCCTCAGCCAAGGGGCTTCAGCGAGCCCGAACGGAGCCCCCCGACCTCCCCAGCAGGATGCGGCCCCTGGAAAGCACCACACACGTGTCCCTCATCCTCGGTTTTGTCCCAGGGCCACCGTGCCCGTGGGCAGCACCGGGGAAGGGGACACCAGCAGGACACCCCCTGCCCATTTCGTTATGGGGCAAACCCAGGTCCTGGAGAGGGCAGGGGGAAGAGCAGGAGGGGGGCAGCAGGCAGAGGGGGCAGACCTCTAATGGTAGCCTCATTAGCAGTCACATCGAGATAAAGCAAGTCATTTTTGCTAGCCTCGCCGCAAGGAGGCTAGCATGTAGCATTCAAATTATCCAATTACCGCAAATTCCCATTAATAATGCAATTAGGATCGTTACAAGCAGACTTCCTGCCACCTACCCCTTCCCCCGCCGCTCTCCTTGCCCCTCGGCAGCCACGGCAAGCCCCCAGCACCCCGTATTTCTGGTGCTGGGACCAGGGGTGTCATTGTCACCCCTCGCCGTGCCGCCGTGCCATCGCTTCTTTCGGGTCGGTGTATTGGGATACACAGCTTTCTGCCAGACCTTTGCCATCTGGAGGAACATTTTTAGGGTGAAACCACACGGTGGCTTCTTTCTTTCTCCTTTCCAGCTCCCTTTCATTGTCACTAGCGGCATTTCTTTAACTATTGGCACCAAATGTGCTGCGTTTTGGTGTTAGTGCCCACCCGTTTTCTCGTTATCATAGCCCAGACGTGCCGTGTGCCCTCACCATCCCTGCCCAGGAGCCCCAGGCCAGGCTGGGAGGACGAGCAGGAAGGTTTGGAGGAGGAGAAAACACCGCGTGCGGCGTCAGCTAGTGGCAAGGAGAGAGTTTTTTGAGCTTGTCACCAGGAAGCATATGGCTGCCACTGAGCTCCGGGGTTTATTTAGGATTTAGTGCCTACTTGATCCATTTTAATCCAGACGTTCGGCTCATCGCATAATGAGATCCCACCAGGAGGGCTACATTACGGTGCCTCCCGGACAGCCGAAGTGTGCTGAGCGCCTTCCTCGAGGCCCTGAGAGGCTGAGCACCCGGGGGTGAAGATGAGCACCACGTCGGGGCGAGCTGGGTGAGCTCGTGGCTTTCCCCAGGGCTGGCATCGACACGCTGGGGTCAGGCTCCCCGTGAGCTGCCCAGGTCCTTGTGGCACCTACCCCAGCAGCTGCTAAGATCTGAGCAATCCATCCTTCTCGGATGGGCACCGCTCGTGTCACCGGCATCAAAACCAGGAGGGTAACGTGAACGCAGAGCTACGGGAGGGAGGGTGGAAAGCTCCAGCAGCTGGGGTGCCACGGGGAACGTCCCCGTTGCTGCCCACGAGAAATAGGGTCTCGGTTCCCCCGTCCTTGGCTTGATGCTGGGATCACTGAGAGATGCTTTGAGCGCTGAGGTGGAGGGGGAAGATGGCTGTGATCTCGTGGAGATCAACCTCACCTTGGTGTTGGGCTACATACAGAGCGTCACCTCCAATTGAAGGTGGAGGGGCTGCAGAAAATTGCCTCTTCGTAGGGCTCAAGTGCCACCTGAGAAGCCCAGCCAAGTGTTTTCCAGCAGAAATGATGGTTTGGAACATGAAATTTCTCCATCGCCCAGCTTGGCTCGTGTTTCGGGCTCCCCAGAAGCTGGCAAAAATGCGTCAGGGCACCTCCACCGTCCCAGTGTCATCCCTGCAAGATTTGTGAAACCACCCGAAGCAGGCTGCCCGGAAGCATTTATCACTTTTAATTGTGCTGCTCGTCACGCTCAGGTGAGGACCTTAGGGGGTTCATCCCAGGAAAGATCCCAGACGTGGATTTTTCATCTGCTTTCAGGAAACATCCCGGCATTTGTTGGTTTTCGTGCCCTATTGAGGTGGGAAGCGCAGCACGGGGCTGGGCACAGCGAATCTCCCTGCCGTAGCTTCCCCTCTCCCCACCTCGCACCGTAACGGAGCTCTCCGTGAATCCTTCTGATCTCAGGGCTCTTAAACCTCCTGACATTTAATTAATGGGATGCGAGAGGTTCGGGGGGTTGCAGAGCACACGGCGCGGGGCCAGGAGGGCAGTTAGCAGCGTGCCCTTGACAAGGAACAAGCTGGCTGGCATGGGGGGAGGATGGAAAACCCATTTCCATCATGGTAATGACGTGGGGAACCCCTCTGGCCCCAGTGTGTCCCTCCTGGTGTCCTTCCCTCCGTCCCACCTGGTTAATCCCACCGCAGAAGAGCCCCTAGCAAGTCAGGGAATACATTTTCCAGGGTGTGTTGTCTCGTTCAGCCAAGGTCAGCCAAGGTGATGCCACGAGTGGGGTCCTGCTGGATCAGCCCCCCCCTCCCCTGGGGCCCCGGAGGAGATGCTGCACTGCTGCTAACAGTGGACCCCTTCCCCCAGCCGCCCCCAGCCGTGGCACGTGCAGCTCATCAGCTAAAAGCCTGGTGTGGGCAGGCAGCCCACGGTTGTTTCTCTAAATAAACCTTCCCCTCCCTGGCTGACTCTCCATCTCCCTCTGCAGCGGGATGGATTTCTTCCTCGAGTTCATGTCAGGGCCTGGGTGTCTCCTGGAGCTTGCTCGGCACCAGCGTGACCTGCAATACATCTCAGAGCCTTTGGCAGCAGAAATAATTCATATTTCCAGCACGCATATTGCCCCGGACCCTTATAACATGGGATCACCCACCGCAGAGCATCCCTCACCCTGGCATTTCCGCACTGCGGTGCTTTTGGGACCACGGGATCCATGGAAATGCCCCCAGACCATGACTTCCAGGCATGGTTCCTCTCCCAAACCTCGTAGCCATCCCCTCCAGCCCTGCCAAAAACCTGAAGCATCACTCCTGCAGGTCTGAGCAGCCGGGCGATGCCGGGGGACCTCATTTGCAAGAAGCTCTCCGCACGGCGATCTCGGTGCCAGCAGCATTAAGGCAATTTACCGCCTGACCCCAGCTCGAAAATGAAATCTATCATGCTTGACTTGACCTGCTGGCCGAATCATCATTATGTGGGGAACACTTTTTTTTCTGTCTGCCGTGTAAAAACAAGAACGAGGGGGAGGGAGAGAGGGAGCACGAGGCAGGGGGAGACACGGTGCCTGGCCGTCTCCTCCCCTCACGTGTTTTCTGCTGCTGGAGCACCACAAAATGCTCTGAGGAGGGGGCTGCTGGCCGCCCACCCTGCCCTGGCCATGGTCAGCAGCAGCTGGGCTGGGTGGGAGGCTGGCCCACGGGATCCTGATGTCTTTCTGTCTGTCCCTTGCCTGTCGTCCGCATACTCTGAAGGCACCGCTGAGCCCCACAGCATCTCCTGCAGCCCCTTCCCATTGCAGCAGCCTGGATCTGGATGCAGCTCGGGTGCTATAACATGGACCATGCTTTGCTTCTCCACCACGGCCCCATCCAGGGCTAAGTTTCCTTAAGAAAACACAACCCCAAAACCCCTTAGACTTCCTGGTGTGCCTTTCTTACCGTTTTTTTTTGTTTTTTTTTGTTTTTTTTTTGCCAAAATCACCTCGTTTCATGAATTCGAGGGCCAGATTCAGACCCGCTGCGGCGTTAGCGAGAGCAGGCGCAGGACCAGCGCCGGGAACATCGGCAGCACTGCCCCGAGCCCGTGCAGCTGGAGATGCTCTACCAGGACGGGATGGATCGAGGACTGAGAGAGAACCCGACCCTGCAAGAAAACATCTGCAAAAGCTTTTAGTGAGCCCCCGTCGTCTGGCTTGAGCCAAAGCTCTCCCAAGCATTTTCCGAAGGAGAGGGAAGGAGAAATCCCAGGACAGATTTCCTGAGAGCCCTTTGTTCACCCAGGGTTTCTGGCGCAGCTGGGGATGTCAGCAGTTATTTATGGGCTGTTTCTTTTTTAGCCTGCTGTGATCGATAGGTGTGACCCCTCGCACAATCCAATACCGTATCAGCAGGCATGGCAGGAGGGTAAAGATTTTCCTCCCCGCGGCTGTAACGCTGTCCTTCGAGGAGGGGAAGCAGCAGTCACTGCCTCCGCGCTGCCTCCTCTCTCCTGTGGGTTTCCGACAGGCCACCTTTAATGTTTCCTGGGATTTAATGACCCCATCCAGATCACCTGCTAAAAATGAGGAAGCCTGGAATGAAGGGGGAGAAGCGAGATCCACCTGGAGCACATCTAGCACTGCCCGTGCTGCTGAAGCTCCTGATTGCCCGGCCTTGGGGTTAGGGCATCTCTCACCTCCAGCTCTTCCCCAAAACTCACCAAATTCCTTCCAGACCGGACAGCAGCCACTTGGGGAAATACCCACCTTTTTGTCCTCAAAGAGGGGACATAAAGGGTGGAGCAGCAAACGGGCTGCGTGCGTGGGCAGGGTGCTGCTCCTGCTCCGTGTTCGTGTAAAGGAAGACGTACAGCCCACAGCCCTCCCAACCTGCCTTCCTGAAGCAACCACCCTGAGATATCCTCGACACCGAGCGATGAAAGGGAAGGTCTCATCTCCCCAAGGTGAGACGCTTTTTATGGGTGAAACCCTTCCATTTTGGGTGATTTAATCCCCGTCGGAGACCATCTTGCATACCGAAGGTGGCCATCCCACCCGATTCTTCTCGAGAACTGGTGAAACTGGGAGCCAAGTCCCAAACCCACCGCTCCCCTCCACACGCAGCATGGCCTTACGCTCCCTGCGGTGCCCAGGATTTCTTCTTCTTCCTTGCAGAGGATCCCGTTCCCCTGCCCCAGATGGCACACCCGAGAGCAACGGCTCCGGCTGGACATGTCACGAGAAAACCTCCTTTCTTTTTATACGGCGCCTCTGACCTTCAGCTGTTGCTACATCGCGCTCGGCGCAGCACAAACAGATCCTAAAACACCCGGGGGTTTGTTGCTGAAAGGTGCCCGGGTTCGTTGTTTTATCGGGGGGGTCGTTACGTGCCTCTGGGCTGAGCCTTGCCAGAATGGGGCTCACAGATTCATTTCTTTTTTTTTTTTTTTTTCTGTCCAGATCACAACTTCTGGGGTTAAAGCTAGTGCTTGAAAACACAGATGGGCTCGGTTTAAAGACTGGGAGAGAATCCAATCGCAAGTTGCCCAGCTGGTGAAACACCCTCGCTGCCGAAAACTGGGGGGAACTTGGGAATTCAGGCAGCGACATCTTCCCATCGGAGCCTTTCCCCGTGCCTTTTCCCAGCTGTGCTGACCGGCTCTGAACCCCTAGAAAAATCCTCACGGCGCAGTTGGCCTGTGACCCGCTCCCCTCTCACCCTCCTCTCGCACACACCAGACCCAGCCCTGTCCATCTCTGGCACCAAACCAGGTTTCTCAGGCATTTTCCTGAACTTCCTCGCATTTTTCTCCGCTTCCTTCGGACCGTGGGCACCGGGGCAGGATGCGGGATTGACCCTTGGTGGGACCGGGGCTCTTTTGCTGATTTATCCCTCGCTCTCCCCACTACCTTCCACCACAAAGCAAGTTACGATGAATTTTGTGCAGACACATGTCGGAGGAGCTGCCTGCCACCACGTAGGCAGATATATTAAAATTTGTGAATAACCTGAGAGCATCACCTGGTCGCAGCAGAATTCGAGTGGGGATTGAACTAAACCTGACCCCAAACCAGGGATGGATGCTCCCTGCTTCAGCCGAGCCTTGGGGTGGTGTTTCCACTGAAAAAAAAAAAAAAAAAAAAAAAAAAAGTGTTTCCAGTCCCTGGAGGACTGGAAGGAGCCCAGGGCGGTTGCCTGGGCTGCCTGTAAACTCTGGCCCTGAGCACAGCCCTGCTGACGAGGTCCTTTCTTAACGCAATTTGTGTCTAAGGTCATCCCCCCAGGCAAGCAGGCAGCGAGGGGCTGCTCGTTTCAAAAGGGGCATAGCTAAAAAAAAAATGGTGATTTCCCCCAAAAACCTTTCCGTGGCAAAGAGCCAGAGGTTCCCACCTTGCTTGAGGTTCCCAAACCTTGCTCTGGTGAGTGTGGGGTGAGGTATCACTATCTCGGTGCTACCTCCTCGGGGAGTGACCCAGCCCCGAGGAGCAGCCACTCTGCACCCATCCTTGCCCCCTTTGAATACTGAAAACTGTAGTAGGCAGCCTGAAAACAGCCCTCGATACCCAGGTCTTCGTTATGCTTAACGAGGGAAGCCTCCCACCGATTTCAGCACGAGCCATCTCCCCGACTGCGCGCCCCTTGTGTGCATTCGCATCAAGGGTCCCCGCTCCTTCCCCGCTGGACGTGAACCAAAAGGTGGAGAAAGCTGCCAAAATAAAAATAAAAATAAAAATAAAAAAAGCCAGCTCTGCCTGCGGGTTGGCGTGATGGATGGCAGAGCTCAGCCGAGAGCTGCTTCATTTGGGTGAAAGACGCTGTGTGGGAAGCAGCCTGCTCCCAAGGTGTGTAGGAGCCAGCCTCGCTCCGTGCCCGTGTCGCTTCGGGGAAAACGAAATGCTGGGAGCCGTGAAGGGGGATGGAGGGCAGGGGAAATCTGGTTTCTGTGGGGATGAGGGCAGTGGGGATGCTCTAGAGGGAGTCTGGGACTTTCTCCACCAGGGAAGCCAAAGGCTCGTGGCAGATCTTGTACCCGAAGACGTCCAGGTGCATGTTGCCTGCCTGCCGTGGTCGGCTGTCTGGGTTTGCCCCATGGGGCTCTCACTTGGAGAAAGCTGTCGGACTTTTTCCTAGCAGAACTGCTCAGCATCAGTAGGTCTTGAACCCCCTTGGACTCGAGGAGGGAGGATTTGACATGGAAGCCCATGTTTTGCATGATCCTCCACAGATATCCACTTCTGCTCCTTCCCAAACTCCAACCAAGAGCTGAAACCATCAGCACGTCCAAGAGCTCGCAGCCCCCTGAATCCCCCCATCCTCGGAGAGACCTCTTTGGTCTTGAGTGTGTTCAGCACGCCACGAAGCTCTAGCTGGTGATGAGACAGCCCTTGGCATTGGTATTTCTGAGCACCCCCAAACCATCTGCTCCAGCTTCATCCTTCTCCTGGGTCCCTGTGAGGAGGAGGAGACTCCAGCTGAGAGAAAGGGACAGGCCGCCCACGTGTGCTGAGTAACCATTGCCAAATTGGATGCCAGCGCGCGCGCACGCACACACACACACAAAAATATTTCCACCGAGGTTGCTGTGAACAATGGTCTCTTGATTATTCGCCGTCCTAAAGGAGGGCAATGAGAGAACACCTCTTCGTTGCCCACTTGGCAAGCTCGGAGAGGAGCACGCTCATGGTCTCTCTCCTGTGCCACCCCTCTCCTCAGACACAACCCCACCTTGGTCCCAGCCCTTCCGTAAAGATTTCCATGGCTTCTGCAAAGCCATGGGAAGGAGTGAGGTGTCTCCAGCCACCAGCTGAGGCTCGTCCGTCCCTTTTCCAAGGAGCACAGACACCCAGCTGGCTCTCAGCAGGTCTGGGTCCACAAGGGTCACGTCTCTGCTGAGTTGTACTTGGACAGTGGGGTCTGCTGGTGAGGATGTTTGAACCTGGGAGGTGTGAGGAGCTGGGCAAAGTCCTGCTTACACGAGGAGAAGACGTGTTCCTGGTTCATGTGGTGGAGAAACCGGAGTGACTGTCCAGTGCTGGCCACTTCCTACGGCGCAGAGGGGCAAGGAGAGGGGATCGAGGTTCCTGGAGGCAAATTTCATTATCTGAGCCCTATTTGTAAATGCGTGGGGGTCTTCACTCAGCCCTGCATTGCCCTCAGTTTCTCCATGCCTGCAGAGAGACTTCCAGAGAGCCCATCAGACCCCAGCTACCCAAGATTTTGAGCCGTCTACAAATCGTTGGTACTTGCTGAAAAGAGCAGATCTGAAACCACAGTTGGCAAATTGCATCAACAAGCATATTCTCAGCGAGGCATTGTTCCAGTTTGTATATGTCTGAAAAGAACTGTTCAGGCATATGTTAAAGTTGGCACCTTCTCCCCGGGACTCGCTACAAGCTGACGGCTGGAGCATGATAACCACATCGAGATGCACAAAACATTCGGCAAATAAGGGAAAACAAAGTCCACTCGCGATGCTAGCAGGGCCGTGACGGTGACGAGCAGCAGAGGAAGAGCAGCGTCCCCTGGACGGGGCACTCATCCTGGCCTGCCGTGTGAGCCAGCTATATTAGCAAGCACTTTTGGAAAGGGTTCAAGAGCAGCGCAGAAAAGCCAAGCAGAAAACCTGCTGTCCCGGTGCTAGCCCGGGATAATCCTCACACAAAGGCTCGGCAGCTGGAAGGAGAGAGGAGGGCAGCACCACCTGCACCCGGACCACGCGGCGTCCTCCAGGCTCTGTGCTTTGCCCCCGGCTGAAGGAGGCGATGCCTTGCAGTCAGGTGGGGCTCAGAGGGGATGCACGGGGCTCGTGAAGGGCTCTCAGCCCCTGATGAGGTCTGTGCCCTGCAAAACCCATCCTTTGTAGCGGTGAGGAAGAGGAGTTGGGAGCTGCTGCTGCTCCAGCCGTCAAGGCTACGTCGGGCCTTTGCTCTGCTGAGGTGCCTTGGTAGAGTGCTCGCCCCCAGGGTGTCTCCTGAACTGAAAATGGCTGGAAAAAGGGGGAAATATTGTCCTGGTTTTGCTTGTCCTTGGGTGTCCAAGTAGGGTCACTGCTGGAGATAGGATGCTGAGCTGAGCGGGTGGAGCTGCACCTTCATCGGAGCATCTCCTGAGGCACACAAGGGGCTCTGCCCCAACCTGAGGGCGTCTCATGGCTGTGTGGGGGGACACGTGGGCTCCCCCTCATCCCTTCTACCAGAGAAGGGGGTGACTATCACAGAGGGGTTCGCCCAAGGCTGGCAGAAGCATGGGGAGCTCAGTGGTGATGACCTATGCAGAGCAGGGGTAGGACCAGAGGACCTCCAGAGGTCCCTTCCAACCTCAGCCGGTCTGAGACAGCCTGGAGTAATTCTGTGGGGGCAGCTGAGTACCTGTCCGGCCTTATTAGCGGGAATAATTAATTACATGCCCTGCCGTCTCGCTGGAAAGCAGCATGAAATGAGTGGCGGCAGCTCCCGCTTCTCCTCCCCATCCTGAGGCCTCTGTCAGGAGTGGTGTGACGTCCATGGAAGGGGATGAGGGAAGAAGCGGAGCCCAAAGGCAGGTGTTGTAGGACCTACCCCTGGTCCCAGCTCGAGGAGGACCATGTGCCACCAACCCCTGCGTGTGTGGGAGCAGGGACATCATGGAGAGCAGCTCTGTGGACAGCGCTGTGGCTGTTTTCCTTCTGGCACCTCAGCTTTTGCCATGGAGAAGACAACTCCATGCCACACCACCATCAGGAGTTTGGGTCCTTGGCCAAACCCCAGGATCCCAGCGTGGCTGAGGCGGGCAGGGCCCCTTGTGTCCCCCCCAGCCCCATGTCCCGGCGGCTGCTGCAGCTCCCCCAGGAGGAGCCCCCCAAGCTCTGGGCAGCCTGTGCCAGGGCTCCGGCACCCGCCCGGCCCAGCAGTGCTGCCTGAGGGGCAGGGGGAGCCGCCGGGGCTCCGGGCTGGGCCCGCGGCCTCTGGGCCTGGCCCTGGGCACCGCTGAGCAGAGCCTGGCTCCGGCCTCTCCGCACCTCCCTGCGGGGCCTGGCGGACACGGACGGGATCCCCCTGCCCTCCTCGTCCCCAGGCCAAGCAGCCTGGACAGAATCACAGAATCATTCGGGTTGGAAAAGCCCTCCGAGCTCATCTGGTCCAACCCTACCACCACTGTCACCCACCGAACCACGTCCCCAAGCACCACGTCCAACCTTCCCTTGAACACCCCCAGGGACGGTGACGCCACCACCTCCCTGTCACCCCGTCCCCACACCTGACCGCTCTTCCTGAGCAGAAATGTCTCCTCATTTCCCACCTGAACCTCTCCTGGCACAACTTGAGGCCATTCCCTCTCATCTTATCACTGGTTACTTGTGGGATGAGGCCGACCCCCATCTCCCCACACCTCCCTGCCAGAAAGCAGTGAGGTCTCCCCTGAGCCCCCTCTCCCCCAAACAACCCCCCCCAGGCCCTGCAGCACCTCGGGGGGGTGATTTGGGGCTCACCCCACTGCTCCCAGTGCTCCCTGGCACTGGGAGGGGGGGCTGACACTGGGCCCAGCACCCCATGCACAGCCTCACCAGCCCCCCTGCTCTACCAAGAGAGGCTTGGGGGGGGGGATCACCCCCACAGTACTGGGGTGCCT
>CM021700.1:93046150-93060998 GCA_011074415.1 Stictonetta naevosa | reverse complement strand
GGGGAGATGGAGGTGCCTTGGGGGGAATGAAGATGCCTTGGGGGGGGAACCACGCTGCCAGGGGCCGATCTGGGGGCGGCGAGGGAAGAGTTAAAGGGAAGGCGAGCGGCTCCGGCCTCCCTCCTCCCTCGCTTCCCCCCCCCCCCCCCTTTCCCCACGACGGCGAGGCTGGGGCCACCAGGCAGCCCTCCCGGCGCCGCCCGGCTCCATGCCCGCCGATGCCTTCCCAGCGAGCATCCCCGCCACCAGTAAGGCTCTGGGGGGGGGGATTTGTGGACACGAACCCGCTTGCCAGTGGCCGGCAGCATCGGGTCGGGCGTGTGTTGGGTGGGTGTGTGCCCCCCACCCTCCTTGCTCCGAGACCCCCGGATCCTTTATTTAGGGCTTCGTTTTGGGGTGATGGAGGGGAAGGGGGCTGGGGAGGGGGGCTTGATGCCGGGCGGGGGGGGGGGGCTCAGATGGAGCGAGTGGCGGTGCTGGCGGCCGAGCGGGCGCTCAGCGTGCAGTTGCTGGGAATTATGTCATCGGCCTCGGAGCTGGGTGGCCCTCGCCCAGCAGCGATGGGGGGGGGGGGACACAAGGCCGGGGGCACCCGCGTGGGACTTCGCCCGGGGAGACACCGAAGGCGACGTGCGGATGGGAGCATCGCTCCGGTTCTCCCGCCGGCGGAGCTGGGGGTGATTGCTGACCCCCCTCGCCCCCCCCCCTGCCCCCATGGGTTGCATCCCTGCCCCACAGCCCCGCTGCGGCCCCATGGGCATCGCCGTGAAGCCAGGGCTCTGCGGCACTGCAGCACCCAGCCCCATCTGGGGGTGTGTGCAGAAATGGGGGGCAGAGACCCCTCTGCCACCCCCTGTCACTCCCTCCGCTGCTGGGTGCAAATATGGGGACCTGTGGCTGCCAGCGGCCCCCCAGGATGGCTGGTGCAGAGGGAGCATCCTGCTGTGGGGTCGGGATGCTCGGGAGCCCGCTGAGCATCATCCCTTGCCTGCAAGGGGAAGGAGAGCAAGGCCAGCAGCCCCCCGGTCCCCTCCTGCCGCCCCTCTGCCCCCTGTGAGGCTGAGGACGGGCAGGGAGAGGAGCAGGGTGCTGCAGGGCGATGCTGGAGCTGCCACTTTCTGCCCCACAAGTGGGAGGGATGCTGGCGACAGCTTCTTGAATCCACGCTGGGAGCGAGCGCACCCATCCTGGGGGTGCCACTGCCCCGCGGGATAACCTCTGGTGCCTCCCTTAGCTCCTCCATCCCCTGCTTTCAGCATCCTTTGTGGACAAAACTCGAATTCCCCAGCAGCGGGGTCCTCCGGGGTGACACCGGCATTAAAACAGGGCGCACGACCCTGGCCAGGGTTTGGGGGCTCCTCCGTCACCCGCTCTCCGGTGCCCTCCCCACGGAGGCGATGGCCCCGCGTGGTTTGTTTGTGTGCAGGCTGGAGCGGCGATCTGCCGCCGCTATATATAGCACGCCGTGCTGCCAGCCGAGTTCAGCCCGGCTGGAGAATTTATTTCTCTTACGAGCTCGGGAGGAGACCGGGCTGGGAGCAGGCGTGGGGACGCCGCGCTGCCATCCTCCCCGTGCCCCATGTGCTGGCTCTGCGGGGACGGCAAGGTCGAGGAGGAATTCGTGGAGGGGATCAAAATTCCCCCGCTGGCTCCACGGGGCTTGGGTGGGCGTTTAAAAAGTGGCACAAGGGCACGCACGGCCACACGTGCTCCGTGTGCGGGGACCCCCCATCCTCGAGCTAATATTTGCTGGGTCACCGGGCTGATGTCCTAAGGAGCAACCCCATGACCCCAGATCCAAAAGGGGGAGGTAGAAAAGTGTTGGAGATCCCGATGTCCCCAATGTCCCCGACCTCCACGGGGGCTGCGGCATCACCGCAGTGGCACGGGCATGGCGCACGGTGCGGGCATCTCCTGCCGGCCTCCTGCCTTGCCAAAGGGCAGGCGGGAAGGGTGGTTTCCAAAATGCATGCAGGAATCCAGACAAACTGGGTTGCAAAAAGTTTCTGTAGGGAGCCCTGTCCCGATGGGGAAGCTTCGGGGTGAAGGGGGTGTTGCTGGAGCTGCCGTAAGGCTCGAAACCTGTGGGATCGCGCCAGGGAAATCCCAGCCGTGCCCAGGGCTCTCGGAGAGATCCGGCAAACAAAGGGTGAGGAGAGGGAGAGGAGATTTCTTTTTTCCCTTCTCGGCAGATCTTTCCCCATTAGTCATTCTTGTCACAGGAGCTGGCAAACACGGTTATTATTTGAGGGATCTGAAAGTGAAATGGAGGCACGCGCCCAGGAACCGAGGTGTCCCGGCCCCGGGGGCTGCTCCGGCCCCTCCGGGTCCCTCTGGGGCTGGGGAAGTGGGAGAGGGTCCGGGCATGGATCGAGAGCTCGGTTTTGAGGCCAGGTGGGTGCAGGAAAAGCACCCAGCCATGGTGCTCTGCCACGAAATCAGTGGTCCGAGGGCTTGGAAACCCTGCCCCTGCCCCTACCCCAGCCCCTATCCTTCCAAACAGGGAGCAAAGTGCCCCCCAGACTCATTTCTCCATCACTCAGCTGATGTCCTGTGCCTTATGACCAAGGTCTGGCTGAATCCAAGAGCAATCTTGGCTGAGGGAGCAGGAATTTCCCCCGGGTCCCGTGCAGGAGCTGCAGAAGCCACCAAGCTGCTGCAAGGCTCGTCACCGGGCCCTCTCCTGCCCGAGTTTCTACCTTCCCAAATTGTCTTTGCAATGAATACACCAATCCTGTGGATTTTAGTTTTGCTGCCCGGGTCTGCCTCCTGAGGCAGAAGGACGCGGGAAACCAGGTGGGACCGTGGTGATCCCAGCTCCAAATCACAAACGCGTGCCCCAAACCTCGCGGCTTTTATTGCAAAATGTCTCTTTTTAGCGGCCGCTCTTTCCGTCCTGCTCACACACGTGCACCGAGCTTCACAGCAGCCACAAGGGCTGGAAATATTTTGGGTTCTCCTTTGGAAGAAAGCGTTTTTTTGGGATCACGGGACAGCAGCTGGAGGATCAAAACCGGGCACTTTGTGCCCAAGGATCCAGGAAGGCTTGCGTGGAAATCACACCTCCAACCTGGGCTAAGAGAGAAGCTCTCCCATCCTCCATCATTTGGTAGTCTGGGGATTTATTTAATGAGCTGAGCTGGACTTCTTCTCTCCACGAATTTCTCTGATAGCTTTCTGACCTGTGTTTTCTGATGCCCTTTAGCAGCCCCGGCCGGTCCTTGCACCTCTCCAGGTCCGGGGAGCCCGTTGGCTTCGCAGGCAGCTGGGAAGCCGATCGCATTATTACCACGCGCTGCTCTTCGCACACACACACACGGTCTCACAAATATTTATCAGCTGGAGCAATCCAGGGGCTCGGGAGTTGCCAAGTAACATAACAAGAGGCGCTTTTAAATAAATATACGTGCGTCTGCGGGTGACGAATTAACCAAATCCGCTGGTATGTGGCCCAAAGACGTGTTTTCCTCTGGAAGCACAGCACCGGCAGCAGTAAGGACAAGCTGAGCCAGGAAAAATGTGCGATAAGCACTTTGTGCATGTGTCCACCAGCGAAGGAAAGGCAGGGGGAGTCGAGGCCGTGCCTGTGTCTGCCGGCGAGGGAGACCAAGCTCGGTGCTGTGGGCTGGATCTCCTCCTGCAGACCCCAAGGGCTTCTCCCTGTAGGACAGTCTCGGATTTGCAATATACCCCGTTGTGGAGCCGGTATGGCTCGCTGGTTCTCCGTTCCCTTTGGCTGTGAGCATCCATGAAGCAGCCCAGGGCTCCTCTGTATCAATACATCCAGCAGGAGCTGCGCTTCCCCCAGCCTGCCCCACGCTTGGGCTGTATTCCCCACCTAACCATGGTTTTCCAGGGCTCTGTCCCTCTTCTCCTGTTGCTAAATCCTGCTTTGTCCTCGCTGTGCAGCCAGTTTGCAAGTCTCTCCTCCTTCCCGGCTTGTGGGGTGGGATTTGGTGGAGATGCTCGAGTCCACCAACTCCTCCCCGCCGTCACCGGGGAGCTGGAGGCACTTGTGTGGCCTTAAGGCTGTCACTTTGGGGTCACTTCGGGGTCCTTGCCTGAAATGAAGCACAAAGAGGGGTCCCTGGGCAAGAAACTGGGCAGGGCCAGCGGGGTGGGCATCCCCAGATGTGTCTTTTCAGGGAGAACCCACATTGCCCGTCCTTGGCATGCCCAGGGCAAAGGGACGGCTGAATGGGTGCGATGGGGTTGTCCCCAGCTGCTGGGGGCACCCTGTGCTCGCCCAGCTTGGGAACAGCTTCATCCTGGGTGCCTGCACCCTCCTCTCCGGGCTCTCAGCACCCCGTGAAGGAGCTGATGTGCACGGGGAGGTCGGAGCTTTTTTTAGCCCAGATGCTGAAGCCGTGGGCACAGGAACTCGTCCCCTTGTCCCCGCTTCCTAATTATATCCGGTGATCTAGTACAAGCTCTTCCTGCTCCCCGTGGGCCGTGCCGTAATTAGATCCCCAGCCCTGCCCTTCACAAGTGCTTGGAGGAAGAACCCAGCCATCCCACCCGAGATTCGGGGACCGGCCGTCCTGCCAGATGCTTCCCTGTCCCTCCTGCTCGGGGCACTGGGGACATTTGATTCCCGTGGTGCAAGGAATTGCAAGGGGACGGGGACAGGGACGTGTCCGGGGCTGCCCAGGGAAGTGGTGGGGTCCAGCTTCTCCTGTCTGCCAGCAGCCGAACGGGGATCGAGCTGGATCCTGATGAGGTTTGCCATCAGCAGGGCAGGGAGGAGCAGGAATACCCCATAAAGTTGAGGGCACAGGGCACCGTGTGATGGGAACGGCCCCAAAAGTAGGCACAGAGGCAGCTCTGCCCCCAGTTCCAGCAGCTGGGCTGGCTCCTGGCTCCTTGGGGTGGTTCAGAGGGGACAGAATGGAAAGGGAGAGGACAAAACCATCCCTAAAACCATCAGGGATGCTGGTGGAGATCAGCACCCTGCTCTCCCTGCACCGTGGTCCTGCTTCCCCTGCCTGGAAGGGCTGGGAAGGAACCAGGACCTGCTCCTGGCTCCAGTCCCTCCCTCCTTAGGCAAACACATTTGTCAAAATGCCTCTGGGAGCAGCCACAGCCCCACCCCATGTCAGCCAGGACATAAATACCACCCCATAGGATAGGATGAGGTATTTTAACGCCTGATCTCGTGGATAAGGCTGTGAATTTGTGAGCTGCACGTGTCTGGGGCCGGCAATGTCCCGCGGCCAAGGAGCTCTTCTGTCTTCAGCAGAGCCAGGGCAAACTCATCTCACCTGTGGCCAATGCCTGCTGACGCTCCCCAGGGACAGCCAGGGCTTTGTCGTCCCCCCACGCTCTCAGGAGCCTGAAGTAGCTCTTAAATAACCATTTAAATAAAAATTAAAAAAAAATAAAATGCAAACAAGGGAGCCCAGGCACCCGGCGGGACAGCAAACACTCGCAGAGGAGCACCAGGCACGGTGTTTGCTTTAAAAACGAGTCCTGCTGCTCACCCGAGCTGTCCCCAAGCAGCATCCCCACACCCTGCCTACCCTCCAGCATCGCATTCTCCAGCCTCCGAGATGGGACTTAATTGCTCCTTCTTTAATGAACTCTTCCGTCCGTCTGCTGATGGCTTTTCCTCCCCCCCTTCAACCCTCGAAGAGGCAGGAGCTGAAGCGGTGGCTGTAGAGGGACACGGCCCCAGCGCCAGGCAGGCTGGGGAAAATCCTTTCACTGCGATTCTCCCCCCCCGTGGCATGGGGGTGAAAGGATTTTTGCAGCCCTGCAGGGCTTGCACGGCTCGGCCTCATGGGGACAGGCGGAGTTTGGGGCCAGCATCCCTCTGCTCAGAGGGGGAGCACACGAAAGACAACCCCAGCACCTTGTGCATCCGCCGGCACCGTGTCTCTGCGCCCACCACCCTCTGACTCTTCCCCTTTCACTTCCAGGACTGCTTTTCCCCGGCTTTCGCAGCTTTCTTCTGCCACGGCAAGCTTTCCTAATAGCTCTTGACACCCAAGTTCATTCCAATCGATCTCGCGGGCTAATTAACTGATCGCAGCAATCAGCATAAATTCCCCAGGTGCTTGCTCCTCCTGGGAGGGCTGCGCGGTGGCCGCTGGCCTTGGGCTTCTGCTTCGGGGCCACCTTGGATATTTTGGGGGGTCTGAGGGTAACCTGCTTCATCCCTTCAGTCCTGCATCAGGTTCACCAGGCTGAGCCGCATCCCTCCAGCTCTTCTTTCTCCCTTTCTCGAATATTGCCCTGCAATTAGCATCCCTCCAGCCTTCTGGGACCATAAAGAGATCCCAGGACTTCTCCGACGTAGGATTAGCAGCAGGCCGCAGCACTCCTCGCCCTGCTTCTACGGGACCCTCGGGAGCAAATTACTGAGAGGCCGCTGTTGAAAAATGTTTGTCCCCAGGCCGTGGCATTTAGTGTGTTCCTGGGTTACTAATGGGCTGGGAAGCACCCTGTCGCCCCTGCACAACACGAGAACATCAGCCTGCTTTTTGCAAAGCCAGGAGAGAAACCACGGAGCGTTTCTGCCTGTGCTCCGCTGCCACCGGCGATTTTCTGATCTCTGGTCGAGTCCTGGGAATGCTGCTGTGGATCACTTGGTTTGCTGCTTTTCCTTTTGGGGAAATCAAAGCGAAGGAGGCTTCCTCCCCGTTGTCTGTGACCCTCGGAGTGAGGTCTGATACGGGCAGCGTTTGGGAAGGGGATTTGCTGCAAAGTGAATTTGTGGGGTCAGTGCCCTCGCTTCCTTCACCAAGCATGCAACCACGATCTTGTCCCAGAAGCTGATGTTGGCTCAGTGGTTTTTGGGTGGTGAAAAGACACCCCGAGTGAATGTGGGGTCTTTGAGACCCTTTGACCCTGCCCGTGCTGCCAAAAACCCAGATTGTTGGCTAGGATTGTAACACAATTCCTCCTCTCCCAGGGCTTGAAAGGTAGGGCAGAATGAAATTCCCTCCTTTCCCCACAAGAACCTCATCCCAAGAGACATTCAATGGCACGTTTAATCCATTCAAACCCTATTAGGCCTTTCTAATGCGAGAAGGAGAATAAAGGCAGAGACAAAAGGCTGTTCTGGAGGAGGGGAGGGGAAGGAAGTGGCTCCCAAAATGGGAGCTGGACCGGACGGGACCGGACGGGATCAGCTCCTGCAGTGAGAGCTGGCGCCGATGCTCACGGGGCTGTTTGCCTCTTAAATACGGTGAAACACAACGTGGGGCTCTTCCTCTACCTCTGCTCCCACGACCACCACCTCTGGCCAGCAGGACAGAGGCTGTTTGGGCCAGCCCTTCCGACTCGGCAAGTCGCGGAGAGCTTCTCCAGGGCTTTCAGTCCCCTAGGACGAGGGGCCAGTGGCACTGTGGCGCAGCGCGGCCGCATTCACGTGTCCTTCTCTGGTGTCCCGTGTACCTGCCCGACCCGTGGTGCTGTGCAGGGTGTCAGCGCCAGGTTTTTGTGCTGGTGAGCCGCCAGGTCCTGCATTTCTTGGCAGCCCCTCCCCGGGAGTCAACACATCCTGCTGCCACCTCGGTGTGGCACGGCGGCACGTGTCCGGCTGAGTCACCCTGCGCCAGGACACCCCAAAGCTTTGTCCCGGCCAAAATCTTCCCTGGAGACACCCCCAGGAGGCACCAAGTTCTCCAGAGGGTGGTGACTGCATGGCATCTGCTTACCAGGGGATTTGGGTCCTTTCCTCCTTACCTTTCACAGGGTTGCTCTTCCTTTCCACACCGTGCCCCAGATGGCAGCCACCGTCCTCCCTTCCCCACCACCCCGCTGTCCTGCTAGGGATGAGCTTCTGGTTGCCCTGGACTGAATCCAAAAAACAAGATCTTCCCAACAGAGAGGTGTGTTTTCGGGGAGGCTCTGTGTGGGGTGGTCCTACTGAAAAACCCACGCTGGGTTTTCAGTCTGTATACTCTTGCCATATAGCCTGGCCTCGGTCTGGAAAATTTGGCGGTTTATTTTACCTTAGCAAAATATTAAATTTTACTTTAGCAAAATAATTCATATTATTATTATTTTAATTCTAATATTATGCACAGGTGAACCTCTGGAGCGTGATCATTTGGGTTTTCTCAGATCCTCCTCCACCCTTTTCACCTTCCTGAGATGTGGCACGGGCACTTGGTGTTTTAGGGAGAAACAGCAGGGAAAATCAGTACGAAGAATAAGTGGGGGAGGATATAAGAACAAGGCCTGTCTGACAGCCTGTGAGATATCCCCCGAATGCTCTCCCAGATGTGACCTCTGTGCATTTTGCACCAGCTCTCAAGGGATTTCTGTCCCATGAACTTGTCAAGCATCCCCTCAACCCTGGTACTTGCTGAGCATCAGCTGCATCCCACGGCAGGGAGTTCCCCAGGCCAGCTACCACAGCATGAGAAGGGTTTTCTTCCTTTGCGGGGGGGCCCCCCCCCCCAGTTTCTTTCTTTACCTGGTTCCTGATGGGTTTTGGCTACATGCTTCTCCTTCCCACCCCATGAAGGAGTCAGGGATGGACTCCTCCCAACTGTGAGCCGCCTGAAGCAGTGCCCCAAAGCCACCAGCGCTCTTGTAAAGCCTCCCTGAGTGAATTGTCAGCGCGGATTCAGTTAAAAACCTACAGAGGAAAGCTGCTGAAAGTACAGCTGGTGTTGGCGCCAGCAGCTCCCGCGGCAGCCGCTGTCAGCAGCACAGGTGAGGCGAGCGGCGTGGGATTGCTGTCGTCTGCTCACAGCCCAGACAAATTAATAGGGATGTTGCGCCGGGATGAATTCCGCCCCGAATATAGGATGTGCGAGCTCGCGACACGTGCCAGACTCCTCTGGAGCATGTTTCGCGGGAGCTTCCCATCTTATATTCACATCTTTGAGGCATCGTAATAAAAGCTGAGGCATAAATGCCTCGGGAGGAGGGCGATATATGGCCATTGCTTGGGGCCTGGATCCCCCAGGGGCAGGGGTTGGAGGCAGTGCCCCAGCAGCCCAGTGCCACATCGCCCTCGGTAGCCCCAGCAGCGCCGGCAGTCCGTGGTGGAGCGTCCCAGGGACTGTTTGTTTAAAGGGTTATCTGCCCGGTTAATTTACCCCTGCCCTCGTACAGCCATCCGAAGCATTTTCTCACGGCTGTAACTAAATGCTGCGCTGGCAGTGAGCAAAGCGAAAAACAAACGTAAGCAGGGACAGGGCACGAGGGCGAGGCGGGCTGGTTTTTCTCCTTGTAGGTGCAGGAACAAAAGCTCCATACAGCAGCGCCGCGTGAGGTGCCCCAAACACCACCAGGCTGGATCGCAAAGCTCAGGTGACGACAATAAAAGGGAGGAAAGCCTTTAAGGGGAAGGAGGAAAAAAATCCAGGAACAGTAGGGCCATTTTCCATCAGTCTTTGACAGGTGATCGTCATCTCTGTGTTGACTGCAAACAGGAGCAAAACGCTCTGCCTTCTGGGCACGTCTCCTTGCACACCGGGTTGTTCGTTTAGGGATCACAGGGCAGCTTGCAGGGCTTCATGTCCCCGTTAGATCTGGCCGAAATTACAGCTCTGTTGAGCCTTGTAGCCCTCCTCATCCTCCGTCGCCCAGGTCTCTGCATCTTCCAGGTGGAAAATTGCAGAACTGGAAACAGGCAGCAGCCCCAGCCTAGGAGCCCAGGGTGGATTTTTCTCCATCTGAGGATGATATTGGGAACAACCCTGGGTTAGAGGAATGCACCGTGATGCTCGAGGAGCCTCTCCAGGGTGATTTGGGTAAATCAGTTGTGTTTGCAGCCGACCTGCTGCTACTTTCCAATACTCTCAGTCCATTTCTGAGCAAATGAAAAACAGGGAAGAAACCAGAGCTGCAGTGGGACTGTGCCTCACTTGTTCCTCCTTCCTTGCCCCAAAACTTGCTGCCGTGTCCTTCGTGCTGCCGGACCCACCAAAAGGTAGCCCTGTCCCATGTCGTTTCTGGCTGCTTTGCACCCAGCTGTTGCACGAGCAAGAGAAAGCAAATCAAAAGGCCTCCATCAAACCAAGTCATTTGCAACCTCTGTAGCTTTTTCAAAGCCCCGTTTTCCTTTTGCAGAGGATGTGGAGGGAAGGGAGAAATGTTCAAAGCCCAAAGCCAGTTCTGAAGTCCAAAGCCGGGCAAGCAAAAGGGTTTGTTTAATGAGACAGAGAGCTCAGAAACCCACGAGAGCAACACCTCCCTGCAAATCAGGTCATTTACTTAGCGAGCGAAAAATGGCTTCCCGAGGTGTGCAGCACAGAGGTGGAAATCAAAGAGCATTTGAAGGATTGAAAACCAGGCCCTGGCTTTGCCTCCTATCCCACCAGGTCCCCACCAGCCTGGCAGGTACCGAGGGAGGTGGATAAAACATTTCACCACCCTGTTCACAAGGATGACACTCTCCACGCAGCGCTTCAAAGCCTCAGAGTCTCCCTTTCCATGGGGACTCAGGTCAGGTGCCAGACTAAACTCCAAATTCTTTCCCAGATGGTTAAAAAAAAAAAAAAAAAGGATCCATAAGAAGAACCCATATAGCTGTGTCTAGCTCTACAGCCAATGTATATGAAGTGATAAAACCCCTGGCACATATCTTGTGCGAGCTAATTATAGGATTTGGAAGCTAATGTGATAATATTTTCTTTAGACGTGTGGTGCAGATGTAATTACTTCTCCGGAGATGCCAACCACAAATGACGCAAGATGCCTTATGTAATCTACTGTTATTTTGCAGTTATGGAAATCTTCCCTCTCTGGCCCATCCCCTGCTTTCTCCTCAACACCTACTTTTTTTTTTTTCATCTTAAAGTCCCTATGGATTATTCAGAAGGCTAGGGGTAAGGTCAATAGGGCAAGAAGTAAGTGAAAAGAATGGCATTTCGGTAGAAAGCCGGCTCCTGGTGTCCCCATGCACCTGTCAGAGGAGCAGAAGGAGCTGATGGCTCTGTGCCGGCCGTGCTGGCTTCACTGGGGCTGGGAAAAGCTCCCCGACCACCTGCCCGCCTGGAAGGGCTCACGTCAAAGCCAGGTCTCCCCCGGCCCTGGCATCTCCCGTGGCTTGGACGTCAGCAGACAGAGGGCTGCCATCTGCTCCACCAGCGTGCCGTGGAGGAGCACAAGTGTGGGGAGCCTCCCCAGGATGGCACCAGCCCCAGGATCCCCAGGAGAGGACAGGGATGCCAAGGTTGTGATCGAAGGTTGCTTGAAGGTCTCCCAGGTGGCCCACAAAGCCACTTCGGCTGGGGTAGAAGTGCCGGGTGACCACAGGTCTCCAGCCAAAAATGCTTTCACACCGGAGTGATTTTTGCCTGTGCTTTCGTGCTTTTTTCATGCTTTATTTCTTCAAAATGCCTCCATCCCACCGCCTTTCTCCTGTGACTGGACAGGCAGCAGGGACACGGGTGCCTCCAGGACACGGCCTTCCTCCACCATCAATGCACCTCAAAGAAGAAGCAGCCTCCTGAGACACCAGCAAACCCCACCTTGACTGCAAATATTCTGGAGGAAAGGTTGCTAAACATCCTGGAGGCAGGACACCAGGCACCCTGGCCCCTTTGGGGCCAAGAAATTGAGCCAAGGCAGGGCACAGAGAGCCCGGACGGGGGAACAGGCCACGAAGAAGTGAGAGCTGGCAGCTGGAGCAGGGAGGGGAGACAAAACCACTGGTCCCCACTGGGGAAACTTGTTTCCAGTCACGGTCCAGTGCCAGCCACTGCAGGGGAATTTTTCTGTAGGGCAGGGAATGCCCACGTTGCTCTGAGGACAAAGAAGCCAGCCACGGGGAAGCCAATAGTGGGGGGGGGGGGGGGGTGTTTGTTGTCATTCATTAACCACAAACTGACTCCTGCCGGAGCCCAGGGCCATCAGTCATGGGTTTAGATGGCACTTCAGCTCCCACTCGTCCTCCCTCAGCCATATTCCTCTCTGTGGGCCCTGGCTGGGTCCCCAGGGGCTGGGAGGGAGCGCAGGCCTCAGGGCGTACACAGAGAGGCTCGGTGTGGTGACATGGCGTCCAGGCCCGGCCCCATGGCCCTGACAGGAGCTCCTTTCACCAGGGCACTAGGACCTCTTGCTTCTCTTCTGCCAAAACTGATCAGCCCCCCACTTGTGTCCAGAGTAGTTGACCAGGATGGGGATGGAGTGGGTGCGCTAGGCACCATGCATACACACAATTTGTACCTGATGATGATTTTGCCCTAATCTCCTCCTTTGTGAGGCCAAAAAAGCCTTCCACCCTGAGGCAACGGGGCTGGACCTAATCCCTGAATCCCAATGTGGACAGAAATGGCACATTAGTGACGTTAGGTAGTGGAAATCTAGCCCTGCTGGCAGCAATTTATTTCGCTCCCATTAATTTTTACCAGACCTGACCTGCTACTTTGGGACTGAGAATGAGCAGTCTCTAGGAGGTTTGCTTCCTTTGTGCCGGATAACCACTAGAGGCTGGGTGCTTAAATAAGCTTCTCAGGTGTTGAAATTAGCTGGGAAACCTGACAAACCCCCATTTTCTCAAGGCATATTGGCTGCTGCCTGGCAGAGACCTTGCCACCATTGCCTCTCCTGGGCTGTCGTGGTTGCTCAGCCGAGACGTGAAGGCAGAGCGGGGAGAAAGGACAGCATTGCTTGCTTACACACTTCTTTTCAGCTCCTAAGTTTAAGATGAAGATCTTGGCCAGCTTTTATGTGGTTCGAGCTCCTGTGAGAGGATCAGGCTCTCTCTTCCCCGCCAGAGGATGTGTGTTTTGAAGGGCTGGTGAACAAAAACCCCTCCAGTCTTTCCTGCCATGAGCTGCAGGAAGGAAGGTGGCCATTTGATGTGCATTTCTTCTTGCCTGCGAGCAGTTACGACGAGCAGGCATGGGATGGGGGTGTCATATGGCCAGGACAAACTTTTGTGGAGCATGACATGTTCCCCCCATGCAGCTCAGGCCTGACCTACATAGCGTGGCCAAGCCACCACGCCGGAGAATCATGGCTTTCATCTCCCACAGCTGGAGATGCTGAGGAGCCTCCTCTGATTTACGGGAAAACCCGAGCTACGCACCAGGCTGGGGCTTGCCAGCACTGCAGAAGGTTTTTCTGCTCTGTCTTGATCCAGCACAGCCCTCTCAGGAAGAGACAGCTTATACCAGCAGGGCTGCTTCAGGCAGGATAGGAAACTGTCTCTCTGGATGACAGGAACCAGAGTCTTTTGGCTTGTTCGCATTGCCTCAAGCTGAGCGGGCAGATGTTGTCATGGGTTGGAGATAGAAAGCATCCCCCTTGTAAAAAATGGCATCCACCCCCCACCAGTCCTCAGCGGTGGCTTGGAGAAGGCCCTCTCCCACCCACACCTCTGTGTGGGTATGGGGGAGCCTCACACGGGCTCAATTTATTCACCTGTATGAGCAGGAACAAACTCTCGCAGCGTTTCAGCTTTCCGAGCAGCGCAGTGGTGGCATCTCATTGTGTACGTACCGGGGCAGGTGAACTTGCAGGTGCAGACGGGGCTTTTACATCAGTTAAACAGCTGATGGTCTCTTCTAGTGCAAATAAATACTGGGCGTTCACGGGACATTGTTTTGCTGGGAATTCAGCCCAAGGGCTTGCCCCAGGTTGAGCAGGTTGCAGTAGTGGTGATCGTATCATTTTTCTACCATTAAGGCTGCACTTTCTGGTGTGGCACGGCCATGTTCCCCTGCCAGTAACACACTGCCTACTTGGCTGCAATTCCCATGGTCCCTGCAAGACACCCACAAAAATCCAATGAACCAGCATCTCTCTAGAAACAAAGGGACTTCCTTGGATGCTCAACACCCATGCAATAAATAGCGGGGAAGAGCTGCAAACAAAGGCTACAGATTCAAGGAAGGCTTACACCAAGGCACATTGAGGTGTCCACCCTAAGGAAGCTGCAGAGCCCTGATAAAACCCCTACACAAGCTGCAGCCCTGCTGTAACTCACCCTGAGGACTGGAGTTACTGCACAAGATCTTCCTTCAGAGTCCAACCTGTCGGATGTCAGCCTCTTACAAGCGCAGTCAGTTGCCAGCTGAGGTGGGAAGCTGGATTTAAGCTGCAGTGATGCTGGTTGGAAAGCTCGGGAGGTCTCCAGCCCAGCCCCGCAGAAGCAGCAGGGCTGTCGTCATCACTACAGCCACTTGACCTTGGTGTTGCCCACCAAGGCTTGAAGAGACAAGCTGAAAGCACATGCCAGAGCCTGGAGACCTTCGTTTTCTGCTCCTCAAAGCTTTGAAAATTTGGAAATGAGTCTGAGGGAGGAGACTCATTTCCCCATTTCTGCCTCACCACGTGCCTGAGCACATCGATGCTCTCTGCTGAGCCCAAGGGAAAACCCTGGGTCCTGACGTTCCTCCAGACCTCGCTGATGATGATGTTTTGCTCCCACTCTGATCAATGCAGAAAACCCTTAACCACTTCTGCAGCTACAATCCGGGGACCTCAAAGTGCTTTGAGATCTTGAAACGAAATGGTTCCAGCGGCAGTGAGATCACCCCGCCGGGGGAGCTGCTCCAAGTGCGCCACTTGTGCGAGAAAAAGGAAAGAGGAAACAAAGGATCCGGGGAACAAAGCCTTGGGGTTGTAGTAGAGTTTATTTTTCTTTGCCTCAAGAGGAAGAAGGCATTGAAAAGAAAGAGGGGGGGAGCAGTATTTTTCTTTCTGAGAAGTGATTTTTATTTTATTCAAGGGAAAGAGAGGGCATTGAAAAAGAAAAATATGAAGAAAAAAGAAAGGGAAAGGAAGGGAAAGGAAGGGAAAGAAAAGAAAGGGAAAGAAAATGAATGGAAAGGAAAGAAAGGAAAGGAAAGGAAAGGAAAGGAAAGGAAAGGAAAGGAAAGGAAAGGAAAGGAAAGGAAAGGAAAGGAGCGGAAAGGAAAGGAAAGGAAAGGAAAGG
>CM021700.1:93001811-93046050 GCA_011074415.1 Stictonetta naevosa | reverse complement strand
AAAGAAAAGAAAAGAAAAGAAAAGAAAAGAAAAGAAAAGAAGACAGAATTTCCACAGAAATAATTCTCAAACAGGAGAATTTTTCCACAGAAGAGAAAAAAATGACTAGGGATCCCCAAGAATGTCTGCACTTTGTCCCTATTTCTCTTTCCAAGATGCACGCCGTGCATCCTGCCGCTGGGAGTCTCCTCCAGCGCTGCCTGAAGTAGCCTACGTTTCTTGGGAATCCTCTATCCTGGAGTCAAAGGGCAAAATTAAGAGCTCGAGTCTCTGCAGGGATCCACCGCAGTGTCATTTGCACCTTCCCCGTGCGCCCCGATGGTGCGCAGTGCCATAGTTTAGAAGTATTTGTAACCCCTACTTGGTTTTTGTTAGCGGTGTTGTTCTTTTCCTGCTCTTGCTGCTGGCAGACGGTGCCGTGCGTGCGCCCGGCGGCTCCTCTGACACGCGGCCAGCCCGCCGGTAGAAAATTTCACTCAATAAGCCCAAATGAGCGGCAGCTTCGTGGGGCTTCATTTCCCTCCTCGTGCGCTGCCTTCCCGGCTGCAAATAACCTGGTACAAGGCTGGTCCCCCAGGGGAAGGCTGAGAGCTCTGCAGCCTGAGAGCTTTTTGTGCCTGGGCTCGAGGCCACTTTGGGCAGTGGGCAGTGAAAGCAAGGAGCTGGGCCTGCTCCGAGCGTGGTTTCCCTGCTGTCTCCTAAGGGCAGGGCTTCTCCATCAGCTCTCACCCCAGCGGAGATGCTTGCAGCATCGGCCTGCACGGAGCTTCTGGAAACCCCTCGGACCCTCGTGCCCAAAATGGGCTGAAAACAGGCAGAATCCGCCAAAGTCAGGGACAGGTGGGCAGCAGGAGCGCTTCATGCTCCCTGCCACAGGGCTGCCCCTTCCATTTCCTCTGTGCTGAGACGTGAGATGTGCGATGGGCTGCAGGGATCACATCCCAGCATAAATCCTTTCGTATGATTATTATTTTTAATTTGTGTGTGATTTTATCAGAGAGTTTGGGGTGGCACAGAGAAAACGCAGCCTCTCTGCGTGCCAGACTCTGCCTCCCTCGTGCGCTTCGGTGAGACTTAAAATATGAATTAACCCAAATCTCGAAAAGCTGAGGCTGTGTCAAAGCTACCAGGCTGGAACCTGTCCCTGCAGCGGTCTCATTTCATCCACCCAGCGGGGAAGCATCCGCCTGAGGACGAGAAAGCCTCCGAAATCAGTCGGCAGAGCCGTTGGGTCCCCCCACCAGAGCCCCCAGCAGCCAGCAGCACTGGGACCAGTGCCCTAAATGGTGCAGCTCGTCCCTGTCTGCATCCCCCCAGCACCTTTCCGTGGGAGATGCTGGAAGAGCTGCGGGTCCCTCCCTCTGTGCCAGCCTCTCGTTGCAAAGACGCGAAGAAAGAGTTAAGGCACGGCACGGGCTGCCGGAGGCCAATCAGGCAGAGCAAAGTGCGGCAGGTTGTTTACAGCCAGGTAGGATTTGGGAGCTTTGCCCGGGGCCCCGAGCAGGTGGACGATGGGCAGAGAGCCCGCAGCAGGACGGGGAGCGCAGGAGGACGGAGCCCCAAGCTGTCCAGGTAACCCCCCGAGGTTTGGGGGGGATTTGGGGGGTTTTCTTCCGTCCCCCCCTCGCAGCAGCTCGGTGTCTTTGTTATTGCTCGGGGCCCCAGTTCCCACCGGGACTGGCTGCAGCTGCTTTGTCCCCAGGTTGTGCTGGGGTGGGGTGGGAAGTACCCGCCGTGCATGGAGCTGGGCTGCTTGCGGGGGGGAAATGGGGTTATTTTCTCCCCCTATAAACTCCGCCTGGATCCAGCTGGCATCCACCAGCACCAGCACCTCGTTCCCCGTAATTTAGAGGATATCAGCAGCCCCAAATCCTAAGGATTTAGGGTACCAGCAGGGAGCACGGTGGGGAGTCACAGGGGCCAGCTCCTGGCTCTCCATGCGGGCACGTCCTGGGCTCCCCCGGGCAGCGCAGGGGAATTGCTCCGCGCCCTTGAAATTCCTGTGGGTGAGTTAATTATAAATCACGGACGGGCCCACGGCGTGGGCAGCGGGATCCGGCCGGCGCAGGGCCGGTTCGCAGCCTTTCCCCGTGGTCCTTTCCCCCCCTAAATCGTGCTCGGGGGGCCCGGTGCCAAGGGGTCCCTCCTGGTCCCACCGTGAGGTGCCCAGGCCGAGCAGTGGTGATGGCACGGGGATGCTCGGGGACATGCAGCGGGTGGAGGAAGGTGTCCTGTTGGGGACCCCCTGTTGGGGACTTCCAGGGGACAGCAGCACTGTAGGGGCACGCTGTGATGGGGTGGGGGCTCCTTGTGTCCCCCTGGTGTGATAAACCACATCGGGCAGCGGTGTGTGGCTCATCTCCGGCCACGCTGCATAGGAAATGGATCTTTTAATAGGGGGAAACCGAGGCACGGAGGGCTGGGGTGGCTTCAAGCTGCCCAGCCCATGGCGTGGAGCATCCCAAACCTTCATCCACCAAGCAGCCGCCCCATACCCGCTGTCGGATCTCTGCCCCCATGGATTTGGCTGTGCCCTAGGGGCAGAGCAAAGCAAGGCCGCAAATGGGGCCAGCCTCCCGCTCGAGCAGCCCCGAGCCAGCCCTGCTATCAGTCAGGGCAGCTTGGGGAAATGGGGAAAATGCAGGTGCAGCCCCAAACCCGGAGCACCCCGAGAGGAAGGAGGACGGGCAGGAGGAGGGCACCGCGCCAGGACTGGGTGCCACGGGGCCGGTTTCGGCTCGCAGCGCCGTGGTTCCCTCTCCTGCCGCTTCCCGGTGGCCGTGCAGCGTGCACCTTCAGCGCGGTGACAAGCGGGGAGGAAAACTGATAGCCAGGCGGGGAAGGTGGAGCAGGCTGCGCTGCTCAGGCTTTGTCGGGGCAGAACAATGGGGCCTTTATTGAGGAAGGGAGGTGGTGGGGTTGGCATGCGGTGGGTTGGTATACGGTGTGCCTTGGGCAGCTGGGGGACAGGGCATGGGGTGTGGGATGGGACAGGGTCGTACCCAACGTGTCCCTTGGGCAGCTGGGGGAACAGGGAACTGGGATGTGGGACATGGGGTGGGACATTTTGGTACCCAACATGTCCCTTGGGCAGCTGGGGGACAGGGAACGGGGACGTGAGACAAAGGATGGGACATTTCGATACCCAGCATGTGCCTTGGGCAGCTGGGGGACAGGGAACTGGGACATGGGACAGGGAACAGGACGTTTGGTACCCAACGTGTCCTCGCTGGTGGGACCTGTGGGGGACCCAGGACCCCTTCCAGCAGAGCGAGGAGCATCCCGTGCTGGGGACATCCCAGAGGAGCACTGCCACCCTCGGGTCCAGATGGGGACCCCGCGGCCGACTCCCCGCCTGGGTCTTTTCATCTCGGCTCCTTTGTATCAGGCTTATTATGTAAATAGCTGATGAGGCCCCCGTAATGAGAAAGTAGTTTCCCAGAATACAAAAGGCTGTAATTATCTCATTAGCAGGCGGAAAGGAAAAGGAAATGTTTTAAGCCGCTTGCTTTTATTTCCACGGAGGCCCAAGAAAGTGCAGCCCCCGAACACGGTGACCCGCCTGCCCCGTCTCCGCCACCCCGACCCCATGTCTGGGCAGGATGGGAAGGCAAACCACGTCCTCCCAGCTCCTAAATTGCCAGTCCCGGGGGGGGGGGGGGGTGAGGGCTTTAAATTGGGGCCAGGAGCTCAGGGGATGCTGCGGGTCCCTGTGCGGACCCCTGGTGCTCCCAACTGCCAGGGTGAGGGGAATCCGACGTTCCCTTCTCCCGAACCCAAAGTCCCCCAGGAGGAATCCCAAACCAAATCCTAAATGCTCGGTGGCGGAGCTACAAAGCTCGTTGCAAAGCACCAGGCTGCAGGGAGGTGCGGCTCCTCGCCGAGGTCTCCAAAAGCCCTTTCTGGTGGGCTTTGCCCCTTGCCCACCCTCCTGTCTTGGCCCCTCGATCCTTGGCCTGCATGAATCCGCAGTGAATTGGCCGAAAGCCACCACAAACTGCCTGCTTTGGGGGTTTTCTGCCAGATTTGCGAGCAGGATTGGGCCAAGGAGACAGCCAACAAAAGCGGGGACAGCGCGGGAGCAGCAGGGTCGTGTGGCATGGAGAAAGGAAGGGGAGAAAACGGGGCAGGGAGACAGATCCACGCCTCGAGCGGGGGGAAAGGGAGCTTGGAAGAAAAGCTGGCAGCCACCAAGCCGGGATGCCGGCGAGGGGAAAGGAGCCGGAGGAGGCGCAGCAACGAGCCGCGAGAATTACTCGAGGGCTGGAAAAAAATGCCTGGGAGTGAGCGGCTGGGAAAGTTCATCCCGTTCCCTTCTTCAAAGAGAGGCAACGTGAGAAGGGCGGAGGAGAAAAGGAGACGCCGAGGTCGGAGGGGAGCAGAGGTGTCCCTGCCTCTTGCATCCACGCTTCTGGAGGTGCCCTCGGCCAGTTTGGGGTCTGGCGGGGGGGGGGAATTAGGTGGGTTTTAAGGTCCCTTCCAACCCAAAGCACCCTGTGGTTCCCTTCTCCAGCCACACCACCTCTCTGGCAGTGGTGCCAGCCACCGGGAGAGCCGACAGAGCCCTGCGCAGGTGTAGGTCCTACAAAAAAAAAGTGTGTTTTCATCCTGCCAGTAATTCAAACCCGAGCAAAGCACTGGGATGGTGAAGGTCACGGGATGGTGAAGGTCACGGGCACACCTGTTACAGCAAGCGGCTGGGGGGCAGATTTTTGCCCTCTGGGTGCCTCTGCATGCTCCTGGGGACCACATGCCAGCACAGCGCCGCGCTCCGGGGCTGCCTGCGAGAGCTCGCCCTGCCTGCGCCCGGTGATTGATTTCCCTCCCGCGTGGCACGGTGCCTAGGTATGTCTCTCAAAGGCCTTTGTTACCAGAGTGTTAACAATTAACCCGCTCAGGCAGAAACGGAGCCAGGCCTTCATAATCAAGGCTTAGTTAACTATTCGGCTGCTTATCTGAAGGCAATTTTTCTTCCGGCGAACTGGAAGGCGTTCGCTAACTCCTCTGGATAAAGCAAAGCGTGGCGACGCGGGAGCTGCTTCACGGATTGCTGTATTTACACCAAAAGTCCCCAGAAAGCCACAAAAAACTTGGCTCACCCACCTCAGCCAGGGAAAAGGAAATCTCCCCCCAGATTTTCTGCGTTAGAGGCAAAAATATCACAGGGTCCAAGGCAGGGCTGCGGGGGGAGAGGTGATCGTGGCCCCGTGGTTAGGTGGAGAGGTGGTGCAAGGTAGAGAAGGTTGGGGAGCTGTGTCCCCAGCAGTGAGGAGGCTGGTTGCCCCCACGAGGAGGCTGGTTGCCCCCCGGAGGCACGTGCTTTTCACGAAGATGCCTACCAGGAAGGCTGCTCTGCCCCGAGCCAGGCAGACACAAAACAAAACAGAAAAACCCTTTTCAGCTTTTGTGCGCACACAAATGCTCGGAAATGGGAAATTAGATCAGCGTTTGTTCTGGAAAGGTTCCCTTCACCTCCTTTGTGCCTGCAGAAAGTCCCTTTCTCTGGTTCTGCTGCAATCGAGAGGCTTTGGGGAGCAAGGGGAAGGGCAGAGCTGGGCGAGGGCTGAGTGCTGCCCCTGCGAGGTGGCTGCTGCTGCGAGGGGCGCCGCTTGGGAGCGACTCGAGTCGAGCTGGTCCTCCTCGGGGGGTGGGATGGACACGAGTCTTCTTCTGGGCCTGGCGAGGCTGAAGAGCAAGGTGGCTCTGGTGCCACCAACGGCTGCTGCAGGCGGGATGTGACACCTGGAAGGATAAAACATCTGGAAAGGGCAATGGTACTTTGAAATCCAGAGCTCGCTTTGGCTTTCTGTCCATCTGGGGCCTCTCCACACCTCTCCACTTCTCACTTCGGGGGTCTCTTCCGTTCCCAGCCATGCTCAGAGGTGATTTCTCTTTCCTTCTTCATATAAAGAAGGGGCTCGGGAGTGAAATGCCGGGAAAGCCAAGCCACTTTGCCTTCCTGCTTGCTCCGTGCCAAGGAGATCTGGGGCGTGCGGAGCTAACCGGGTTAAGGTAGCTCCGGTTTCTGTAGCTCCCCGGGGGGCAGGTGAAAGTCAAAGAAAAAAAAAATAGCTCAGGAGGCCACAGGAGATGGGCTCCAGCCCTGCCAAAAAGCAGCCCCTGATGCTCCGTCTTTAATTTGCTAATGCAGCCTCAGAAGAGCTGCGTCCCCGGCCCAAATTGCGCGCGGCGGCGTTACAGGTGCAGGAGGGCAGCGCGGGGGTTTTCCAGGTCCCGGCGCAAGGTTTGAGCAGCAGGACAGCTGTCTGCATGGTTTACTGCCTCATCTTCGGCCGCCCCATGCTTTAATTAGGCTGGTTGCGTTTAATGAGGCTTCCCGGGGAGCACGGCACCGTAAAGCTAATGAAATCTGGGGGGGGGGGGGGGGTTGCGGTGACTCATAAATCTCGCAGCTGCTGTTGCACGGGGCGCCGAGGTCCTGAAACATAAGAGCAGGGAGAGCACCCCTGAGTGCCCAAGGGAGGAGGAATTGGGCATGGAGGCACCAAGAGACATGGAAAAGGGTCTGGATTCCTCATCCAGAATCCTTGTTTCTCTCTGGGAACCACACGTAAACCCCATTTTTGTTAGTGTTCCCATGGGAGGGAGGCGGTTGGGAGATTTAAGGAGGAGAAATGTCCCCGGGAGGTTTTTCATCACGCATTCCCCCAGACATGGAAGGAGAAGAAACTGCCCCCAAGCCCTGTGCTAGCGCCTGGCAGCGTTATTCCTCACCTCAGCCTCGCTCAAAACCCGATTTCACAGCTCACCTAAGGGATGAGCAGGGGAAAAACTTGCTAAGAACTGGGGCTGGCCAAAAGAAACAAGAGTGAGAGTTGCTGTTCCTCCCCCCCCCCCCAAAAAAAAAGAAAAACCAACACATCCCTTTTTGGCAAACAAAGCTGTACTGCCAGGGATCTGTTGGCACTTCTGGAATCTCCTTGAAAACATATCTGAAATGCTTGTCCGTATGCTCAGCTTATCAGATCCTGGGTTTACAGTAAACATAAGCTAATAACCAACGTTTTCAGAATATTTTCCTGGATGATTTCCAGCTAAAAGGGGAAAGAAAAAAAAAAACATGCCAAAAAAAAAGGTCCATTTTCAGAGTTTGTCCCTGTGGCACTGCTTTGATCCCACATCATGAGGCCAGCCCCAGGATGCTCGGGCCAGATTTCGGACAGGGCAGAGCTCTACAAGATCAGGGCACTGGAAAATGGGAGGTGCCTACAGGCAGTATCCCTGGAAGAAGCCTCTAGAAATGCACTTTAATAAACCAAAGATGAGCCGAAAAATCCATGTTTTAACCTTTTTTTTTGGTTCTGTTACAAGTACAAATAGAAAAACCTCATGAGGTAACACATCAGAGGGGAAGAGGGAAGGGAAATCCCAGGGACACCTTCACCTTCCGTATGATCTCCGTGCTCTGCTCCAGCTCAGCTCAACGCAGAGCAGCTTCCCCGCAACTTTTTATCTTAGGGGATCACCCCACCTGTGCTGTTTGGGAAAACCTATTGGTCTCTGTTGTTTTTCTGTAAATTTCAGAATGGATTTCAAGAAAAGGCCTGATTTTTGTAGGAAGTGATGAATTGTAACCCTGTGAGCCTTGCCTCAGCACCAGTAGCTCTGGACCTTGACCACGTCCGTTGTTAAGTTCAGCCCCAGTGCAACCACCGGTATTTGGGGAATTTCCCCAGAACACAGATGTTTCAGAGGTTCACGGGGCTTGGTTCCCTGTAAAGCCAGGACTGAAGTCACAGGACTGGAGTTTGAGATGGTGATGGAGCTGTAAAAAACAACCATTATAAGCATTATCTGCACGTTATCCACTTCCCATGTTCTAGTTTGGGCCAGTCCGAGGCATAGACTAGTGAAGAATAAAATGCAGTAGGGGAATAAATGTTTAAAAGAAAGCTTAGAATGGCACCTGGACAAAAACATTAGTTTAAAAGTGAGCTGTACAGGACCACGGGACAGGGAGAAATGGAAAGTGTGTTGGTTACGTCCTGCTGAACCATCCCTAAGGGATGCAGTGGAGGGAGCAACGGTGTATGGGCCTTCGGACGGACCCTGGCTGGACACCTGCCATCCCCTGGCCTTCCCAAGTCGTTCAGACCTTGGAAAAGTGACAGGAATGAGTTGCAAACAGCCAGGTGCAGCCAATGCTGCAGAGCTGTGCTCACTATAACCCCCACAACCCCTCCCCTGGAAGCACCAACCCTTCGGTAAGAGGTATAAGAGCAGCCCTTTTGCACAGCCACGAGTGGGATTTGGGGGACCACGGCACGCTGCTCCTCCAAGGAGGGTTGTGGGGCACGGAGATGAGGACAGCCCAACATCTGCTGCTGCCCTTGCATCACCCAGCCCAGAGAGTTGCTGCAAAGGGATAAAGGGCATCTTTAACATCTTTAACAGCCCTTTACTTCTCCTCCTTCTCCCAGTGCCACTGACCTGTGCCTCCACCTCGCCGCTGCGCTGCCATGGCCACGCTAGAGGCGCTGCCCGTTCTCAGTGACCCGACGTACCCCAGCCCGGAGAACTTGCACGGTTTCTCTCCCCGGCCATCCCACCCCACCTCGCAGAGCGCCATGGGGAGCGTGGGCAGCGGAGTCGCCAACGACCAGGAGTTCGCCATGAAGAGCGTGGGGACCCGGACGCAGAGCAGCGGCCGGCAGACGGAGGGGTCCCGCAACGGGTACTCCACGCGGGAGATCTCCAACCGCTACTCCGGCGAGGAGAAGACGTACAAGTCGGAGAAGGTCTCCAATTCCCTCTACATCAACGGCGACCTGCGCAAGAGCGAGAAGGTGAAGGTGGACATCTGTGGGAACGTGACCGCCAACAACGAGAAGAACTTGCCGCCTCCTCCCCAGTACCGAGAGCCCGGTAACCCACCAAAGATATTGCCAATCTCCGGCAAACTAGACCAGGTGAGAACCCCCGCTGCCTGGAGCAGCGGGATGGATCTGGCACGTCTCTAAAAGCACCAGCCAGGAAGCGTCGGGCCATGGTGTCATCCTGACAAACAGCCTAAGTCTTACCATGCAGATAGTTATTTTTTTTTATTTACAGATAATATAATTATTTCTTTCATGGGGCTGAGCACAGGGGAATGTTAGTTCTTGAGGAAGCCAAGAGCATGGTAACAAGTCTTTCATGCTTCCAGCTCATCTAAGTCTTTCCAAGCTATGCTTCCAGTTCATCTAAGGCTGCATTACAGTCATCCAACCCCCCAAAATGCTGTGCCTACCTCCCCTGTTGATGGGGAGAGAGCTGGAGTTGGCTCTATTTTTTGTAGGCCCAGCATCTGAGTCACACTTTTATGTTTTGGGCCATTTAAGGACAATCTCCTACAGCCCACTGCCACAAAAAGTGTCACTTGAGAGAATTTTCAAAATCCCAGTGCCCCCCGGTGAGGGACGATCTGACAAGGTTGCAAACTACCCCCGTAAACGTTGTCGCCCACCCAAGCACCGTCCTCAAGGCTCGTATCGTCCCAGGGAAGCAAACATCTCCCAGGCCTGGAGAAGCCCCAGAGCCCAAGATGGTTTACGCACCCTGCTGCTCTGCTCCAGCAAATCCCATAATTCGTGCCCCGGGGAGGCTGCCAGAAGCAGTATTATTTCTGCAGCGTTTGGTGGCCTTGTCTCCTGGGCCATTAACCTGGTGGCCCCTGTAGTCCATCTCGATCCCGCGTGCCAGATGCCAGATTTTTGGTCTCCAGCCTTGCGTGTTCACCAGGATTCATTCCCGCTGTTTCTCCTGGAAGGCATTTGCAAAAGATCTTTGCTAACACACGGCTGGTTCCTCCGGGTTATTTTTCACCCAAAGCCCACTCCACAATCGGGGAGACTCAGTCCCATATTGAGGTAAATTTTGTTTCAGTAGGTGCATTCATGGGGAGAGGAATGTGCAAGACTTCAGAGGTTTTAAAATCCTTTCTAAATCCTTTACAGCCACAGTCAGTTCTCCCCCAGCACTGCGCTTGGCTGCAGGAAACACCAAAGCTGAAATGAAGAGCAGCCTCAGCATGTTACTTGCCCGGCAATGGCTGTGGACACAGCTCACACCTATTCGTATCCCCACAGTAATCTAGGAAAAATCATGCAGATTTGGGGCATGTCAAGATTTATTTTTTTTTTTCCAACTGGGGCAAGGGAAGATAAAGTGTTAACCTACAGGTTAACTCACGGGTCCCCTGTGTTAAATCCCAAATAGCCCCGGGTGTATTAAGGCTGAGGAATACGGAGCTAGCTAGAGATGGCTCAGCTCCACCGGCCCAGCCTGTGCTGATGTGTCTCTTTTGTGTGTCGTTACCGAAGTTCCTGCTGTCTTTGATGCGTGGTTCTTTTTCCTTTTGCAGAGCAATGAGCCCTTAGTTAGACCCTCAGCCTTTAAACCAGTGGTTCCTAAAAACTTCCATTCCATGCAGAACCTCTGCCCGCCGCAGAGCAACGGGGTGACGGAGAACAGGAAGAGCTTGAACCATGCCAACAGCAATAGCCCATCCGCCCCCAAAAGTGGACTCGACAAGACCAGCCTTAACAGGACTACAAACCAAGGGGGAGGCCTTTCGGATTCGGGCCGTAACTCGTTAACAAGCCTGCCCACGTACGGGACAGGCTACAGCCAGCACGTGGGCCCGATGAGCGCCTCGACGAGCCACATCAACCGCATCGGCACGACCTACGTGGACAAGAACATCGTGGGATACAACGGGATATCTACCTCAGACAGCGGGCGGTCTTCGAGCAAGAGCACCTCTTCGTTCAACAGACTGAACCATCTCAACGAAACGATGCCTTTCCACTCGCCTTCAACGGACGACATCATCCAAGATCTGGAAGACCGGCTCTGGGAGAAGGAGCAGGAGGTCCTCCAGATGCGAAGGAACTTGGACAAAAGCGAGGCAGCCATCTTCCAAGTGTTTGAGGAGAAGCAGAAGATCTGGGAGAGGGAAATGGAGGACCTGAGGCAAAACTACGCCAACAAACTGCAGCAGGTCTCCAAAAAGGCGCAGCGGGCTCAGCAGGCCTTGCAGCTCCAGATCTTCAAGTTACAGCAGGAGAAAAAAAAACTCCAGGACGACATGGGGCAACTCCTCCAACAGCGAGAGGAGCTGGAGAAGAAATTTGTGGCTTTCAAGAAGGAGCAGGCTGAGTTTCTCCCAAAGATTGAGGAGACCAAGTGGGAGGTAAGTGGTCCTGGGTGAGGTTTTCTTGGAGGGCTCTGATAACCCAAAGCACCTCCATTTGCCCAAAGTGCACCCCACAAAGGCTGTGGGTGGCCTACAGGTAACAGACGGCACTTTGGTCACCTCCACGTTCGTCTGAGCTCCAAACCTGTGGTTTTCAATTAAACTGAGTGCAACTTCTGGTGTGTGCACATCCTGTGCTGGTTAATAATTAGGCTTCACAGCCAGGTCACTTCCACGTGGGACATTTCAACACAATTTCAGTGAATACAGGTCTTTCCATATGGGTCTTTGTTCCTCTCCAAATTGGGTCTAAGTCTCTTTTAATTAAATTCTTCTAACGTCGGCGTTTGGGCAAACCTTGAAACCGCTTTTCAAATATTTGATTTTTTTTTTTACTTAAGATATAAAGCAAGTGAGCTAAGAACGATACCGATAGCCAAGTTTACCTCATGCTTTCCATTATAATGCACTGTTTTCAGTTGCTAATAAGTTTATCTCCCTCAAAAGGCTGAAAGGCAAATTCCTCTTTCTAGGTCTCACATATTTTTTTCTTCTGTTGCTATTTTTAGAACATTTTTTTTATCAAACTCTGTTTGTATAGCCAGTGCTAACATGTTTTTTTTTTTTCAGCTTGATCATGTGAAGAATTTTAATCCTTCCAGACTGGCTAGAAACTTTAAATTTGTTAAGACTGCACAGGCAAAAAGTAGCTCTAGAATCGAGGAGACCCTATTCTGCTAATCCTGATGGAAAATCAGTGAAACTGGGGTTAATTAGGCTCTGAAATGTGCTATTTGCAGATGTTCAGCAGGGCTTATTGGAGGCTTGCTGTAAAATCTCTGCGAGTTACATCCCAGAGAAAGCGGGGTGCATTGCCCCCCTGTTGGCCAGCTGCTCTGCCCAGGTCTTTTGTGTCTTCCCACAAGTTCAGTCTGGAAAATTCCCTGATTTTGCACTGGTAAAACCGCAAATGGGCTTTCGATTATTTATTATAAAGAGGCAGGATTCGGCTGGTGGATCAAGACACCTAAAATCTGTAGACACCTATACTTGGCTGAGCTGCTCTCCGTGCTCTGCAGACTGTGTTGCCTAGATCTGCACAACACACATGTAAAGACCTACATTTAAGTGTTTTAGTCTGACAATTGATTCTTTTCCAAGCTGTTCTTCGTCATGTATTTCTCTGCCTTTTGGGAGAAGCCAGCCCGTGGAGAGCACTTTCAGTAAATCCGCGGTTGGGATCGTGCAGCTTTTCAGCTAGGCATTAACTGTGTCGCTGTAACTACAGCCCAACCAGCGCGGCGGCGTTCTGCATCTGCTGCAGACAAGTGCTGGCGGGGATGTGGGCGCTCATTTATCTCTGGGAGCTCCAGGAGAGCCGGTGCTGGTGCTTGTAGGTATGTCTCCTGGCTCTTCAGCTGCTCGTGGTGGGCACTGGGCCATCCTGATTGCCGAGCTTCAAGGCTTTGCTCAACATTATGCACTGTTATAGTTCCCTTCCAACATCTCAATCCACATTTGCTGGACTAAGCAGAACGAGAGGCGTGTCATAGTGAATTGTGCCACCTCCATAAGGCATATGCACACTGCAGCAAGGGTATTTCCACAGGGCATTTGCCCAGGACTTCTGTACCCAGCCACATGGGTGAATCTTGAGCCAGTTGGGATGAAACCTGAAGCTCCAGTGCCCACCAGTAGCCAAGGACAGTGCACGGTAGTCCCAATTCAGCAAGAGAGCATCTCTCACCTTGATCTTTAGCAGATGGGTTGTCTCTCTTCATGTCCCACCCCAAAAGAGTTAAATAGCTACCCGTCCCCAGACTGCTCTCAGTGAAGCAAACCCTAAAATTTAGACAAATGTGTTCTTTAGGAGTCTTTGGGAAGGAAAGCATCACATGACAAGCAATATCCACTGTCACTGCATCCTGTCCTGCACTCCCAGTGCTTGGGGAGAGCCCGGCTGGTCTCTAGGCCTGAGATGTTCCCATCTCTGCCTTGCTCAAGATCTTTGGCATGGTTTGGGTCCTAGTGAAGGCTGGAGCTTAGTGTTTGAGCAGAGTTGCTGGCTGTCCTCTCTGCTACCTGTGTCAACACGAGGCCATGCAGGGGACGAGCAGGGGTGGTGGCTCCTCGCTGCTTTCCTCCTGCCTCATGGATTCTCTCCCCGCAGGTGTGCCAGAAGGCGGGGGAGATCTCCCTGCTCAAGCAGCAGCTGAAGGATTCCCAAGCGGACGTCTCCCAGAAGCTAAACGAGATCGTGGGGCTGCGGACACAGCTCAAGGAAGGTAAGAACTTCTTGCGGGAGAAGGAGGAGCAAATCCTCACCTTGAAGGACTCCTACAGCTCCAAGAGCGTCAACCTGGAGATCTGCGAGAGCGAGCTGCAGCGGAAGATGAGCGAGGTGCAGGTGCTGAGGGAAAAACTGAACCACTGTGAGATGGAGGTCTCCGGACTGAAGCGGACGCTTGCCAGCATGGGACCTCCGGGGCCTTTTGGCGGGGACCTGGCGGAGAAGCTGCGGGACCCCCTGGCCTGCGAAAGCGACGAAGCCAAGATGCAGCGGCAGAGCGAGGACAGCGTCAGCACGCTGCGGAAGGAGGTGGAGCGGCTGCAGACGGAGCTGAAGCTGGAGCGGCAGCAGCGGGAGCAGCAGGTGATGGACTTCGAGGAGGAGCGGCGCACGTGGCAGGAAGAGAAGGAGAAGGTCATCAAGTACCAGAAGCAGCTGCAGCTCAACTACGTGGAGATGTACCAGAAGAACCAGCTCCTGGAGCACAAGGTGAACGAGATGAACACAAAGGCCACCAGCCCCCCGCACACCGAGGAGAAAAAACCATGGACTCCCTCCAGACTCGAGCGAATAGAGTCCACCGAGATCTGAGGTGGGACCGAGACGATGCCCATGTTTTTTTGTTGTTTTTTTTTTTTTATTGCTGTGCATGTACTACCTACTCAAGCCAGTGATCTTCCGAAGGATAACACGATACCGTAGGAGCGGTGTGAATTCGCCCACGCCGAGCTCCGTCACCCTTACTCTATTCTTCTGTGCTCTGTAGGTAAAATAACTGTGGATGTGCGTTGTTTTTCTATCGATAATGCGACATCTTTCGTTTGGTTTTGTTTTTTTCCTAGTACAGCTGGTGAGGGTCAGTTGGCTCTTTTGTAATCTGCCGTGACTGTTACTTCGCTAGAGGCTGCCATCCCCTCTCCTACAATTCACCCCTCTTTGGTTGGTTGTTTTGGAGGGTTGTGTTTGGTTCCTTTGGTTTCCAAAGCATTTATATGCAGCAAAACAGTTCAAAGTGGCAGGTTGGTTTTTTGTGTTTTTTTTTTCAGGGCAATTTTAGCCACATTGGCTAACAGAGCAAAGCTCTTGGGATCGTGAGCAAACTCACTGTTCTGCATCAAGTATCTCATCTAGACAATGGTCTTAGTGAAGTCAGGAGATCGGCCACTGATTTCAGTGAAACCAGACATATCTCTACCAGGTGACTCCCTCCTGCAGCCCGTGGCTACCATGGCTGTAGGAGGTTAGGACGTCCTTGAGCACCAGGATGAGCCTGTCCTGGTAACAGAAGCCACCAAGGAATGGTCGCCCAGCAGGAGCTTCTGTTGACACATGCTGCGTTTTCATTTCCTTGTGTTTTCCTTCCTCGTTTCCACTCGCCTCCTGGGTCGTGACCAATCCTGGGAGCAGAAATACCCTCCCACCTCTGCCTTGATCCCCCTATTCTAACATACATCCAAGCTGGCTGCAGCAAGAAAAAAAAACAACCTTGAGATCTAAGCCAGTTCCCCTTCTCAAGAGCCCTCTTACTTCCCACAGTCAATGGGACGAGGTTTGGGGAAGCCTCCAAACCTGTGGGATGTTTATGCAAACAGAAGCTTTAGCAGTTTGCCCGGTAGTGGGCAGCTGTGCTAACCCATCCCCAGACGAGAGACGCTTCGGTGCATTCTCTCTGCCCAGGGTGTTCTTACACAAGGCCCCCGAGCCTCGCTCAGGAGTCGCAGTGAGCACGTATCAGCGTTACACTGGCTTGCAACGGGGGAGGCGAGCATCAGCCTTCAGTGCAGCCAGGTGGAATAGTGCCCATCGCGATCCCACGTGGTATCACAAACTCCAGGGATGGAGAAAACGCAGGGCCAGCTTAAAAAATACTCAGCTACTGACTCTGAGCATGAAAGCAGACACAAGAAATGCTTAAGGTCGTGCAAGTGCTTATGCCCCGGCAGAAAAATAACCAAATCCTACGTGCACACTCACTGAAAAATGATGCAGGCATCAAACACCAGCATTCAGCTTTAAAAGGGGGGCAAAGCGGGCCTGGTTCTCCCTTGCACAGATGCTTTTTTACCACGATCCGCAGCAAAGAGAGAGAAATGCTGTGCAGAGGGATTTGTGCTGACTGGGCAGCAGCCGGAGGATCGGTGCAGGCTGGGCAAAGAGGCCGAGCAGGAGAAAGGAGACTCCAGTTAGTCCCACCAACCTCCAGTCGGGGTCAACAGACGGTGTTACTGGGAGGAACTGCTGGTAGCTGGCAGGGATCCCTGGAGCTGCAGCAAACAGAGATGTGCAAGGAGATCTGGGCATTTCATGACCCTGGTTGAGGGCACCTGGGTTCTCCTACGGCTTCTGCCTGTGCCTTTGGAGCTGAAAGGAGAAAATTTGGTGCCACCCAGCAGCAGACATTGCCATGCCAAGGGCAGGGATGGGATGGGTTGGAATGGGATGGGCAAGCAAGGACCTGGCAGAAGGTTGTTGGCACAGTACTGTTATATCCTGCTGGAGTCAAACGGGGCAGGTCCTCTGTCCCCAGCCCAGCCCTGCTCTTTGCTTCAGTGTTTCAGAGCCTGCAGCCTGACTCAGGGGCCTCAGAGGCACCCACGTGTGCCGCACAACTCTTGGCAGGCAGATCCCAGGGCTTCTAGATGGGGCTGACCACCCCCCGGTGTCGGGGTTGGAGATGTGGTGTCTCGTGTTGCTTTCTGTGCCTCTCTTCGGAGAAAACTGCGCTGTCTTCCAGCCCCGAGCAGCTGAGGGGGACCTGTGCTCGTGAAGGGCTTTGCAGTCCTTGGGCAAAAGGGCGAAGCGTCGAGAAATTGTGAGATGCTTTGTTTCGGATGCCTGTTGCATGATGATTTTGAGGCCACCACCCAAAAAGCAAACAGCCCATCAACAACAAGTGCCCAGATTATGAGATGGGCCCAACGACCCGTTGGTCCTTCCCACCTCTGCCCCTCCCAGCCCTGCTGACGTTGAGGTTGGTTTCCCATTAACCATCCCAAGAAAAACGGTTTCAGTGGCTTGAGAACATCTACAGTGATTGAGATTCGAGGAGCTGCTGCTGAGGAGGTGTGCGTTGCAGTTCCCTGCTGCATTAACAAGTGGGAAGGGGCATCAGCACCACGCTGTGCGACACCTTCTCACCAGAGCTCCTTGAAAATCCACAGGCAGGAGAAGCAGCAGCAGTCAGCCAAGCCCTCCAGTGCGTCAGGTTTGCTCTGACATCTTTTTCCCAGAACCTTTTCTTTTTTTTTGCAGTGGTGCCAGGAATGAGTGTGTCTTGATAGACCCAGTGAAACCTGCAGGCATCGGGTCTGTCTGACTGCTGGAAGGGCGCCAGACTGGCATTTTAATGACATATTCAGAGAACGGCCAAGGAGGGTCACGCCTTGTCCTTCTTTGAGGTTAATAAAATGTTTCTGTCCCGTGAAACTCACCTCGGGCTTGGCCACATCCCAGCTGTCCTCTCCACCTCTGCTCCTCCAGCCCTGGAGCTGATGGGACTCTGCGTGACGTCCTGGCTCAGATGTAATTCTGCAAAGTCTGGTGCTGCCCTCAAAGCCCTGCACGCGGTTAGGGCCAGATGTGCTGGGATCCATGGGGCTAGGGCCAATACGACCCGAGACCTGTGGAAGAGACAGCGGTGGGAAGACCTGGAGCACCTCTAGCAGCACAGCACCCACGTACAGCCGACTGAGTCACGCTCCAGGAGCCGTTACGGGAGCAAACACAGCACACTGATTAGCTATGTTGGATGGTGCTCAGCACCTTTTGCTGCCTGCCGTGGAAATGGAGAGGGCTCCCAGGAAAGCGATCCGCTTGGGATTGGCTCCCACCGAGCAGCCCGGTGTCACTTTGTCCTGCCTCGGTGCTTGCCAGGACTTGTAATCATCCCCTAAGGCTGAAGTCCCCCCTGCCCATCCTCGGGTCCCCACAAAGCCCCCTGCAGACAGCGAGGCTCCCAGCGGTGTCCCCCTGTGCCCTGCCACCCACGAGCTCTGCCCACGGGAAGGACCAACCCACCTCCCTCCTGCCCTTCGCTGTGGCACTTTACAGCTCGCTCGAGCAGCGAGCTCACGAGCAGCACGACCAAAGATCTCTGGAAGGCACCGGACTGCGTGCCTGGAGCTGCCTCCTCGCCCCCCCCCCGGGAGGGGAGATGTTGGGAAGGGGGAGCTCTAGGCAGGACCCACTCCCAGCCCCAGGCAGCTGAAGCGGGGGCCAGCGAGAGAAATTCACTTCTGTCCTGACCGAGAGCAGGTCCAGCTTGCCGTTCTTCTAACCCAATCCCTCAGCCTCAAAGGGCTCTCTGCAGAGTTACTGCTCACCAAGATCCCCTGCTGGAGATCTGCTCCCCACGTTGCCTGTATCTTCTGTTCCTCTGCATCAACTTTCAAGCCTCCCCTGCTTCTTTTCAGTCCCCACTGTCCCAGTGCTCTCCCAGATACTTTATTAACAAGCAGGAACTCTCACTGAGAGCAGCTTGTCCAGACCCTGCCGTCAGGGGAACTTGCTACTACGCTACTGATCCTCACCTTTTCTCTCTGTCGTTCCCATGTCAGCTAGATCAGCCCTGCTTTACCTCCGAGAGCGATCTTGCTTCTTGTAGGAGGACATCCCCACGTCCTGCAGCCCCTTGAGATCACTGCGTGGGGCTTCACACCATCACAACACTACACTCAGCCAGCTGCGGGGGGTTCCCAGCCCTTCTACCCCTGCAAAGACAGAAGAGCAAGGGGCAGGAGTATCCCTGCTCACACAGCTCCCATGCCTCCTGTTCCCCGGGGGGCACCGAGGCGTTGGGATCACATCCAGCTGCTTTCAGGCTTCCCTATAGGATGTTCTATTAGTGCAACTGTCAGCAAAACCAGAATTGAGCCTCTGCACTTTCGGGATAAGCTTCCTCCCTGGTTCACCCAACGAAGGGGATCGCGTTGGATCTGGAGCCCGGGACAACCTCTGGCATGCAGGGTTGTGTGCTCAGGGCTCTTGCCCATATCTGTTTTCTCAGGCAGAAAGCCTCTGCTTTCTGTCACAAAGCAATAGGTTTTTTCTAGAGAGATTTAAAAGGGACTTCCCAACTCTGGTACCTGCAGGCAAGCCAACGTTCCTTTGAATACCTTCGTAACTCTAGCTCTGGGCTCTCCTCTTTCAGAAAGGGATGTGAGGCCAGGTCTGGCTCCAAATAACCACCAACGGTTTGAGTATGGTGGTGCCCATGTGTCCAGGGAGCCTGGAGGTGCCCACGTGCAGCAGGCAGGCAGTCTGGGTCCCCGGGATGTGTGCTCCATCCTCCTTTGGTGCCCATCCCATGACTGTTACTGGTTGCCTGCAGCGGGTCTTCTCCACCAGCTCACTGCCATGGGAGCCACCGGGTCCCCAGGGGTGTCTGAGCTCACAAAGTCACCTTTGGTGACAGCCAGACACCAACGGGAGACCAAGGAGCCCTCCTGGAGGAGAAGGTGCCCATGGTGGCACTTGGGTTCCTTTCCAGTGGCCGAAGGGTACAAATGTGCCCAGGCGGAGCTCCACCACCGGTGCCAAAATGCTGCACAACCCCAGATGTGTCTATGCAGTCTCTTTCCACGCAGTGGAGTCCCTGCAGAGCCCGGCCCAGGGCTAGGTCTCCTCCAAGGTGTCTTTGTTTGCACTCATTCGGACCTGGTAAATGCTGTGAGCTGAGAGGCGGCCCGTCCGGACTCTCTCTTGGCCTTCGCCTAGCACTGGGCAGTATGGTTGTGAGGGTTTCCTCATCCGAAATAAATGCACGTTGCGTAGTCACCCGTCTCCGCGTCTCTTCTCCAGCAGATTAAAAAGACCCCAAAACCCAGCTCCCCAATGGAGGGACGTCAGGTTGGGCCGGCTGGCGCCCCGAGCAAGCCTGTTGTCTGATCTCACCAGCAATAAAAGCCCCGCAGGGGAGCGGCCAGAGCTTTCCAGGCTCTGTGTGTATGTAGGATCTCTGCACCAGACCCTTCGTCCAACGTTTTGGACCTGCCCGACTGTAAATTCAATCCCAGCCTTGTGCTTTCTCTCCTCTGTTTGTTTCTTGAAGCCTCGGTCTCTCTCTCTCTGCTCTTACTGTGAATTCAAACCAGAAGTGTTCTGAACTCGACTCTGTTACTGTTCGTTCTGCGTTGACTGTTGCTGGTTCTCTGAACTGCGTTTAATGAGACTTTGGGAAAAAAAAAAAGAAAAAAAAAGAAAAAATATCTATATCTATATCTATATATACTTTAAAAGTAAAAAATAAAAAAAAAATAAAATATTTAAAAAAGAACTCCGTAAGGTTGGGTGTGTCTCCTGTCCACCAGTCACTTTCAAACACTGTTGTCTTGACCTCGCCTCTGGTCAGTGTATTTAACAAAAAGAGCTTGAAAAATAAAGAGATAAAATGCAGCATTCTGGGATTTTTGTACAGCAAAGGTGTACCCATTTAGGAAATTCTTGTTAAAACTGTACCACAATTCACACTCTACTGCTAGTCTGTTGTATGTTTCCATGGGGTTATAAAGATGTGAAGAGCTACTGCCTTCGCGATTTTCTACGGTGAATATATATATATATCTGTACAGAGGTATGTATATATATAAATAGATATGAAGATCTATATGTATACGTATCTCTCACTCCCCTATCTCTATCTGACTGTGAAGGATTTTTATTGGGCAAAATAAAATGGAGAAAGGCCCCTTTTAAAAACCTGACTGCGTGCTTGCTTGGTTGTGTTGTGTGCGGGTGGGAGAAGCAGAAAAACTACAGGGGATTTGGGGAGATATTCGAGGAATGGTGCTTGGGGGGATACTGGAGATGGCCCCATGAGGAAAACCCACATCTTGGACACAGCAGCACTGCCATACATGTGCTGGTTCACAGCTTCCTCGCAGCCTTAATGGGAGCATGGTGAAAGCACCGGTATCTCCTGGCAGCTCCTGGCCCAGAGGATGGAGAGCAGCCTGGCATCATGGAGCAGGAGGGAAAAGGCGGAGGCTGCAGGGAGCAGAGAGGAGCAGTGCACACCTCCACGTCCATCTCTGCAAGCTGACGGAGGCGATGCTGCTGGGCACAGCCATGCCCAGCCCTTATTCCCCTGGGTACAAGGGCTGCGCAAGCATTCACTCTACAGTTACCATCCCGGAGGGATGTTTAGATGTAGAGCTTAGTGATACGGCTTAGTGGAGGGCTTGTTAGTGTTAGGCCAGAGGTTGGACTCGGTGATCTTGGAGGTTTCTTCCAACCCAGATGATTTGGTGATTCTGTGGCTAAAGGTGGGGGTCGGCCTCTGCTCACAGGTGATGGGATGAGAGGGAATGGCCTCAGGTTGTGCCAGGAGAGGTTCAGGTGGGAAATGAGGAGACATTTCTTCCCAGAAAGTGGTCAGGTGTGGGGACGGGGTGACAGGGAGGTGGTGGCGTCACCGTCCCTGGGGGTGTTCAAGGGAAGGTTGGACGTGGTGCTTGGGGACGTGGTTCAGTGGTAGGGGGGTGGTTGGACCAGATGATGTGGTAGGGCTTTTCCACCCTTAATAATTTTGTGATTCTTTGAACTCGGGGTGTTCCGCACTGCTGTGACTGTGATTTTTTGTGATTTTTTGTGATTTTGTGCTTCTGTGACTCCATCACCTCAGGACGCCCCAAGATGGCGGCGACCCCCGAAGCCCCGCAGGACCCTACCACGTGACACCCCCCCCACACCTCACCCCACGTGACGCTGCCAGCACGCCCCCTACCGGCCTCGCTTCAATCCTTCCCCCCCCCCTTCCCCGCTCGGCTCCCGTAGGCCGGAAGTACGTCACCAGCGGGCACCCGGAAGCGGCGGCGGGCGGCAGGGCCGGAGCCGGCGGCGGCGGCGGCGGCAGCGCCGGGCCCGGTGAGCGGGGGGGGCAGGGGAGGCTCGGGGGGAGGCCTCGTTGCTCTCTGCCTGACGGGGAGCTGGGGGGTGGGGGGCTCTTCTCACGGTAACCGGTGGTAGGGCCGGAGGGAACGGCCTCGAGTTGTGCCCGGGGAGGTTCAGGTGGGAAATGAGGAGACATTTCTGCTCAGGAAGAGCGGTCAGGTGTGGGGACGGGGTGACAGGGAGGTGGTGGCGTCACCGTCCCTGGGGGTGGTCAAGGCTTGGACGTGGTGCTTGGGGACGTGGCTCGGTGGGTGACAGTGGTGGTAGGGATGGGCCAGGTGATCCCGGAGGTCTCTTCCACCCTTGATTATTCTGTGACAAGGGAATCTTTTTTTAGCGAGCTCTGCCCGGAGATGGGAAGGAGCCCGGCCACGTCCAACCAAGAGGAGCTCAGCATTAGGAGGAAGGGAGGCCGCTCACTGCAGGTGGCAGGGAAACAGATCAGGGAGGTAGGCTGGGCTGGAGGAGGAGCGCTGGAGGAACTCAAAAGATCAAGATTTAGGGGTGAAGATGGGTGAAAGCCACGGGCAAAGGAACCTCACCTGTTTTTTTATAAGGTGCTGGAAGTCTGATGACCCTGCCAGCCTCATCCCGCCGTGCTCGCTGTGTGCTCTTGCTGCAAGACGGGAGGGGAAAGGAATACTTGCCTTACAAGATATCTTCCCAAAGGCGTCACGGAGCTTAACGCAGAGCTGCGTGGGTGGGCTCCAAGCAGCGGGTGATGCTCGCCCGCGGTGTGCAGACACCAGGACGTTGATTCCCTGCCCTTGAAGCAGGGCCGACGGTCCTGCGAGGGGTGTTTCGGGTAGCAGCGGAGTGCTGAGTGCCGTAGGTAGGCTCAGATCGCCTCCCAGCAGCGAACGGGACGCGTTTTAAAGACGTGGCCTGTCTCTTGGTGCTGCTTGCCTGCCCCTCAGGGACAGCAAAATGACCAGAGGGCATGCAGCACTGAGGCGGAGCAGAAATCCTTGGTCAGATAAACCCCCTCTCATCCCAGATGAGTCCTGCAGCCCCCCCGGCGAGGGGCTGGGGGAGCCGGTGGTGCTGGAGGGCTCAGGATCTCCTTCCCCAGCCAGGGGATCGCAGCCTGCGCAGGGCTCCAGGCGTCGTGCTGCCTGCGGGCAGCTCCAGCTGGCCGTGGTAGCCAGCAGGGGTGGAAATTAAATGTAATCAGACATTTATATGCGCTGAACGGGGGCAGCTTTGAAATCCAGCAGCTCTTTTGCAGCCGTAAAGCAGGCTGCCGGGGGGGCAGAGCACCCAGGAGCTGCCTCGCCTTGAGGTGCTCAGCACGATGAGCGCCTGCTGAGCGTCTCACAGTACCTGCTGGTTATTTACCAGCCGTCCTAAAAACACCAGCCCCGTGCCCCGTTTGGCTGAGGCGCACGGCAGCGAGGAGGGAAGAAGCCGAGAAGTCCTCACCAGGAGCACGTGCCCGGTGCCTCTCATCCCTGCTGCTCTTCAGGCGCTCCCAGCCCTTCCCACGCTGCTTTTTTCTTCCCGATTCCGTGCCGAGATGCTGTCCTCAGACAAACACAGCCACGTCGAGGCAGAGGCAAAGCCGCTCGGCGAGGGAGCAGCCTGCAGAGAGGTCTCCATAAAGGGTTTATTCCCCCCCCCCCCCACGCACATCAGGAGCACAGAATTTAACAGGTTGTGGTGTTGCTGTGTCTCTGCCAGGCTCCGGTTCCCCCGTTACCCGATGCCCTGCGTGCCGTGGGAGCAGCGGCGAGGAGGAGGAGGCTGGCACTGCCTGGTGTAACGCGTCCCGGGGCTGGCCACGCGCGGTGAGACGAGGGCGTGCAGCTCAGAGCGCTGACCCGGGGCTTTTTTTGTAGTTTTTTTTTTTTTTTTTTTTTTTTTAACACTCAGCATCTGACTCGTGGCAAACAGGCTCCTCTGGCAGCCGGAGCTCAGCTCCTGACAAATGTCTCATCCTCGCCCTTTTCGGCTGCGGCTGGCTTAGGCAGGAGCTGGGGAGGCATTTCCAGGCTTTCAGTTCCCCAGATCTGGCTCCCGTGCCTGGAGGGTGAAGCTTTTCTCCTAGTTCTTGCCTGCTTTGCTCCACATTTCTCCTTCCTGCTGCCCCCACCCGCAGGCTGCCCCTCCGCGGGCAGCTTTTGGAGCCTCACAGCCTGCGGGTGCCGCTGTGCGAACAGCAGGGCAGCGCCGTGGGTGTTCCCGCAGCCCCGTGGGCGCTGGTTGGTGCTTCACGGTGCTGGTTGATGTAGCAGAGCGCCTCGTTTCAGTCCGTAAAGCCTTCTGAAGCTGCCCCTGTAGCACAGAAATACGTTTTCATTGCTTAAAATGAAAGAAAAGCGGCCGGGCTCTCTTACAAAGCGACAAAAAGAGGATTTTTTATTTTTTTTTCCCTGAAATCCCACGATCTCCGCCAGATTCCTCGTAGCTGGTGAGCCCAATTCGGCCTCCCCAGGTGCGTCGGGACGCCTGGGTGCTCGCGCTGCCCCGCGTGGTGTGAGCTCTGTCGCGGCTGCCCTGCGGCCTCGCGGGGGAAGAGCTGGAGTCACCGGACTCTGGGTGGCGTAAAGGAATAGATGACAAGTGCTCCGTGCCCGGTGGAAGCCGCTCATTCTCCGTCTGCCCTTTTTTCAGTACCCGGAGGCAGTTCAGAGCCCGCTAAAGCTGTGAGCCATGGCCACGGCGCTCGTACGCCGACGCTTCCCGAGGCTGAGCAGGGTGACCGCCGCGCTTCTGACTTCAGCCCCGTGCAAGGCCGAGGGCGGAGGCGGCGAGAGCCCGCGGAAGGAGGAGGAGAACCCCAAAATCACCAGCACCAGGAGCAAACCCGCTGCCACCATCCAGCTGCTGACCCCGCCGGGCTACAGGGTGCCGTACAACCCCGCCGCCTACGCCAGGAGCAGGGCTGGGAGCTCCGGGCAGCCTCTCAATGACGCTCCCACCAGCCCTGGCGCTGCTCAGGAGCCTCGTGGGCTCCCTGCTGCGTCCTTCCAAGTTCTTCCACCCGCCAGAAATGCCCTGGCCAAGCCCCCCCGCAGGCACAACGCCCCGGCGCGAGCCAAGCAGGAGGCAGAGCGGGAGCAAAGAGAGCTGCACGACTCCAAGGAGGACCCGCGCGTGTTCCAGCGGGGGCGGCCCGAGTACAAAGCCCTCAGCTACGATAGGTTCGAGCCGCTGGAGACCCTCCCTTGGGAAGAAGGTGAGGCGGTTCTGCGCGCTGTGAGCGCCCAGAGGGGCAGCCAGAGCCCGGGGGCTATCGCGGAGTGTTTCCACAAGCTGAGCCGCCTGCCTGAGGAGCGCCGCGCCCTGCTGGTGTCCGAGCCCAGGTTCAACGCCCTGTGCTGCCGCGCCGTCGACCAGATCCGGGATTTCAGCACGCCGGAGCTCGTCGAGGTTTTGAAGGCTTGCGTCCGTCTGCGCGTCCCTCCCGCTCACCCCGTGCTGGACGCCTGCGAGCGCGACTTCTGCCGCCGCGCCTGGGCCATGAGCCTGGAGCAGCTGCTGCTGGTGGCCGACTGCTGGCGCTGCCTGGAGCGCGCCGTGCCCTCCTACCTCGGCATCCTCTTCAGCTACGCCGGCAGGAGCTGCAAGGACCTCACCTTGCCCCAGCTCGTCCAGCTCCTTTACATCATCGGCGAAGGGCGGAAATCCCCCCCGGACCTGGTGCAGAAGCTGGAGGGCGTTCTTTGGAAGCACCTGGACTCGTGCACCCTGGAGGAGGTGGGAGCCGTTTGCCTGGGGCTCTTCAAGTCCCTCAGCGCCGTCTCCGACCGCCTCATGAGGAGAATCGCCGACAGGGTCTCGCTGCAGATGGAGGAGATGAGCACCTACGCGTTGGTCAACGTGCTCAAAATGCTGCGCTACGCTCGCCTGGACCACCTGCCCCTCCTCAGGGAGCTGGGGAGGGTTATTCCCCCCCGAATCCCGGCCACAAACATCCAGGGCATCATGCACATCACCCTCACCTGCTCCTCCCTGCACTACTACGACGAGGGCGTGCTGGCCGCCGTGGCTGCGGCCCTGCCTTCCAAGGTGTCCTACTGCCGCAGCAAGGACGCCGCCAAGTTCCTGTGGTCCTTCGGGTGCCTGGACTACGAGCCCCCAAACGAGGAGGAGTTTTACTCCAGCCTGATCGAGCACATGCACAGGAAACTGCCCGAGTTCGACAAGTTCCCGGAGCACCTCCTCAGCGGCTTGCTCGGCCTGGCGTTCGTCGGACGCTTCCCGGAGGAGCTCATAGACTATGCTCTGAGGGACGATTTCGTCCGGAAAACGAGAGCGAGTAAATACGAGCTCCGGAAGGACCTGTTCACCCTCGGCAAGAGCGTGGAAATTGAGTGCCCGGGCTACCGAGGCAGCCGCCTCGCCCCTCAGCTCTACCAAGAGATGACCGAGATGGTTTTGGCTTTCGCGGAGCGGGAAATCTACGTCAGGCCCGAGATTGTGGAAGCCGCGACCCTTCTCCAGAGCGTGCTGGGCGGCCCCGAGTACGTGAAGAGCCACATGATCCTGCCTCACACCCGCTCGAGCGACCTGGAGGTGCATTTAGCCATGGATGGGCGCCCCGTCCCTTTCAATTTCAAGGACGCCGCGGGTAAGAAACTGAAAGACATCGGGGTTAGCCTGACGGACGACCTGATGGCTCAGCTCCTTAAAGGGAAATCGAGCGGCCAGGCTCGTTTGGAAGCGGAAAATGCAGCCACGGCTCCTGGCTGGGAGCAGATGGGAGAAGAACAAGCTCCCCACACTTCGTTTTCAGGCACATCTGTTACCGCAGGCACCTCGTTGCATGTGTCACCCAAACTAGGGGGCTGCCTCGAAGCCCCCCGTTCTCCTGTGCTGCCCCAGCAGCCTCGGGGGGTGAAGCTGGCGATCCAGGTGTCCAACCGAAACCACTACTGCTACCTGTCCAAGCGGCTCCTGGGGCTGCACCGCTTGAAGAGGCGGCAGCTGCGGCGCCTGGGCTACGTGGTGGTCGAGCTTCCCTTCTGGGAGTGGTTCCCCCTGCTGAGGCGCACGCGCTCGGAGAAGCTGAGCTACCTGCACTACAAAGTGTTCGACCCGGCGCTGCTCAGCAGGGCTGCTTAGCACCGCCCGCTGCATCTCTGCCGATTTAAACGGTCTCTGGGCTTCGCTTACGTTTTTGGCAGGTGTTTTGTGAGCTGAGGCTGCCTCGGCACGTCCGCCCGTTCTGCTCTGCTGACGGGCGTCTGTCCCGTGCTCTGCTGTGCTACGTCGAGCCTCAAATGCTCCCGTGCTGAATAAAACCTGCTCTTATATCCATTTTTCTCTGTGGTTGCTTTGTTTGCCCTGCCCTGACTGAACGGGGGTGGGTTTTGCTCTGAGAGCAGGATGCTGTCGATGCTGCTGTGGTTCTGGGGAAAAAAAAAAAAATTGGGGTGGCTTTTAGGCACGGTGCTGGTGTGGGGGTCAGGAGGACGCGCATCTCCTCAGCCTTTCCAGCACGGCTCAGCTGGGGCTGGTGGGCAGGCGGAGCTTCTCCTCTAGGAGCTGCACCTAAATGGGGCAGAGGGTGAGAGCTGAGCGGTGGGACGAAGGCTGGCAGTGAGGATCGGGGTGCTGTGACCCCGAAGCGTGAGTTTTGTGCAGAGGGGACTCGAGTCCCGCTGCTGGCGCCTCTGCTCGGGGCGGTGTCCCCGCGGGGTGGCGCGTCCTGGTGTGCCCCAGCTCTGGAGGCTGCTGGTCTCACCCTCTAATTGCTAATTGCCTCGAAGAGCTGATTGCCAGAGCTGATTAAAGGCTTGGAAGGGGATAAGGACGGAGGCCATAACCTCAGGAACGGCCTCGGGCTTGGAAGGAGCTTTCCTGGGTGGCCACGAAGGCTCGCAGCCCGCAGGGCAGCGCTGCCGAGAGGGGGGATCCACGGGGATTCCACGCAGAGGCTGAGCGGGGAGGGGATCTGCAGCACAAGAAGGTGCCGTGACCAGAAAGGGGGGTGAGGGGGATCTTGGGTTGTTCCAGGAAAGGGAACACCGAGGGCTGATGTTTCATCACGTCAGAGCTAAAGGAACCTGCGAGGCAGCGGGTTCAGAACGAACCCGCAAGCAGCAGATCTGGAACTAAACCTCCGATCTCACTCCCACCAGCTGCAGGCGCCGGAGGTCAGGGCGGTTCAGAAACCGATTTGAAAAACTCCCCGCGGACAGCCCTGCGCAAACAGGGAGCCTCTCGGGGCCAGCGAGCCAGGAGGTCGGAGTGCAGGAGCACTGCTCTGCGGCTCCTGCCCGCCCCGTAACACGTGCGCTGCGTGTGTTGGTGCCTCGGGTGCCACGCTCCTCGTTTCAGACCCCGCAGAGCCCTTCCTCCTGCCCTGGAGGTCCCTGCAGGAAGGCACGCTCACTCCACTTGGGTTACCGAACGCCTGTCGGAAGCTTCAGCAGAGCGTTGGGGGGCACAGACACCCTCCCGTAGAGCTATCTTACGGGGTCTCGTCCACGCGGGTCCTGCCCCAAACCTCTGCAGGCAGCAGAAGGACACAGGACACGGGGAGAAAACGGGCACAGAGGCGAAGATTTTGGTCCAAGGCCACGCCGCGCGGGTCCCACGTGCTGTAACACGAGAGCCTTTCGCTGACGGTCGCTTATTTTACCTTCTTTTTTTTTTTTTTTTTTCTTTTTTTCTTTAAAGCTGAATCTGATGCTCGGGAAGTGAGCCCTCTGCACCTGCAAAGATGGTCATAAACGTCTGTCTCCCCCAGTTCAAGCCAAGAATTCACTGCAACAAGGTAAAACGTAAAAATGTGCTGGTTTAGGGGGTGGAGGGGCTAGGTAGAAGTGGCTTGCCAGCCTGTTTGCTGCTCATCTGCGATAATTAGCAGGCTGGCTAATTATTACAGCGTGGCTGCCTGTGCCGGGCTTTCCTGAGAAGGCACGGCGAGGGCAGCTCGTACAAACTCCCGTCTTTTTGTACGCTCTGGGCAGCTCAGAGAGGGATTTTAGCACGGGAGCCACTGCCTGCTCGGGATCTGCATCTCACGCGAAGCGGAGCCGAAGGCTCGCTGCTTTGAGAAATCAGTGCGGGGAGATTTCCCAGTGGGCCGGCGCTGCTCTTCAAAACTTGGTTTGCCCTTGCCGTGCTCGGATTCATTAACACAAGCGCCGCTAGTTAGTGTTAGAACACCGTGTGGCCTTCCGTGAGTGCTCTAACGTGGCACACGCTGATTATCGGAGGGGAAGTGCCCTCGTTTTGCAGGCTCTCATAACAAGACGACGTTATGTGCCTCCAGGTGCGCGTGCTTTGACTCTAGATAAGTTTTTCCCCGCGAGATTACAGCTCTCCCCTTGTCCAGGAGATTAGGCAGCTCCGGGCAACGTTCGCTGAAGGTGCGAATCCGCACGTTTTTGCTCGGCATCACCAGAACCACTTAGCTGCCACCTCGTTTTTAGTTGAAAACCGGTTTTGAGTAGTAAGTCTCCCTGAGTAAGTCTCTCTTTTGAGTGAGTGGTAGGTAAGATTCAGAGACCGTCCTCGCGTGGCAGGAGGAGCTGACATTTCACCGCTGTTGACAGAGGGAAGGCTCCCGGTTCCCCGGTGCTCTGCTCCCAGCCGTGCTGCTCTCCTAACCCCTCCAGGCCTCGAGTTAATTCACCGACCCGGCCAACGCCACAACCCACACGCGGATTTCCACTCTTGCAGCAAGTCACATCGGCTCTGCAAGCCACTGGCCAGGTGGCAGAGGGTGCGGAGACGGGACAAGGTGCCCGCGAGGAGGCTGGGGGCGGATCTCCTCTCTCGTCCCAGCTACACGTGAAACCACAGCCAGGGCTTCTAGATTTGTTGTCTTAAGAATGAGTCCCCATGGAAATAATTTCTTGTTTGTTTTCTTGCTTCAACTGAAATCCATTTTTCTCTTGAAACGCAGATTTCTGCCGACGGCTACGAAGTGGAGAACCTGATCTCTGAAGACCTCGCCAGGAGAAATCGCGGCTTCCGCAGCGAGTACTTCATCAAACCCCCCGTCCACGTCACCATCTCCTTCCCCTTCAACATTGAGATCTGCAGGATCAACATCGACATCTCCTCCGGGGGCTACCAAACCTTCTCCGGGCTCGAAGTTTACACCTCTACCTCGTGCAATAAAACCTGCTGGCAGAACCCCGAGGGGCACTTCTCAGGTCTGGCCGGTCAGCCCGTGTCGGACAAAGACACTTTCACCCTGGTGGGCAAAGCTGTCTTAAAAAATCAAAGCAAAGTGACGTTCGGCCACCGAGGCTTCAAGCCGAGGCCTCCCTTCCATCAGATGGAGAACGTTTGCTCCTACCCCGGCTCCGTGTCTCAAGACCTGTGGAACAAAGGGCCCGCCTCGCTCAGCAACGTCTCGCACCTGAAGCTCTGCATCACCCACGTGGCCGGGGGCGGCCTGCCTTGCATCAAGAGGCTGGAGGTGTGGGGGCAGCCCGCTAAGTCGTGCCCGCAGGAGCTGATCGAGGGGGTTTTTCAGCTGGCCTCCCAGTGCCTCGCCCAGGACGGCGGCAGCCTCAAGCCGGAGCCCTGGACGCCGATGGAGAGCGACTGCGTGCCCTTGGGCGCCAACGACGGCGAGCGGCAGGCCCTCCGCAAGCTGGTGGACGCAGTCCAAGACATCCCCGAAGAATTCCTGGACCCCATCACCCTGGAGATCATGACCTTCCCCATGCTCCTGCCCTCCGGGAAGGTGATCGACCAGAGCACCTTGGAGAAGTGCAACCGGAGCGAGGCGGCTTGGGGCAGGGTGCCCAGCGACCCTTTCACCGGGGTGGCTTTCAGCCAGCACTCGCAGCCCCTGCCTCACCCCACCCTCAAGGCCAGGATCGATCATTTCCTCCTGCAGCACAGCATCCCCGGCACCAACCTGCTCGGGAGGGCTCACGCCTCCGAGATGCTCGTTCCTTCCTCCGTAACCGTGTCTGCTCTGAAGAGGAAAATGGACTGCGTGGATCCCAGCTCCGCGCAGCCGCTTTATTTTTCTTCCACAAACTTACTCGTCACGGCTACCTCAGAGAACAGTGCTAAAAAAATGAAAACGGACAGTGACTCGCATCTGATCCAAATGGACTGTTCCACAGGTACCTGGCTCCCTAACTCGCTTCTGTTTCTTCCGTGTCCTGACAGCCCGGGGCCGGGTTTTTAAATCAGGAGGCTCCCGTACAGCTCCCCACGCAGAGAGCTCCGAGGCTGTTGCATTTTGCCGCTGATAGACGTCCTGCCACTGGGTTCATCGCCTCATTTACACCCCCTCTCTCCCCAGCACAACCCGCCATCCCCGGGTGCCGTTTGCTCCTGTTTGACTTTTTCTCCCCTCCGGGCTCGTCGCTATCGCTGTGTTCCCCGTGCAGCCTTCCTCCCAGCCCTCTCAGGTCGCTGTGTTAGGTTTTATTTCCCTTCCCCTTCTTGCTCTCAAGCCACCGGCCGGGTGGAAGCCACCTTTTTTTCATAAAGCGCTGGCTCGGTGTGAAGGCGGCTTTTTATCGTAGCTCACCTCTTAGCCCAGGCGCCCCGTGTGTTCTTGCAACAGCAAAAAAAACGTGCGGTAACAGGAAAAGAAACACTCGGGGCTGTGCCTGGGCTGGAGGCTGAGCTCTGGGAGCGTTTCCCTGCACAGCCTGATACCAAACCTTCTCCGGGCTCCGTGGAGGAGACGTTACCCGCGAGATGTGATGTGTCTGGAGGAGGAGGAGGCGGGCACTGCTCGCCTTTCCTCCTCGCCTTCCTCGGCGTGTGTCAGATCTGGCAGCGCCGCTGGATGTAAGCTCCAGGAGGCAGAAGAAGAGCCCAGAGGCGCAGCCCCGAGATAAATCCCTTGGGAAGCCGAGTGCTTGCCCAGCTCCTGCCCGGCAGCCACGGCACGCGGCGGTGTGCACAGCCCGGGGTGCTCCCTGCGGGGCGGGCAGGGGTTGCCTGACGGCTCACGAGGTGCCAGGCAGAGGTACCAGGGAATTCACACCTCTCCCCCAAAGATCTCTGCCCTCCTGTGGTTTATTCTCCAGTAACGGTTACCTTCAGCTTCCAGTCCCCAGTTAAAGAGCCCAGCTCACGGGCAGTTGCCTCTCTGCCCTCCATGCCAGCTCTTTGGCTAGAATCCACTTCTCTTTTGCACGTTTGCTTTCTCCCTCCTCTGCCCAGGACCACCTGCAAGGTGCTGGAGGTGCTGTCTGCGCGGCTGTAACTGCTTCAGACAGCGGCACTTGTGTCCTCTCCGGTGCTGTTAAACGGAGTCACTGCTCTGGGTACTCGGGGAAGGAGCTGGGAGGAGGGAGAGAGACATCCCCAGCACTACTCCAGCCCGGGCAGACCGTTTTCAGCCCTCGTCAGCCCTGATTGCCGTGGCAGATGTGCAGCAGTAAGGCTGAGCTCTCCCCCTGGGAGACGGATTTAGCTAATTAGCGACGTTTGCTTAATGTGAGGTCTTAATTAACAGCAGGTCTTTGGCGCTGCGCCCCCCCTGCCGAGAAGCGCCCGGCTCCTCAGACCTCTGCTTCTCTTCGCAGATGCGATCCCTCACGAGCAAAAACTCTCGGAGAGTTTGGACACGGCCTTGACCTCGGCGCTCAGCTCCATGCCGTCCTTCACGGCCAAGCTGATGAAAGGGCAGCAGCAGGGCGAGGGAGGCTGCAGCACCTCGTGGAACGCCGCCTCCGGCCTCGGTAAGCGGCGAGCGCCTCCGGGAGCGGGGCACGAGGGCAGGGACCGGGTTTGTGGGGAAGGCTGAGCTGCTGCTCGGCGTCCTGCGGTGCCAGCAAGCCAAATTTGTGCCTAGGATCCCACCAGGTATGAATATACCCGTATGTATCCGCCAGGCTGTTGAGCTAGGCGCCCTAATCACAGCCCTGGCTGTGTGGGCATGCCCCAGATGATTTCTCTGGGCTGCAGGGAAGCTCTTTTGGAAGCCCTGGACCTTTTTATGTCCCTCCACAAGCCAGTGCCCTCTCTGCTGGCTTCCTCTCCTTCCCCTGAGCGAGGATCTGCCTGCTGGTGGCACGAGTGGGCGCGTGGGGACCGAGTGTCCCCGAGGCAGGGCTGGGGGTGTGCGCCTCCCTGTGACTGTCTCTGAATAGCTCTGGATGGCTCGCAGTGACGTGGAGCCATTAAGCTTTTTACTGTCCCCTTCAAAATTGCTGCTATTTGGGAGCTGAGTGAGCGACCCCTCGCAGGTAGCGGGTGACAGGAATGCGAGATGATCCCTGCGCAGGAACACATTTTAATTCGAGTGCCAGAACAGAGGAAGGGAGGCCAATAAATTGTCTAGGTAAAAACGAAAAGCTCTGTAACAACCTCTCCTCAGTTAAAAGCCCGACGGTGCAAATTCTGGTTTGAGCCAGCCCCTCCCGAGCACAAATCCCCCCCCCCCAGAAGCCAGACCCTTCCCTTTATCATGGTAGAGAGAGAAAAACCAGGCTGTGGTCCTGAGATGCGAGCACCTACAGCACGCAGTCTGCTCGGCCCGGGGTGGCACAGCGCGGTGCGGGTTCTCCAGCCCCCGCCCAAGCAGCTTCTCTTCTCCCGTTGCGTTTGCAGAGCACGGCAGGAGCGGCCAGACCCAGGGGTGCGCGTCCTGCGGCAAAACCTTCTCGCCCTACTTCAAGACGGAGCCCATTTACCAGCTCCCCTGCGGCCACCTCCTGTGCCGCCCCTGCTTGGCCGAGAAGCAGAAGTCCCCGGCCGTGGCGTGCGGGAGCTGCAAGCGGTCGGTGGCCACGCACGACGTCAGGAGGGTTCACTTCTAACCTGCCGGGAGGCCGAGGGAACAGGAGCTGCCGCTGCCGCCCGCGTGGATTCGTACGAGGACGACGGCCTTTGGAAAGCTTGCCGGCTGAGCACCCGTAATCGTGGAGAGGATTCGGGTCTCCTTGTGCTTACGGGGTAGTGCGGGGTTAGAGCGTCGCGCCGGAGCAAAGCGGCCCGAGGATAACAAAAGCCATAGCTTCTTTAACGAGGAACTTGTATTTATACAGAACCGATCGCCGTCACGCCCGCCCTCTCACCACCGTCCCCGTGGCTCAGTGGTTAGCGTAGGTGCCTTTCGGGCAGGGAGTTTCGCTTCCCCGTGAGTTAAAAACCATTTAAACGGTCGGTGAGCAGCCGTTCACCGAGTCCTCGTGGTGGGTAACACAACACCCAAGCCACCCCACCTCTCCCCTTCCCCGCCTCGCCCCCCGACGTCGCTCGTCCTGCCGGAGTCATGAAGAGAGGCCGTGGTTAACGCACGAGGGCCTGGCAGCGACCTCCCTCTGCTCGTAGGGACCCTTTGTAGAAAAGCCATCGCGTCCCACACCCCGCCTCTCGGGTTCTGTCGCGTGGCCGGCCCGGCTCCCGTCCGCCTGGTAGACATTTACGCCTTAATAAAACCGTGGTTCAAGTCAGCCCCTCGCCCCGAGTCGTCATTAGCCTCACCGTGCGTGTCAGTGGTGCTGTGTAGGGAATTTCTTTGCAGATTACTGAATAAAGGGGCTGCAAAAAGCTAAGTCAACACAGGGGGAGGTGAGCTGCAGGCCCGCGGGTCCTTGCAGCAGCCTCGGTGGCTGTCGGTGGGCTTTCAGGGCCGCCACTCAGCTGTCAAATTCCGAGGAGCTCTGCTCTTCAGACAGTTGCTCGGGAAAAAAACAGAGGAAAATTACTCAGATACGTTCTGTCTCCTGGCTGCGCCGAGGGTGAGGTGACAGCGGAGGGTTTTGTCACCTGGAAGCCCCCCCTGCTGCTGCCACTTAATTGATAATTTCTCTCCGCCGAGCAGGCGTTTCTCGCCCGTGTTCCGTGCCGGTTTCTCTGGGGTAACGAGCTTGCAGCTGAATCACCTTACATGCAAAGCCTTGATTCTCTCTTAAAAGGCACCCCCTCGCTGAGCAGCTCATGATTTTTGTGGCTTTCTAGTCTGAGCAAGCAGCAGCCTCATCAAGCAGCCGCAACGCCGCTTTGTACCGGCACCGCGCCGGTCTTACGGAGCTCATAACCTCCCTTTGTAGCAAAGATGTGAAGCCCCCGTCTTCAAACCACCACCAGAAAAGGGGCAAAAACGATTCCCAAAAACCTCACGTGGTTTTTTAAGGCAGCCAGCTGCGTGCAGCTGTGCGTGCCGTGAGCCACCCAGGCGTGATTCAGCGCTCGCACCTCCTCCGCCCCAGGCCTCCAGCTCGCTCCGAGCGCTCCCGGCCGCGAGGCGCCCTCCTCCTCTGGCACAGACGAAGCCCCCTCGCCTCCGGCGAAGCCGCAGCAGCCCAGAAGTTTCTGGGGAAGCCCTGCCAGCGGGCAGGGGATCAGGCTGGGCACCAGCTCGCTCGGGCTGAGCACGAGTTACCTCCCCGTGGTTCTCCACGCGGGGATATTGAGCGCTCAGCCTGGCGGAGCAGGGGTGGAAGGGGGTGGCAAAAGCGTGCCCGGTCTGACCCCTGCTCAGGGAGCCTGTGTCTGTTCTGTAGGGTTGTTCCGAGCTCTCATCCACCCCATTCCCCCTCCGTGGGACCTTGGGCAGCAAGTTTCAGCCCGTGCATCTCTTTTTGTTGGCAGAGGATGGGGAAAGGGTAAGGGAGAAGGGATGAATCTCCCCGTGCGCACCTCTCGCTCTGCGCTGCTCAGGGACTGAGCCTGGCGCCCCAGCTGGACGTGCTTCCTCCTCCTCCTCCTCCTCCTCCTCCTCCTCGCTCCCATGGTGACCGTGGGGTCCTTCCCTCCCAGCTGCCCGTCAGTTCCCGTGCAGAGCAGGCAGCAGGTGTGAGCAGCTCGGTTTTCCAGCACCGAGGCCGTCTCCTCCTGGGGAGCTGAGGAAGAACCTTTGGTGGCCGGCTCGGTGGCCACCCGGTGTCCCCTCCCCGTCACCCTGCCGGCCACCAGGACGCGGTGACCGAGTGACGCGCTTGTGATGGGCTGGAGGAGCCCCGGGCGCTGCTAAAAGCGGTGAAAAACAGGCCAATTTGGGGAGCGCCGCTTCGCCCGGGCAGGCCACGGGCACGATCCTCTGCCAATGCGCCCCGGCCGTGCCTCGGGCACGGCTACCGGCGCCGATTAACGCTGCGCCGCCTCGCATCTCGTTAGGAGCTCAGCGCTAACGAAGGGGGCTCCGCTGGGGCCTGCTGGAGCCTGGGGACGAGCAGAGCAAAGCCAGGGCTGGGGACGTGGAGAAGGGGCCCCAAGTGGGTGCCAGGAGGGGATTTGGGAGCCTCAGAGCACGCGGGTGGGCGTCCCGCTGGGCTCAGCACCACGGCCCTGCAGGGACCCCACCGGCTGAGCCCTGACGTGGGCTGGGGACATCCCCCGAGGACGTCCCCCGCGGTGCCGCCATCCCAAAGCCCCCTTTTCGTGCCCTCCATCCATTTTTTTTGCCTCGGCGCCCCCGTCCCTCCCTGCCACCCCATCCTCCCCTTGATTCCCGTAAGTGATTCCGCGTCGCAGCTGCGCACCCTCCGCAACTTGGAAAACATTTTTATTAACCTTCCTCGACTTTAAAGAGCGTAATTACATTTTAATCTCATATTCCCGCGTTATCATTCCAGACACAGAGTCATTTGAATGCAGATCGCTCCGGCTAATGTAATTTTTTACGATACAGTAATGAAGAGCCAGAGCATGAGCGTGTAACGCCGCTGCCCAATTTAGAGCTGACATTTGGGGCGCTTTAAAGAAAAGTTTCCCCAGCCGAGTGCTTTTTATTATTATTATTATTATTTTTTGCATCCTCCTCAGCCCTGCAACGCAAGCGGGTCTGGCACCTGCTGTGAGCTGGGGGGCCGTGGTCGGCGCTAACGATGTTGGTCATTAAGGCTGCACCTTAATGAGTCACTGCCCCCAGCTCCCAAACCAGCACCGTCACCCCCGGGGTGATGCATCCCTCCAAATCCACGGGGCAGGATGAGGCTGGGGCACCCCCCCCCCAACCCCATAAGCATCACCCCCGTGGTGTGGCTGCCCCAACCCCTCCGTGCCTCAGTTTCCCCTCTGTGACAAGAAAGCATCCCAGAGGTTTGGCCCTGCCCGGAGCCCCCCCCCATTGCCGTCCCCATCCCTCTGGCACCCCAAAACCAGCCCCTCCTCAGCGCCCTCGGGGCGGCGGATGCTCGTCGGGCGGCTGCTTCCCCGCCGCATTTTAATTTCACATCGCCGAGGTCGCCCTCGGCATCGCTGGGAAGGGAAGGTGGGAGCGGCAGGAATATTCACGGCTGGGGCTGGCTGTCCCTCGTGGCAGGGCTCTGGCCCCGCACCTCGGCACGCTGCGGCCGAGCCCCTTGGTTTAGGGGTGCCTGCGTGCACCCCAGTGCTCCCCTCCGGCATCCCGGCACCCCTCCCAGAGCAGCATCCCTCCCTAAATCCTCATTTCCCAAACCAGTGTGTCCCTCCCCAAATTGTTGCCTTCCAAACCAGCATCCCTCCCCAAATCCTCGTCCCCCAAACCAGCATCTCTCCCCAAATCCTCATCCTCCAGTCCAGCATCCCGCCTACACCAACAACCTCCAAACCCGCCTCCTCCAGTCCAGCATCCCTCCTCAAACAGCACCTCCAGACCTGCATCCTCTACACCCCCTTGGGGTTTTGGATCCCCAAACCACCATCCCTCTAAAACCCGCACCCTCCAGCCCACCTCTCCCCAGGCAGCCCCCCCCAAACTAACCAACCCTTCCCCAGCCCGAGCACCCCTCCCCGTGCCCCCCGAGCAGCCCCGGCTCGGGGGATTTGCCAGCCCTGTGCTCTGCCGCTTGCGCTTCTGCACTGAATCACCTCAATTACAGATTCACTTGGATGAGATTTGGGAAAGAAAACAGGAAAAAAAATAAAAAATAAAACCAAAAAAAAAAACCAACAGCCCGCCCTCCTCCTCCTCCTCCTCCTCCTCCCCCAGGCAGGGGGGGACGGTGGCATAAATAGCCGACGGCACAGCACGGGGCCAGATGCGGAGCGCAGCCAGCGGCAGAGCGGCCGCCTTCCTCGCACGCGTGGCACCGCTCCGGGCACCCCCGGCCATGGCAGAGCCTTCGCTTCCCCTCTCCTTCCTCTGCCTCCTCGCCCTCTCCTCCGCCTGCTACATCCAGAACTGCCCCCGGGGCGGCAAGCGAGCCTTGGCCGACACAGCCCTGCGGCAGGTACGGAGCCACGAGGGGACTCCGGGGTGCTGGGGGTGGATTTGGGGGACGCGGAGGGTCCCCGAGACCTGTGGCACCTTTGGGTTGGGGGATACGGCTGAAACCCTGCTGGGAGCATCCAAGGGGCCACCTGGACGAGCCACCTCGGCACGTGCTGGAGGTGGGGACCTGGGCATCACCTGAGGGGCCTTAGGGGGGATTTTTTTGACACAGAGGGGCTCCAAGCACGCCTGGAGCCCCTTCCCCTTTAGTTTGGGGCCGGGTTCTCGAGCTGCCGGGTTCCCCGCAGTGCCTGCCCTGCGGCCCGGGGAACAGAGGCCGCTGCTTCGGTCCCGGCATCTGCTGCGGCGCGGAGCTGGGCTGCTACGTGGGCACGGCGGAGACGCGGCGCTGCGCCGAGGAGGACTACCTGCCCTCGCCCTGCCAGCCCGGCGGGCAGCCCTGCGGCTCCGGCGGCCGCTGCGCCGCCAACGGCGTCTGCTGCAGCGCTGGTAACGGGGAAGGGGGACCCGAAAGGGTTTTGGGGAGGTGGAGGCGGGGGGGTGATGGGGCTGGTGTGGGTGCGTGGGTGGGGTTGGGGGGGGGGGTTGGGGGCTTTTCGGGGAGTGGGGAAGGCGTGGGAGGGTTTTGGGGGGTGCAAAGAGCTGGTGTCCCTGCGGTTTGCCGTCGCCTCCCAAAGGGAAGGTGGGCACGGAGCGATAGCACCGATGTCCCCAGCTCGGGACACGGAGATGGGGCTTGGAGCTGAAGCCAACCCCAGCCCCTGCGCCTTCCCAAGCCTCAAGACGTTGCCAAACCAGGCACAAAAATCCCCCCCCCGCCCCCCGACACCCCAGAAAAATCCCCAACAGCCCCGCTCCCTGGTTAACACGAGCACCGAAGCTGGAGCTCGAGCCACGTGGGTGCCCTGGTCCAAAAAAAAAAAACCCAGCTCCTAACTCCTGTCCCCTGCTTTCTGTCGAAGACGCCTGCGCCGTGGACGCCTCCTGCCTGGAGGAAGGCAGCGAGCGGGCCGAGGAGGCGGCGGAGAAGAACCTGACGGTGCTGGACGGCTCGGCCGGAGACCTGCTGCTGCGGCTGATGCACCTGGCCGGCCGGCAGCAGGGCAAGCAGCCCGGCCCCTGAGCCGCGCCGCCGCGCGCGCCCGTCCCCGCCGTGTACATACGAGCCCCCAATAAACGTCCTCTTGCACTGTGCCAGCCTCGTGTGGGCCACGGGGACGGGGACGGGGGGGGGACGGGGAGGGGACGTCCGCAGCTTGGGGACGCGGACGGGGCTCGGGGATGGCCAGGGTGGGGTCCACGGTGGGTGGCTGCGGCGCCTGCAGCCCCCTCGCCAAATCCGCAGTCCCCAAATCCCACTCGTCCCATTCCCACCGGGATTTTCCACCTCGGAGGGTCGGCTCCCAGCTGTAGGGATTTTGCTGGGCTGGGTGTGGGATTTGCCACGGGTCTTTCAGAACTAAAAGGGAAAAATCCCACCCAGCACAGCCAGCCTTTGGGGTTTGCCCATTAAATCTCACCCCGGGGTCCCCACCGGCACCCATGGGTGCTGACCCGCCCTGCACACACCGATCCGGGATGGGGACGTGCCCCAGGATGTCACCGTCACCTCACCTCTTGGCCAAGCCCCGCTGTGGGGCACTTTGGGGTTCTGGTGCCTTCGGGAAGCGGAGATTTGGGGTTCAGCTCCTGGTACAGCCAGCTCGGTCCTGGGGCCGACGCCGCGCAAACCCATCACAGATAGCGACACCGGCTCCATCTCACCTCCTAAATGGGAGAAAAGGCAGGAAAACCACCCCAAAACCACCAAAGATCTGCGAGCTTTGGGTTCCCAGCTGACCCCAATCCCCCAAAAACCGTCTCACCTTCCCATCGCGGCGATCCCACGGCTCACCGACCAGCACCCCGCACATTTCCCCCACAGATTTGGGGTATTTGGGCACACACCACCCCCAAGTCGCTTACCCTTACGGGGTCCTCGCTCCGGGCTCTGGGTGGGTTTTTGGGGTCCGTGTCCCCAGACGGAGCCGCGTCCCTCCTGCGGTCCCCCTGGGCTGGCGTCTGGCCGCGCGCGGGGCCGGCCGGCCTTTATAGGGTCCCCGGGGGAGGTGGCACCGGCGGGGAGGTGGAGCTCCTCCGGCCAGGGGGACGCATCCTGCGCTGCCCACGTCAGCTCCACGCACCTCCGAGGGCACCGGGGGCCGTGTGGGGTGACCCCAATGACCCCGATACCCGCGGCCCCGCTAAGCGGAGGCCACGGGGCCGCGTGCCCCCGATTAAGCAGGCGCCGGCAGGGCTCGGGGTCGCGCTCCCCGCAGACGTAAGAGCTGCCGGGGAATTAATTCAAGACGGGAAGCTCTTAATTGCGGTAACGAAGGCGGGGAGCTTCGGGCTTGGGAGGATGGTCAGGCCACGTGCGAGGCTCCAGGGTGGGAGCTGTGGGGGATTTGGGGTTTTTGAGTGTTTGAGGATGAGGTTTGGGGTAGCTGGGGGGGGGGTTGGGGTCGCCTGGAGCTGCCGTGCAGGCAGAGGGGGGCAGGAAGGACGGGACACCGCATTTCACACCCCAACCCAGAGCCCCCAGGCTCTGCGGGGTTGTTTTTCCCCCCCAGCAGACGGCATTTGCATAGGGCCAAGCGCACAGCCTCCCTACAGCTCACCCTCCTCACCCCACAGCCTTCGGGACGCCTTCCTCCAACCCCACCCACCCCACAGCGCACGAAGCAAGGAACCCACAGCCCGGCCGCCGAGGGGGCTGGAGGAGGAAAAACACGAGGTCTCACCCCGAAAACAGCCCCCAGGCGTCCCCCTGCCGCAGCCGGCGCCGAGGAGCAAATGAGCGCCACGGCGCTGCCCTCACGTCCTCGACCCGCGGCGATTAGGCGAGCCCTCGGTGCGGAGAGCAATGCCTTGGGGCTTTTAGGGGAAACGGGTGACGCCGCCGGCATGCTAAGTAGCAGCGGGCCCTATAAATACCTCCGCTCGCCGCGGCGAGGCCCCAGAAGCTTCGCGACCCCAAAGAACCCGCAGCCATGCCCTCCAAGGCGCTCGCCGTCTGCCTGCTGGGGCTCCTGGCGCTCTCCTCGGCGTGTTACATCCAGAACTGCCCCATCGGGGGCAAGCGTGCCGCGCTGGACGTGGACGTCAGGAAGGTAGGGCCCCGCCGGCTGCTTTCCTCCTGCGGATCCTTCTTCTGGCCTCGGGGAGCCTTCCCTGCTGCAAATCCTCCCAGATCCCTGATGCGAGGCGTGGGGAACGGTTTAGGAACGGGGTTTTGGGGTCGGGCAGCTCCTGCAGGCAAGGCTGGCCCCCCAGCAGCTTGGGGAGAGGGGGAAAGGAGCAGGACGGCGATGTAAACCCACTTTTTCCCCTGACGCTGTTCGATCCGCTTCCCGTGGGGAAAATAGGGCGTGGTTTATAGGATGGCCGTTTTAGGGGCGAAACCGGCGCCTGAGCAACCCTTTAACGGAGCTACGGGGGCTGTGCTGCTCCTGAGGCACATCCCTCGCGACGCAGAGGCGAGGAGGAAATTGTGGGGGGCGAGGAGGGAGCGGGGGGAGGCTGAAAAAACCAGCGGGGGAGCGGGCAGCCCCTCTCCCAGCACCTCTCCGCCCCGCGCAGTGCCTGCCCTGCGGCCCCAGGAACCAGGGGCACTGCTTCGGGCCCAACATCTGCTGCGGAGAGGAGCTGGGCTGCTACCTGGGCACCTCGGAGACGCTGCGGTGCCAGGAGGAGAACTTCTTGCCCACGCCCTGCGAGTCCGGGAGGAAACCCTGCGGCGGCGACGGGGCGAGCTGCGCCGCCCCCGGCATCTGCTGCAGCAGCGGTGAGCCCCGGGGATTCCCGCCCCACGGGACTGGGGTAGAGCTGGGAGGGGAAACCTGAGCCAAAAAAGCAGGGCAGAGCAAACGGCCGGATTCTGACGGCACTTGCTGCCTCTGTTTTGGGTTGCCAGCCCCAGATTTTTGGGGCGCGATGCCACAGGGGCTCCAAAGCATGATGTGGAGCTGCTGCGCGGCCTCGCTGCTGTAAAAGCAAGAAAAAGGTGCTGCTCCGTGCCGTAAAACCAAGAAAAGGGTGCTGCTCCGTGCCACCTCGCTCACGCCACGCTCTCCCTTCTCTCCCTGGCAGAGGGCTGCGTGGCCGACCCAGCCTGCGAGCGAGAGGCGCTGTTCGCCTAGAGCGCCGGGGGAAAGCTGCACGGATGCGGCCTCGTCTGTTCCCTCCGATCCGCGAGGTTCTTAATTAGAAATAAAGCTTCTCTGGAGAATAAAAACTGAACGCGTGTGCACGTTTCGTGTGCTGCCTGCTTTGGCTGCAGGCTTGTGGTTTAGCAGGGGCAGGCGGGAGGGAAAAGGGAGGTTTTAGGGTGGTGTGGGTCGAAGCAAGGCTGGAAGGGGATTTCCTGCAGCGGGGGATTTGTCCCCACGGAGCAGGGCAGGGGAACGGGGGTCGGGCAGCTCGAAGGCAGCGGCTGTGGGGCAAAGCGGACCTCCGGCCCGCTGGGGAGAGGCCAGCTCTGTCTGAGAGACTGGCTGGCAGGAGCAGGGGAGGGAAGGAGACACCGGGATCGAGAAGTCCTCTGCAGTTTTCTTATTTAGCCCCCTGTGACATAAAAAAAGAGGGCTAAGGGATGACCAACAGGCCTCCCACCGGGGCAGAAGACAAACAACACATGGTTTCACCCAACAAAACACGTAGAATCCGTGTTTTTGACAAAACAACTCAGACCAAGTTTACTAGAGGGGCCGAAACGCCGCGCAAGGCCGCTGGCACCCGGGGTTTGTGCCGGAGGTGGAAGCGCACAGGCAGGCAGGTGCAACGGTGTGCGGTGGGGTAACGAGTTCGGTGCAAGGCCCGGGCACAACCCGCCCGTGCAGCTCTCACCACGGGTAAATCCAAACCAACCGAGCGCAGGAAACCAGAGCAGGAGGACAAAGGGGGAGCCGGACCCGGGACCGGGCTGGGTTTAGCTCCGTGAAGCAGCCGGAGGGATCGCAGCCCTCGGGGAGCTGAGGGGATCTGCCTCGGGATCTGCCTCGCTCCCCCTCCCCAGAGCCCGTCTGTCCAACGATTTTGTGGCTGATTCGGGCACCACAGGGAAGAAGCCGCTGGCCTGATGCCCCGCTAGGGCAGCACGGTGCGCCTGACGACCCGGCCCTCCTTGTCGATGGCGAAGTTGTAGTTGCGCGGGTTGTCCAGGCACTCCTCGATGCGCGCCTCCAGGTTCTCGGGGGTGAGGAACGACTTGGCTTCCTCCTGCAGGGAAGGGGAGGAGCGGCTTAATGCCAACCGGGCAGGATTTGGTCTCTGGTGAGGGCACTTCCACCGCTGCAGAGCCTGGGGGAATCTCTGCGTGCTCCAGGAGGGGATCCCGAGACAGGAGCCAGCCTCAGGAAGAGGACTCGGGGTGCTCCCACTCGGGAGGATTGTTGCACCCTCTGCTCCCAGACTTCCCGCGTCAGCTCCATCCCTTCCTCACGCTGTCAGGAGCTGACGTTTGTGTTCCCACAACACGAATCCCTCGTACCTGCAGGCGCTGCACGGCGCTCTCCTTCTCCTGCAGGAAGGCCGCCATCTGCCGGGCCTTGTTCTCGGCAGCCTGCAGCTTCTGCCTCCGCTGCTCCTCCGCTTCCTTCCTAATTCTTTCCTCTCTGCCACACGGGAAGGGGAAAAAAAACACATGCCTAAGTGAGACACAATAACCTGGGAACAAAACAAGGCTGCAGGCAGCCAGAATAAACACAGAGGCTCTGGGAAGAGAGCCCTCGCTGGCCCTGTTTCCATTGCAGCTTTTCGGGGGGAAGGCCGAGCAGCCCCGCACCAAGCCCCGTTCCAGCCCCACCTGCGCGCCCGCTGCCGCGCGTTCTCGGCCTCGTTCCAGGCCATGAGCAGCCGGTGCTCCTCCTGCAGCGCCGCCGAGTCCTCCTGCTGCAGCCGCTCCTCGCGCTTCTGCTGCAGCACCTCGGCCCTGAACATGCAGCTGCCGCGGGGCAGGGCGCTGAGCACCGGGCGCTGAGCACCCCGCAGCCCCCCGGCGTTGCCCCCAACACCGCTGTTACCCTGAAACGGCCCCGTACCCAGGAGCAGTCCCATACCCAAATCCCTGCCCCACCGCAAACCAACCGCTCCGATCCTGCCCCACAGCCCCCCTGCACCACCCCCAACCCCTCCATTACCCCCAAACAGCCCCATACCCAGCCACGTGCCCAACAGCAGCCCCAGAACCAAACCAATGCCCCACAGCAGCCTGGATGATCCTGAACCCACCCCCAGCAGCCCCACAAACAGCCCCCTGCCCCACAGCCACCTCGCATCACCACCCAACCCCCCGTTACCCCAAAACAGCCCCACACTCAGCCACGTGCCCAGGAGCAGCCCCATCCCCAACCCCCTGCCCCCCAGCTGCCCCATATTCAAACTGTTACCCCACAGCAGCCCCATTCTCAACACCCTGCCCCACAGGCAGCGCTCTACCTCCTGGCAGCCCCACAACCGAACCCCTACCCCACAGAGACTTGACTGTCCCACTCCCACCCCCCAGCAGCCCCACGCCCCACAGACACCACCCCCTAACCCCTCCATTACCCCCAGACAGCCTCATACCAAGCCAGGTGCCCAGGAGCGGCCCCACAGCCGCCCCATACCCGACCCTCAGGCCCACAGCGGCCCCACAGCTGCCCCCCCGGCCCCACAGCGGCCCCATACCCAAACCGCTACCTCACAGCAGCCCCATACTTAAACCCCTGCCCCGCACCCGCCCCAACCCCCCTCCCAGCCCTCCCAAACCCCTTCCCAGCCCTCCCCAGCCCCACAC
>CM021700.1:92907779-92999555 GCA_011074415.1 Stictonetta naevosa | reverse complement strand
TTTTTTTTTTTTTCTTTTTTTTTAAGAGCTGACCGGCAGAAAAATGTGAAACCATTTCCCTGCGAGTTCGGAAAAAGCTTGTGCTTGTGGGTTTGTGTTTTCGGAGGACATCCAGACAGGCTCGGGGGTTTGCTTTCGTTGCGTTTTGTTTTGTTTTGTTTTTTTTTTTAAAAAAAAAAGGCTTTACTCCCTCAAGGAAAAAAAAAAAAAAAAGAAAGATTTACAAACAAAATAACAGCCTGTAGCAGCTCTCCAGAAGAGAGGCGGTGTGACAATATGAATCCAAACATCACGCTATTTTAATTCCCCAATAAAACATTGGAAAAAGGAAAAAAAAAAAAAAAAGGAGCCGACAGTATCTGCACTAACACTTTGCTACATATAAAATCTCCAGCTAAGATGAAGCTCGTGGTACCAACCTCTAAAACAGTTAAGATATATACACATATTCTGGGGGGGTATATTAACAAACAGAATATTACAAAATATTAAAGAAGGCAACTCTTCTGTCGTTTTTTGTGGTTTTTTTTTGTCTTTTTTTTTTTTTTTTTTGTCTTTTTTTCACTTGAAGTTGGCGTAGTCTGAGAAGGCGTCGATGTATTCCTGCACCACCTTGTAGCAGAATTCGTACTGTTCCTGCGGGGAGCGGAAGAGCACGGGGTTAGGCAGGGAAAATCCACGTTTGGGAAATACCGAGGTGCTCCGGGCTCTGCATGGAGCTGGTACCCTCACCAGCTGCCCCCTGCTGCACGCCAAAGCTTTTTATGGCTCTGCTGGGGCTGGGAAAAGGGGTGAAACCCATGGGGGATGTCTCCGGATGGAGGCAGCAGCTTTCCTCCTCCTCTCCGAGCTCCTATTCTGAGCCCAAACAGACTTAAATAATCCCCGAGTATCCTTGCAGCCCCCTCTTGTTAAACCTCCTCCAGCCCTGTCTGCTCTTCTCCCTGCCGTGCCGACAGCCGAAGCCGCTCCAGGACGAGTTTCCAGGCTGTTTTTTTATAATGACACGGGGTCAGGGGTGCGGATGCCCCCAGCAAGGCTCCTCCAGCTCGTGCCGGTGCTCAAAGGGGGCCGATGCGTTCAGCCAGCCCAGCTCCGCTCCCCCGATGTCCCAGCAGGAGGACGGGGAGGGAAGCTCCCGACCCACCTCCACCCCAAAGCTTTCATGGGGGGAGAAAACCTTCAGCTGAGGAAGTTGTTTTTTTTTTTTTTTTTTTTTTTTTTTCCCTCTCCAAAACTTCACAGAATTGGGTTCCCAGCCCCTTGTCGCTGAGGTCCACGGGGCCCGAGGAGCGTGCTCAGCCGCCCTTACCAGTGTCTGCACCATATGCGGCCTCTGTAGTCTTAAACTCTTCACCGTCTGAAAGACGTCGAGAATCCCTTCTGCCTTCACCCTTTCCAGGACAGTGCTCAGGGCGCAGAAGGTTCCCGTTCTTCCTGCTCCGGCACTGCCAAAGAGAAACCCAGAGCTCAAGGAAACGCCCCACCGTGCCCGAGCTGCGCCGAGCAGCCCAGCTCTGCTGGCATTTTTCTCATCTCCAGGCACAGCCCAAGCTGCACGGTCTCCGAACGATGGCATTTTGAGCTCAAGGCGAAGCGAACCCCGAATTTCAGGGTTTTACCTGCAGTGCACAGTGATGGGGTGGTTGCCCGACTGCTGCTGCTGCTTCTGCACAGCCGCGATGATGTTGATCATCCCCTTCCCGTCGCTGGGGATCCCAACCTCGGGCCAGCCGTGGAAATGAAACTGCCGGATCTGTCGGCTCTTGTTTTCCTGGAGGAAGAGCACAGGCTTGAGCTCAGCACGGCAGGAGGAGGAGGAGGAAAACCTGAGGCCCCCGAAGGGCGAAGGCCAGGCTCTTACCCTGGTGTTGGTCACCAGCAGGTCCCGCACCGTGTAGCTCTCGCACTCCTCCTCTTTCTTCAGCTCCACGGTGATGTCTCCGTAGGACACGGAGCCGTCGGAGGGCCAGTACTGGGCGCACTTCTCCTGGGGAAGCATTGCAGGAGGGGTAAGGGTGTGCTCTGCTTTCTTTTAGTGCTGCCGCAACGCCTGGGCCACGCGCTTACCTGGCCTCTCTCCTCCAGCTCTGTCAGCATCACGATGGAGCAGGATTTCCACTCCCAGATCATCCTCCAGAAGTCCTCTATCGTGTGCTGCAGCGGCCCTTGGCTGGCGATGTAGGAATCCTTCTGGCGATAACCCTGCATGGAAACAGAGAAAAAAATATATATATATTTTTTGGGGGGAAAACACCCCTGAGCCTTGTTCGCGGTGCCCAGAGGGGGTTCGGCAGAGGTGTCACTGCTCTGGTGAGAAAGCTCCCTGGGGAAACAGCGCCAGCTCTTGGCAAGGTAAAGGGCTGGAGCAGCGCCTCCGTGGAGCTCTCCGCGCGATTTAATTCAGCAAAGAGCGCGGTGCGGGCACTCTTAATCCCGCCTGGAAGTGCCAAGCGAAAGGGCACGCCAGAGCCGCTCTCCCCGGGCCCCCTGCCCTATTCCTCCGCTCCAGGCAAAGAGGCTGCGGTGCCCAGGCTGCTCGTCTCGGCTCCCCGCGCCGTGCCAGCTGAGGTCTGCGTGGGAGCTCTCCCCTCCAAATGTGAGCCTTCCCCCCCAAAACAACCAAGAAGTGGTAAATCCGGTGGATTTGGGGGCTTTCTGGCTCATTCCGGGTGGGGACTGCGTGCAGCAGCAGAGGATACATCCATGTGCTGCTGGACAAGCTGCCGAGCTGAATTAAATTTTGGAGCACTGTGGCTGGTTGTGCAAATAATCGTAGGCTGGCCAGAGCCATCTGCCTTGGCGTGACCAGCCCCAGAAACTTGGCAGCTGAGCCACCACCAGCCGGAGCTCTGCCACGGTGAGACCTTGGTTTGTACAAAGTGCAGCTGAGGCAGGACCAAATTCCCCATGTAAGCGTTTGGAGGAGAAAGGTTCGGGTTTCCAGAGCTCCGAAGACACACTGAAAAGTCTGAACTCGGTAGCAGTCACGGCTGAGTGCTACAGTTCTGCTGCTTACTGGGGATTTGGGGGAGAAGGGAGCAAAAAAAGGCTTTGTCGGAGGTCAGGGTGACTCTGCTCCACCAGAAGTGCTTCTGTTAGAGAGAGAAAACCTCCAGCATTCCCCCGTGACCTCACAGCAGACTGAATGCAGATGTTTCGTCACTCGGAGCTCGCCATTTAAACAAGACTCAGCGGAGGCAGGAAATCGAACCCTCAACAAAATTGCCTGCCTGACATTTCAGCTTTCTGGTCTAGAACAAGGCGGCTGCTCGCGGCCGCGTTTTGGCAGAAGCTGACGCAGCCACAGCACAGCCAGAGCGAAATGCAGGGACCCGACGGGAGGGATTCTGGGGGGGACAGATCATCTGGGACGTTTTCTCTGGGAAGACACCAGTTTTACTAGTTCAGCCCGTGGCAGTAATTACCCTTTGGGGAAAAAAAAAAAAGCCCCGCTGCCGTTAGGAAATGATATTAGAAATTGGGCTGGGAGAAATGACAGAAAAAAAAAAACGGTATTAGAGATTGGGCTGTGGAAGAGCCAAATTCTTTGCCACTTACCCAGCGCTGCACAAAGATAAACACTGCTAGGAGACGGACCCCTGAAGTCAACAGGATTACTCACGAGAAAAAGGCTGTGCAATCACTGATGTCCTCCTGGGAGTGAGGAAAGCACTTAACCTCCCTGCCTCATTTCCTCCAGCCACCAGGACGGGTGTAATGGGATTGACCTGGTTTTCTCCAGGGTTTTGGGATCCGTGCACCGCTCCGTTAACCAATCTAGCGGATGTTTTCTGACCAAACGAGCGGCGCCGGAAAGCAATTACTTCCATGGCTTTGGGCATCCGCTTCTCCAAAGCCATCGTCAAACCCCGGTGCTGCAGAAGCGAGAGCAGGATTTGGAGGCTCTGCTTAGGCTCCAGATCTCCTCTCCCACTCAAGCCACAAAAGCGACTGTGGGTGCGGACTGGTTTCTTGGAGAACCCCCTGCCCGCACGGTTTCTTTGACACAAACCAGCACCATCCGGTGCTAAAAGCAAAGGGAAGTGGAAGGAAGCTTATGAAACCTGTAGGCGAAGGGTTTCAGGACAAATCCTTCCCAGAGGGAGAAGCGTGAGGTGGGAGAAGATTCAAGAAGACTCACGTCAATGAAGGAAGCATTTACGTAGTCTGTGTTTTCTTCACCTCTCTTCACTGGAATGATTACTCGGTTGAATTCATCTAAAACAGAAGCAAAATGATCCGAGTTTTGGGCAACGCCCAAAGCCCTAGATGAGACACAGATAAGGGAAGGGGAGCCCTCTGCTCATTTAGGACGAGAAGACTTGGTTCTGCCTCCTGCCATGCCCTGATCTGGGGGGACTGGGGCAGGGAGAAGTGGTGCCAGGGTCCTGAGAACCCACCTCACCTGGACCCTGCCCCGTCCCTTCACGCCGTCCCTGCCAGACGTCCTCCCGAGGCCCCTTCCCACCTCAGCCGTCCTGTGCCCCCACAAACGCCTCTGTCCCCGCTCGTCGCTCACCCACACAAGCCTTACATGGAATTATCTGAAGCACCCTGTTCTTCTTCATGTTTGCCGGCAAATTGCCCGTCCTCATCTTGTCGTTCTGAATTTTGATCGAAGTAAGCTTCTGCAGAGGAAGAAAGGAGAGCAGGGAGAGCTTTTTGGGGCCACCCAAGGTCAGCCGAGCGCGTGGGGCTCCCTCCAGCACGGGCTGAGCAAACCCACCAGAGCAGGAACCGGGCTCACCTTGAACTCCTCTTCCAGGCCGTTGCTGCTGGTCCCCGGCACTTTGTTGTAGATCTTCTGGAGGTGGATTTCTAACGAAGTCACCTCCAGCTCTGTGTCGCCGTAGAGATAGTGCTCCAGGAGCGCTTGGTATATGAACACATACTGCATCTGGAAGGGGTGCGGGGAGAGGCCGTCAGCTCCCCGCTGCGCTCGGGGGGACCTCAGCGGGCGCACCGTGAGGGCTCCGAGGCCTTATTTGCTGTTCCTGCAGGAATCTGACACACAGCTGAAGGGGAAGCTGGTGACTGTAACCCGCAGGACCTAACACACGGCTCCCTTGACACAGCTCTGTCTCAGTGCTCCTCCCAAACCCGGGGACGACCTCGACCTGCACGCAGAGCTGCTGCAGGTGGTTTGGGGACCGGGCGTGCGAAGGAAAACCCCGGGGAGCGAAGCCCGAAGGAAGCAGAGCGGCACGCTTACATCTGTCTGTACCATCTGGCAGCGCTGAGCCCGGATCCGGCTCACGAAGCCGTAAACGTCCACCTTCCTCTCGGCGTGCATCATGTCCAGCATGGCGTCGATGACGATGAAAGTGCCCGTGCGTCCCACCCCGGCGCTGCAAAGGCAGAGGGGACAAGGAATAAGTCAGCGCAGCAGCACCAGGTGCCCCGTGCTGGAGCCCAGAGCTGCCCAGCAAACAGCAGACTGGGTTTGGGAGAAGGGAGAGGTTTCTACCCGCTGCCCTTCCATGCTCCATCCCATGAGGGTGGGCCCCTGGGGAAGGCTTTTTTCTGGGCCAGCCGTTAAGGAGAGATGGAAGATGAGGCTGGGTGGTGCTACCGAAAGCCAGAGCACCGAGGGAGGTGCCTCCAAAGCCCAGGAGGGGATTTTAGCTCAGCTCGCTCCGATTGAGTGGAGCTGCACCAAGTGATCAAGAAGCTCGCTCAGATGAATATTTTTTTTTTGAATGTTCCCATGTGGACAGGCTGCAGCTCGCAGTGTTAAATAACAAGTGGAAAAAAAAAAAAAAAAAGGCCTGATGGAAAAAAAAAAAACTTTTGGTATTAAACAGCAGATGCCTTCCAGGCAAGCGAGGAGAGGCAGAGGTTAGTTGTCACCGGGGCTCACCTGCAGTGCACCACAATGGCTCCTGCATACTGGGGGTTACAGGTCTTCACCTTCTTCAAGAACTTCAGCATCCCGATGGGAGTGAAGGGCACCCCGAAGTCGGGCCAGCTGGTGAAGTGGAACTGCGTCACGAGGCGCTGAGGCTTCTTGTTCGTGACGTCGCCCACCTGCAGGGGAAACGCCGGCTCAGATTCATCACAAATACTTCGATTTACTTTCTTCTCCCAAAAGCAAGGGCAGAGAGGGAGCCACGGCCCCCAGGCTGAACTGGCAGGCTTAGGAAGCACTGGACTCAGGCTCCAGGGCCGTATTAGGCTCTAAAAGCAGGTTATTTTAATTGCTCTGTCTCATATCAAGAGCCCCCCCAGCTCTCCTGCAGAGCCAGCTCCTACCACTACCCGGGTGATGCCACCTGCACGCTCCAGCCGAGCAGAAAGCTGCCGAATTTCATTCCCAACACGCCCGGCTCAAACGGCAGCCGTGACTCTCCCACTCCCCACGCCTCTGCCGACAGCATCCTTGTGTTAAAAGCAGGGGGGGAAACAAGCTCGGCGCGCAGACCTCCGTGCTGTCAGAGCAAAGGGCGAGGTTCAGAGAGCCCAGCTCGGGGGTCTAGACGGGTTTCCATCGAGGCATTTGGTCTCCCCCGCGTCAGCTTTGTTGCCTACCTCTGGGAGCATGGGGAAAACAAACAGTGACTAACGGAGGGCGTGACGAGGTCGCGACAGATGGGAAAGCAATGAGAAGCAACGCGCGCGGCGCTGGGTTTTGTCTCGGCTCATGAGACACATCTGACTTCTGTGGAGGCACTGAAAGGGGCTGTGGGCGAGACGCTGGTAAGAGCAGCTGCTGGAGGATTACAGGGCTGGATGTCAGACCCGGCTGCTGCCTGCCTTCAGCGGAAAAAGGGGTCCCAGGTATTTGAGGCGAGTACATTTTTAGTAATTCTGGTTCAAAAGGGAGGCGGGGGACGCTGTGGCTAGTTGGGGGAAACTGCGGAGGGCACCAGCTCCGAGGAGGGATGCGGGGAGGGACGGGGCAGGCGAGGCGAGGCGCGGCACCTGCTGGATGCAGAACTTGCGCACGGTGTAGTCCACCAGCACCGTCACGTCCTCCACGGACACCCGGATGTTCCCGTAGGTCCAGCAGCCCTGATCCGGCCAGTACTGAGCGCATTTACACTGCGGGGAGAGACGAGAGGCGGGCGGCTCAGCTCGGGAGCAGAGCCCGGGAGCAGAGCAAGAGAGGCGAAACGCCGGCACCCACCTCCTTCCTCTCCTTCAGGTTGGTCACCATCACGATCGTTGCTGTGTTTTGCTCCCAGATCATCCTCCAGAAGTCATTCACCGTTTCTTCCTTTGGTCCTAAGGGCGAGGTGAACAGACGTGTCTTGGTTAGGGAGAGGCATCAGCCACACGAGCGCTGCTGGGACCAAAACCCGCGGCGGCGTGAAGCCGTGGGTGAAGCGAGATGGTTTTTGCCGGTAGATGTCAGCACAGGATGCGTCCCCGGGTAGCTTGGCTAACCCAAACAACAATCAGATCACACACACAATAGCAGGGCTTTTTTTTTTTTAAGGGACTGGATACTTCTTATGATCAGGAATTCCATTTTTAGCCCCAGAAGGGGAAATCAGACAAACGGAGCGTGGAAACAACTTGCCCAAGGTCACACGGGGAAAGCGTGGCCGTCACAAATAGCACGCCCGAGTCCTGCCCCCGAGCCTTGTGCTTTAACCACGGGATCCTATTTCAATACGGCACAGGAATAGCTGTCCGCTGCCTGCCAGCCCAGGAGCTGACTCAACCTCCACATCCCCTGCCAAGCCCGAGGCTAAGGGAGAGCCAGGAGAAAAAGAGAGCCGAAGCTTTGCCCCGGCTGGGTGCTGCCGACCAGACCCACAGGAGAGCTGCTGTGAGGCTCTGCCGGGAGGCACCCGAGCTTGGGAGGAGTTGTGGCACTTGTAGCCCATGGCCCTGCCTCCCCTGCGAAGAATACAGCTGAATGTCTCTCTGAGGACACGAGCCCACTTTCTTCTCTGCTAAGGTTTTAAAAGGAGCAGAAATGAAGAGACCTCTCGGTGCTCCCTCCACCATAAATGGTTTCTCAGCTTTATTAAGGGGCGTTTAATTGAGTGGCTAACTAGGAATTTTTTGGGAGGTCACAGCCACTTGTAGCCCTAGCTCAGGGTGGGAGGACAAGGCTCTGGGGCTTGGAGCACGGGGAATAAACCCACTGACACCCTCCGGCACCTGGTATTTCACAGGCAGGGCTTCTCTTCCTTCCCCAGCACCCGCAGAAATACAATCCTTCTGGGGACAAACTGTGGGCCAGCCCAGCCTCCTCTCACGCTGAGCAGGGTCCACCACGAGGCCCTGCCCTGCAGTTACTCGCACAGCTTCACAGGGCAGAAGGACCCAGCCCAAATCCCTCGAGGCACCGCTAGCAGAACAGCCAGGTGTTTACCTTGTGCGGCAATGAACTTGTTTTTCTCTTGGTACCCCTGCGGAGCAAAGGGGAAAAAGGGAAGATGAAAGACCAAGGCAAGGAACAGGACATCAAATTAATAACAAGCAGGATTTTGTATTCATATGAGCACTACAAAGTGAAGTTTTTTATTCGCCCCCTCTCCGAAATCATCAATTCACTACCAAAAGGCACAAGTCCTGCTGCCCCCTAGGAGCCGAGGAGGGCAAAATTATTTCTAAATATATTTTAGCCGGACTGCCTGATGTCTTTTTCATGTCCAGCCCTGCAAGCTGGGAAGTACCTGTGATTAATCAGCCCCAGGAGTCATCAGCTGTTAATCAGAAATCCTCTGCTCGTTGGGAACGGCTCCCAGATCCCTCCCAAACCATCCGGCTTGGGCTTTGCAGCACCCCGAGGAGCTTTTCATTATTTCAGAAGCGGGAGAAAACCGAGGTGTGAAGAGATGGGACCGAGCAATGGCAGAGCTACAGGCGGAATTTACGAGTCCCAGCTCCCTGCCTCGTGCTCCCATCGCTGGAGCACGTTCATCTCAGTCCTTAAGGGTCCTCTTCCAGACAAAAGTCGCACCCCATAAAAGCCACACACATGGCTGGGCCGTGCTTTTGGGGGAAAGCAGCCGCTTTTTCCCCTTTTTGGGGGAAAACAAGCACTTACATTAATGAAGGAGGCATTAATGTAGTCAGAGTCAGGAACCCCTTCGACGGGAGTCAGGTGAACCCTGGAATGATCATCTGGGGAAAAATGAGGATTCAGCATTAAAAACAAAAGCCCCATGGGGCTAAAAAAAAAGGAAGACGGTTTTTGGAGCGGAGCCTGGGCTCGGTGGGTCCCCAGCCCAGCTTTGCTGCACACATAACTGACTTTATTCCCCCACATTCTTCTGTGAACAAGCTTGGGGAGGTGCTGGACCTTACCCAAGGATGTATGGTGTGTATCTAAAGCCACGGCAGCTGCAGCAGCCCCTCCGGGAGGCGAGACCACCCCGGCGGTGTCCTCCCTCACCCGCGCCCCCAGCCCCACCGGCCGCTCTGATACCTACAGGGCAAAATATTCACGTATCGGTTCTTCTCCTTGTTCTCCTCCTTGGAAGCAGCTTCACACGTGGCCTGAATGGGACACGCTGGGAGAGCCTGCAACGGCACAAAATGGGGTTTGGGGTGATACTGTCCCACACCAGGGGACTCGTGGCACTGCTAAACACGAAGCAAGCAGTGCTCTGGCACAGGTGAGGCATGCCACGTCTGAGCATCCCATCTGAGGGGCAAAAAGGAGGGGCAAATATTAACTTTTGCCCTTTGCTGGCCTTCAGGAGGTAGGTGAGTAGCAGCTCCTGTCCAGGGAAAGGAACTCAGAGCACAGAGCGGCTCCCCCTTGCTTACACATGCTGATAGACAGGCTCCCTGCGGGACGTCCAGCTCTCCGGGCAGCACCATCGCTCCTGGGTGCTCAGCTCTCCAAAATCCATGGGTAAGCCACACCAACAGCCCGTCACAACTCTGCTAAGCCTGTTAAGGCGTGGGATTTCCCTGTACGCCTGCCCCTCTGGATGACTCCCCCCAGCCCACGTCCCTCACCTTCACCCCTGCAGTGCTCCTTGCCCCCACCCAGCTCAAGGTGATCATTCAGACAGCCTGGGCTGTACCAGAGAGAGCAAATCCCTTCCCTGAGGCGCTGTCTGCAGTCTCCAGACCCACAAACACGAGGTGGCAGTAAAGCCTCCAACACCAAACCCACCGGCACAGGGTTTCGGGAGCTTGTTTCTGTGCAGGGAGGCTCCTGCTGAGATTTCCTCCATTAACTGCGAGGCCAAACGTGACCCGACTGAAGCCCCTGCTTCAAAACCCCACAGCCTGAGTACCTGCAGGGGTAGGAGGGAGCTGCCCTGCACCATCCTGTCCCCACCAGGAAGCTTTCCGTGCAGTCCAGTACTTACAACCCGGGCGATCCCCCTCCCTGGTTATTCAGCAAGAATTTAGTTTCAGCAAATCGCAGCCCCCTCTGTCACGAGGGGTACTGAGCCGTGTGACAGCTGGGGAAAGTTGAACGTGGTTTTTATCTTGTCACAGCCCTAATACCAACGTAACACACCTTGGGCCTAAGGTTTTATGAATTTGCAGACCACACCTGCAGCACAATCAGCCCAGCAGTGGGTTTTCTTTCATTAATTAGGCCAGTGGGGAATCCAGCTAGTCCCGCAGCCCTGGTGTAACGCTCCAGACAGTTATTAACTTTGTCCCCTACCTCATCACGTCTCTCAGAATTGCCTGTTACTGCCTGGCCGAGATGAAACTGTACGAGGTTCATCATCTCAAGCGGGTGTAGAGTTCAGCAATACCAGGGAGAGGCTTTAGACATCTCAGGGGATATGATCAGAGCACAATACCTGACTTATTGCCAAAATCAATCAGTGCTGAAGGCCAGCTGTTGTTCTATAAATCGTCATCGTTCAGTTTAAGGGTTAACAGCTTACTCAAACAGACTGGGTCGTTTCCATTCCTCTGTCAGAGCTCTTGTTTTGTCTGTTTGTGGATTTGAGACAACACCATGGCACAACTTTAGAAGCAGTTCGTGGTGGCAGTGTTTGCGTCACAGCCATGAGGATCGGGAGGAGGGAAGGCAGCACCGGGGAGGAAACCAGTGGGCTGGGACGCTCCTCCAGAACTCCTCCACCTCAAGACATTCATGACACGTCCTGGACCCAGAAAACCGTAACCCAAAGGGCAGCCTGCTAGCAAAGCTCTCTGCATTTTGCAGTGAATGTGAGGGGTAGCCCTGCTCATTCTTTATCATCTCAGTTATCCCCTTTGCTCGTGTGACATCCCCAAGCTGGCATCCCTGCACACGGCTGCAGGTGGGAGAAGAGCCTCGCAGGTGTGGGCAAGGAGAGGGAAGCCTTCAGCATACCTGCAAATCCCCACCACTCCTCGGTAACCTACTTTAAACACAAGATGAACCTAGGCAATGGGATGGAAGATGCCAAGAAAAGCCTACAAAATGAGAGCAGGTGGGTGGGCAGACAGGCACACTCAGGCAAAGAGAGAGAGAGATCCTACAAACGAGTTACGAGGGTAAAAACCTCTTTGTGTGTTTTGCAATAAATATGTAAAAGTAGCTTCCACTTCGATGTACCAGCTGTTTTGTCCCCGCTGATCTGCAAAATGAGACCGGGATTTTTCTGGTGTGTGTCATACACCCTACACTGTTAGCAGCCTGCCCGAGCTGCGGGATTTAAGGGAAAGAAGACAGAGATTTGAATTCTCTCTCCATCACGCTCTTCATCTCATCAGCTGTGAAATTGCTCTGTGGCCGCAGATAATCACTGCCCCCCTTGTAATAAACACCCATCGCTTTGCAGAGAAACAGAAAGCCTTTTGGACCGGTCTGAAAGATGACCACCACCCCGTAATGGCTTGGTTGTGTCCACTGGAAAAATACACTGCGATGGAGTAAAGAAACCCCTTTATTCATCTGTCCCGCTCCCATCTATCCCTTGTGCTGCAGGAGAGAGAGGCAAAGGCACTCACGTTGAACTCTTCTCGGAAGAGCTTGTTGTCATCTGCCATCCGGCGGTTGATCTCCTCTTCCAGCTTGTCGACGGGCAGAGGCGGGTATTTCCTGTTGGTGCTGGGGGACCTGGCGAGCAGCGGCATGCTCTGAGGCTCTGCAATGACACCCAGGCATCAGAGGTGTCCCCCAGCCGCTCCTCCGTGCCCGGCACCCATCCTCACCCAGGTGGGCAGAGGGGGGATCCCCCCACCCTGGGCTGTCCACGTTTGGGGCCACCTTGTTGTCCCCGCTCCTGGATTTCGCTCTGGGGGACCTTGAGCTCCATTCCAACCCCAACCATCCTACGCCTTTTTGAAAACTACCTCATTTGAAGTCATCCCTTACCCTCATTAACCCCGAAAGTTTGGCAGGATGACCGTGACGTAACTCCCAGGTGAGCACAGTGAGGGCTGCTCTCGCATGTGGTTTTACCGCGCAACGCAAGCGAAGCCAAGAAAGGCCACGTGAGGGTTATATCAACACCACTGACGGTTTATGAAGTTCACACCTTAGCTTACAGCAATATAAAACTCAGGCAGGGAAGGTCTTAGCTGCCAACATGAAAAATATGTGCTGATTTTCAGTTAGAGCTTACTTGTAAGGTGTCTGGTTCATATGGGGGGAGCTCAAATAAAGGTTGGGAGCTGAGTCTGAGAGGTGGAGGATCCTCTTCAGCTCTTACTGACTTCACTCACGTTACAGCAGGCTGCCACAAGACTTTTTAATTGCATTTGTAATTTTTGTGCCTCTTTCAGAAGTTTGAAAAGGTTTTTATAATGAAAAACCAATGCATTCCCTGCTTTCTCTCTGAAATGTTAACTTGGTGCCTACAGTCATGACCTCCACGAGAGTATGAATCAGCTGTCACCCTAATTTAAAAGGGGAGAAGAATGTTGAATTATTTCACAAAGGTGTGTTTTTTCAAAAAATGTGCTTATTTGAGTCGAACAGATATTGTGGATATTCAAGAGGAGTTGTTTTGGAAGCGATCACATTACTAAACACTTGAGGGAAAACATTTGTCACTGGAATTAAAGTAGGGAAGAGAATTCTCATTTTGTAAAAGTGTGTCAGAATCATGGAAAACAGAAAGTTCCGAACAAGAAAGAAAGGAAAACACAGATTAAAAAAAATCTTCCTGCAAAAACATTGGGGGAAACAAAGCCAGGGCACCCAGCCCTCTGGCCGCAGCGGGCCCTGCCTGCTGAAGTTGCACTGGGCTCAGACTGCTACAGTGCCAAACACATGGGCTTCCTGGACTTCTACAGGGCTCTGTTTTACAAATAAATAAATAAATAAAGCAAATAAAACAATCAATTTGTATTTTGAAGAAGGAATTGACCTGCTTTGTAAGCCTCTGCCCCCTGTCCCCCAGTCGTGGCAACATGAGCCTCACCTGCATCGTCCGTCCGGCCGTTGGGCAAGCGGAAGGAGTTGGAGTGACTCCCTGCCTGCTTGTACTTCTTGAACCTAAGGAAAAAAAGGGAGTTGAGAAAATCACGAGTCAGCCACCAAGACGCTGGGTTACAGTCTGGATGAGTGGTGCCCACCCACAGCTCTAAGCCTCATGGTGTGCCTTCGCAGCTGAGGAGCAGCCGAGCGCTTTGCCCACCCCAGGCGCTTCTTTTCCCTCTCTCCAAACCTATTTCCCAAATCACAGCCTGCGAGCGGTCCTGGCTCCCTACTTGGACGACCCCACCTGTATCAGATTTGGGGAGAACTGGGATACTTTGGGAAATTTCCAGGGTTTTTGCCTGGAAACCTGCTTCTGCTAAAACGGGCCTGCGAGACCTCCCAGCAGCCTTCCAGTACCTGAAGGTGGCTGCAGGAAAGCTGGGGAGGGACATTTTGTCAGGGGGTGCAGTGATAGGACAAGGCGTAACAGCTTTACACTGAAAAAGGGCAGATTTCGGTTAGACATTAGGGAGAAATTTGTCACTGTGAGGGCGCTGAGGCCCTGCCCAGGCTGCCCCGAGGAGCTGTGGCTGCCCCATCCCTGGCAGTGCCCAAGGTCAGGCTGGATGGGGCTGGGGGCAGCCTGGGCTTGGGGCAGGGGTCCTGCTCATGGCAGGGGGTGGAAATAGATGAGTTTTAGGGCCCCTTCCAACCCGAACAGTTCTGTGGCCCTGTGGCTCTGTCACTGTGGAGGCTGAGCCCAGCTGGCTTGCCGTGACGCTGCATTTCCCTTCCTCACGTCTTTATGAATTCGCAGTTGAATCCAAGAGGCGAACAGGCAAACTGCGCTAAGGGGACCTGTAAAATCCTGCCCACGGACACAGCTTCTAGCCAACTGCGATCAGAAAGGCTGCAGGCACAAGGTGCAGGCCAGGAGGACGGCCTTTAAGGATGGTTTTTACAGAGGGCGCCCCAAGGAGTTCCTGCGCCGCAGGCTGATTCAGCAAAGCCCGTAAAACATAAGTTAATCCATCCTTATTCAGCAAAGCGCTTCTCCATGTGCTTTTAACTTGAAGCATATGCTTGCATTCCGTTTGCCTGAAGTTAAGTGTTTTGCTGAATCACCGGGCGGGCGCAGGGGGAACGAGGCGAACAGAAACCTTTTCTTCCAGGCCTGGAGCCGGCTCCGGTGCCAGGTGGGGAGGACTCAAAATTTTGCTGCTGCCGATCTCCCGAGGCAAAACTTTCCTCAGGTTCACTGCTGCAAGAGCAGGCCCTGAGCCAAGAGACGAAGGGAATTTTTCTACCACTAAGGAAATTGCCTTTCTTTTTTTTTTTTTAATTATTTAATCACCAGAACGTCGAGTAAATTAAAATGTTTACTGCAGGTGAATAAACACTCTCTTCTAGCTGAAGAGACGTGCACTCAGGAGCTGGGTTCATTAAGGGTATGGCTTTGAGCAGCCCAAACGCTTGGATTTTTTCTAAATGGATATAAAAAGGCTTTGTTAGGCTCCAGCTCCAGCTGCAGCATCACCCGGTACTCCTGACAAGCTCCAGCACCCACCACCATGCAGTGGAAGAGCTGCTTCCACGACGTACATGGCACAGCTTGGCTTCCACGGACGGTGGATCATGTTCGATATCAAGATGGGAATGAAAGAATAATGCACCTTCACACACCAAGGCCTTTCTGGCTCAAGAGATGTGTTCAGCTTCCCCAGGTTACTCAAACCATCACCCTGAGCCTTGCAAGGAAACCCTACCTGCTCTGTAACTGCACAAACAGGACTTCAGTTTAGCCTGTCCCAAATATCACATTCTCACTAACTGAACAGGCATTACCCCACATAAGGAATAGCTTTACAGTGAAAGGAATAAGCAGCAGTTATTGAATAACCCCAAACATAATTTTCGTTATCCTTACAGATTTCTTTTTCTAACGCTAGCTGTGTCGGTTTTGCATAGCTTAGGAAACAGAACAAAAGGCTCACGATAGGAAGCAGCCCGTGGTTTGCTTATTCCTGTTGATTCAGTAATTCATTTCTGTCAACTAAGAGAAGCCAGCATTAAAGCATTTCTTACCTTAACATGTACAGCACAATAATAATAAATACTATGACTAGGAGGGAAGACAGGGCCACCATCACAGCAATAATTGGAGTCTCATCTGCAACAGGAAAAGAAAGGAGCAGTTACCAGCTGCTATCTGAAAACATCCAGAGCCACAATTTAACAGGGCAGAGCTCTACAATTTCTGCTTTCAAACATCACAGTTACTTATTTGGGGTGCATTTGTCAAGGCTGGCAGCGAAGACAGGTCCATGACCCGATACTCAAGGAGCACTGATACCCCGGGGTTAGATTAAAACCTGCCAACACCGCTCGCAGCACCTCAATTTTCTCTAAGAGCTGGAAACTGTGACCTTGGAGATGAAAACTGCTGTTGAGAAAGCTGCAAGAGGGGAGACGTGGCCCACGCTAGGGGTTCCTTCTGCACAATTCAAAGTGCCTGTCGTGGTCCACCGGTTGCAGGGCTGAAGTTTTTGCTCTGCCACCTGCAGACCCATAGCATCTTCTGCCTGTGTCGTGAAGATCCGTGTGTGAAGTTTCTAAATATGCCCATGAGCTCTGGAAAAATGGTAAGGATCCTTATAATAAAAATAGGTGAAAACTGTGACCTTTGTAAATCCACACAGACTTCATTGCTCGCTCCTCGCAGACACTTCTCAAGGGCACGCACCGCACAGTTCCCTTGCAAACACACTTGGGCTGGCAAGGATGAGATGTTCCCATCCTCCGGGACCCACCAGGGATCGGTAACAACAAGCTGTTTGTTACCTGCCCCGGAGGTCAGAGAAACACCGGTTGGAGCAAGCAAATTACCCAGATGCAGCTGGAAGACAAGCAACGCTATCCAGAGAGGAAAATGGCCCTAAAGGGCATATTCCAGATAAATCGCAGTGAGGCCAGCAGGGGGGATTTTCATTTTCCAGCAGCTCGGTCAATCTGCACGGGCCACCGGGCTGTGTCTCCATGCCTCGGCCCCCGGGGCTCCCGTTTCCACCTTCTGAGCATCCTCTGTGCTGCTGGGCCAGCGCTCCTGCTCTGCCTCTCCGCGATTCCAGGCAGCACATCTTCCCAGCAGGATTTAATCCTCTGACTACAGAGCTACCAAGTTGCACTCTGGTTATTTCTGCATTTTCCCCTTTCTGCAGCCATGAGGCCTCGAAATGTTATTCTGAACAACAGATACGTGATTTTGATTTGTAGGCGATGACTTAGCGTTGCAAACAGAGTAAAAAAACAAAACTCCCCCAGTCTTGTAATTCTTAGTTCTTCCATCTACAGCCCTCAGGTCCCTGTGTCTGCATCTCCCTCAGCCCACCAGCAAACAGGGAATTTATCGGGACACATTTTCTGTACTGCTCCAGCCCTCACCTCTCCCCTACCACAGCCCACATTCAGCTGGACTTGACGATCTGGGAGGTCTTTTCCAACCTAAATGATTCTCTGATGCTTCCATGATATCTTTGAACACAGATCGCCATCCTCACTGGTGGGGAAGGTCCTGCAGAAGAGCACCACAAGATCTGAACCCCGTCCCTACCACCTGGAAGCTCTGCTGAAGCAGAAGCCAGCTTCTAAGCAGGGACCAGAGGGGGAAATTTATTGAGTCCGCTTGCTTTAAAACCCTTCTTGGTGCCTGCCAGGCTTCCCAGACAAACCATTGCTTGGATGAGGGCAGGTACACGTTGGGAGCATCCCATCCTCCAGGACACGAGGTGTGCAGACGTAGCTCCCGGTGCCGTCCCCGGCATCGCTCCAGCCGCCGCGGCGCCTGCTGCCAGGCTGTTGGCAGCCGCCGTGATTTACGGGCAGGGGTTTCGGCATCTGGCAGCAGGATGCCGGGGGGTTTTGCAGCGTTTTCTTTCGCCACATCTGGCTCGAGGAGTTAGAGCTTCTCCGCCGCAGCCGCTCACCAGCGCCTCGCTGTCCGGCCCCGGCAGGAAACGAGCCCGAGGGCCCCAGCAGCTTCCTCCTCCCCAGGAGATGCGGTGAGCGGTGCCAACGCTCCTGCAGCTCCTGCTCTGCTCGCTCCTCGCTCACAGCTCAGCCCCGGGGATTTACAGCTGGGGTGGCATCACCTGCACAATAACAAGGGCTTCCAGCCTTTGCTTTCAGGGACTTGAAATGCCAAAGCAAACGTGCAGGTCCCGTGTGAAAGGCATCGAGATGTTTAAATCTCACCCTGGCAGGACCATGTCTCCGATTCGAGGCACACCAGGCTCGTGTCTGCAGGCTGTCATCTCCTTATCACGCCGTGCAGGATAGTGCTGAGCAGCCCCTCGTGCTCATCGCTGCCACCGGCTGCCCACAAGACTTGAGGAAAACAGTTTGTTGAGCGGCCAAAACCGGGACCACAAGCAGAATCATGAGGTTAAAAGAAACGGAAGCGAAGACGCAGGGTCAGTATTTCTGAAAAGGAACAGCACGTGAGATGCTGGGGAAGAAAACCCCACAAGGCTGGCCCACGGTCACGAGGGGGAGCAGAAGGAAGCTCCTGGCCCTATCCCCAGGTCCTGAGCAGCATTAAGCCCCAGGCTGCTCCTGTCTCCACCATGGCCAGCACAGGATGGTTCATCTGGATCGAAGCATTTGCACCAAAACCCCAGTTCCATCTGAAATTCCAAGGACAGGAACGCGTTACACGGGGGATCCAACCAGGGGATACCCCAATCTACCTTTTCTTCTCTAAAATCCAACCAAGACAGGAGAAAACTGGAGGTGAAACTAACCCGAGGGCAAATCCACCCATCAGTTTGCATCCTGTGACACGCACACCGTATCACACCCCCATCACGTCGCACCGGAGGCACGTCTGAGTTTCGTTCTTTGGCGAAGCCCCTGCGTTACCAGCAGCTGGCAGAGATGATTTTTTGGGACAAAAGAGCCAAGGCTGGTGCTTCTGAGAGGCAAAATCTACCTTTTTCTCCATAATTCCATCCACCAGTGGCCGGTGCAAGGCCAGGATTGCTAAAAGGGGATGGGACTTGCAGACACTGCCAGAGTTTGGTGTTGCTGGGAAAGGCAACGGCAAAGCACTGATTTCCACCCGACTTCAGGAAAAATCCCATTGTGAGCCCAGATGAGAAGCCCGGGATGAGCAGAGCCAGCCAAAACCCCGCAAGGTGCTTCCACACCGCTGGGCTCTGCACTGAAGCTGCAGCCTCGATGCCCACCCGGCTGCTCTCACCGAGCCTTCATGCCCTCGGGGTGAGGTACGGGCACGTCCTCATGTCTGGGTAGGACAGGTTGTAAAGGAAAACAAGGAAACACCCCAGCAAGCATGAATTAAAACCACTTCTCTGCTCCTCATCTTCAAAATAACCCTCGATCAACAAATTCTTAGGGAAGCCTTTAATTTCAGAATATCACTCCTATAACGTTCCTGACAAGGAAACTACCTATTTCTCCTCTTCCCAACATCGGAGCGATTCCCAGGGGACACGCATCCGAAAGGAGACGAGATATTTCTTCCCACGGCTCGCCTCCCTGCGAGTTGTCACTAGTATTTGCTCTAAATACTCCTTAGATTTGAAGGAAGACTCCAGCACAAGCTCAAAGGCGTCCATCTCACGGCAGAGCTTATCCTGAGGTCAGTCCCACAGTCAACACAGCTCCATGGAAGCTGCAACTTTCCCAGGCCTGTCTGACTTTAGAAGGGTTTAGGGTTTAGTGGCGGCGCCGTGCCAGGGAAGCAGGAACTGTGATCGCCCAGAATAACCCTCCAAGACACGGGATTTCCAAAATACCAACAGCACCGAGCAGAGAAAATCAGTTTGATTGCCACGGGGTGTACAGAGCTGAAACAGCATCCGCAAATCCTACCGCCGGTCTGTTTGCTCCTGTGCTGCTAAAGCCATGAGAAATTGGGAATATTCTGCTTGGAACGCCGGTTCTCAGGACAAAGTCAGGGAATCGGAGACGGAGAGATGGGTGCAAGTGCCGTCACCTTACCAGAAATGCACTCCTGCGACTCCTTGCCAGCAATATTAATGGGAGTAACAATCGTTCACATCGTTTGCAGAACGGATCCTGGTCAAATAGGGTAGGTCGCAGTCAATGAAGGTAATTCGGAAGCAAAAGAGGAGGAAATTTCTCGAGCAGCTGCTCAGGACTTGGTCACTGTGCAGGAAGCGATGCTGCTGGACTCAGCGTGTGCTGCAGGAGCTCCTCGTGTCTCACAGGGTGTGCACAATCCGCTCCCGAATTGTGTATTTTTAAAAACAAGAGCCCAACACTTGCTAAGACACCAACACGTCAGCAGCTCTTGGAAAGAGCTCGAGATCCGCTTTGGAAAAGCAATTTTGAAAGCGCGTGAGAAGGAGAGCCCTCTACTAGCAGAATACTTCTGGAAATGTCTTTACACGGGGCTCGAATGAAGAGCAATGAAAGATACATCTCTTACCTCTTCTGTCGGAGTTACCTGCGGAGAAATAAAACAGAAGGCTCTTAGCAACAAAGGAATAGACGTTTTAATAAGATCAAAGCCTGAAATAGCAACGCATTTAGCAACTGTCATCATCCTCCTGCACGCCTTGCTTTTAAAACGCCAGCTACTGAAGGCACGAGGAAATAAACTTCAGCTTTCGCTTAGAGTAAGGGAAAAGGAACAAAAAGCACATCGGTAGCGTTGCTGCTTATAGAGAAGTTAGATAGATATAGGGCAAGAGAAGCAGGAGCTGCCCGCGCGGCGTGTAATTCCTCCGGCTCCTCCCCCCCCGATCCGGGCAGGTGAATGGAGAAGGCAGCCCTAAAACTGATTCTGCTCCTTGGCAAATTTCTGGAAATGAAGGGAGAATCAGCTCGCCCGTTTGCTCGGGGGACTGGCCCCAAGTGGGAAGCCACCTCCAGCCCTGCCACGGCCACCGTGTGACAGCACAGGGCGAGGAGCTCCCCACAAACAGCAACACAACTCACAAAACCACTGCAAAGACCAAAAAAAATACACAAATCCAGCCCGCTGCGAGCAGACATCGTGTTATACAATCCCAGTTTCGGCTCTGCTCAAGGCTTTCGCCTGCATTACTCTCATCATTTTTTCTCCAATGAGAAAAACGAGCGCCAAGAGGGGAAGGGGAGCAGGATGGCCATACAGACAACTCCGGCTCCTCCAGCTCTTTGAAGGTGGGCTACACCTACACCCTGCTCCCCAGACTGCCAGGGCAACAAACCGCTCTGAGAAATCTCAATCACACTAAAGAAGTGCAGCTCCAGCGCAAGGCAAAGCTAACAAGCCAGCACCGGTGGTGCTGAGGTGACGTTAAATCCTTCAGAGCCGCGCGATGCTCGCTGCTGCCGAGCGTGGCACTTTTGTGGAGCGTGGCACTGGCATTTTCTGTCCCAGGGACAAGGCTGGGTGGCGCGTCCTGGGAGGCACGGCGCTGGAAACCACCTCGCAGCACTTGAATTTGGGCTTCACCCTCCATGCCTGATCAGAATATCAGCTCACCTCCCCAAATAAACCCTGCCACGTGGGCCGGCGCCATCCTGCTGCACCATCCTACATCCCCAGCTCGGCTGGTTTGGGGTAATTGGGATAAATAAAAAGCGATGGATTTCATCTGTGACAGAAGCAGGACGAGATGCTGGGACTCCTGGCACGCCCCGAGTCTCGGCAAGAAGCTGCTGCTGCTCTCTGCTTTGTTGTTCCCTGTCTGAACTGCAGAGAGCAGAGCAGGATAAATCCGTTCGGACCTAGTGGCTTCAGCGAGCTGCGCATTTCCTATTTCCCTACTGAATTCGCCCCAAAGTGCCTTCTCGTTCCTACTTCTCATCAAAACAAGAGAAGAGGAGAGAAGCAAAGCCAGGAACGGGGCAGCCTGGAGAAGGAGAGGTGAGGAAGGTGCCTTACCGTTGTGGGAAGCAGAAGAGGTCTCCTGGCTTGGCACCGTGGCGCTGACGTTCCCCTCGGTCGCCTCCGCTTCGGTGCTGGGGGCCGCGGTGCTGGGGGCAGGCGGCGCGGCGCTGGGCAGCAGCGGGATGACCGGAGGCACTGGGGTGGGCACCGACATCCCCGGGGTGGAGGCGTTGGAGACCACGGTGGTGGTGTTGGGGGAGATGCTGGGGGCTGCGGTCGTAGCTGGCTCCGACGGCGGGGTGGAAGCAGCCGCCGGAGAGCTGGCGTTGAGGCCGCGGGCGCTCGTCGTGCTGCCGTCCTCGGGAGCGGCCGGAGCAGCTCTGCTGGGGCTCCTGGAGGAGGTGGGCGCTGAGGTGGGGGGCTCTGAAAGCAGGGGAAGCAGAAAGGAGCACCCTGAGATACCCTTCCGTGGCACTGCGGGATGTAGGGGCTGGGATGTAAAACACGAGGGGAAAAACCAGCAAAAAAAATCCCACGTCCAGGGCAGAGAGAGCTCTGCACGTCGTGGAGACCTGAATCCTATAAAAGCAGCTCAGTTGAGCACCTAACACGATATGGGGAAGGCACAAAGCATAGAGCCCTCTAAGAGAGCTTCAGTATTTGCTAGGAGAGAAATCTGCAGGTCCCCTCTATGAGCACCACTCTTTGCTCAGATGCTTTTGCTGTATCTCAGCTAACCAAAGGGCAGGAGAGGTGAGACACCAAGCACATGAGCCCCTAAAAATGGTTTAGGGGAACGGAGAGGCGACAAGGAGCACGGTTTACCTGTTGTGGCATTGTGAGCACCTACGCTGATGCCACTTCCCAGCAAAAGGACGAAGAACCACAAATCCATGTTGACCTGAAAAATAAAAGAGCAGAGCAGAGTTAGTGAAACCCTTATCAGCTATATCCCAAATCAGTTCGGAGTGGGGATGCTGCTCTGCGTCCTGTACGTGCAGCGCTGGGGTCCCTGTACGTGGGTGGGATTTATCTGGATGTCCGCACGCCCCCAGCTGGAGCAGAAATCCCACCCTGGTGGCCCAGGAAAGGTGGGAAGGGATGAAGCAGGGAATGAGCGAACCCTGGGAGGTGATGAAAACCCGCACGGAGGAGCTCACGATGGAGCCGTGCCCTGCGTTTCTTCCCAGGAAGCGCCCTGCAAAATCACAGTAACGTCGCTTTTCCCAGAACAACCCCCAGGCTTTCTACCCCAGCCCTTTAAGCACGCGCTCCAAGTCTTTATGGGGTTTTTCCCCCCCAAAAAAGCCCCTAAAGCCCAGGTACGGTTGCCTCCTCCCGACCAGATAAGCATCAGAGGCTCGGACAAAGGGAAGCAGGAGGTGAGATGCCCAAACCCTGCCCAAACCCTGCCCCAAGTGTCCCAAGACCGGGAGCTCCGCGTGGGCTCCACCCGGCACCCACCGGCACCCTCCTCCGTGCTTCGTGCCGCCAGCACGGGTTTTACCCCTGCGATTCGGCCTAAATCCTCCTCCCCTCCAGCTCAGCTCGCCTTGTTTGTTCTCGTCGTGTTTATTTGAAGATGCTTCGGTCGAGACCCATCCCAAAATCTGGGCAAAAGGACAAGGCTGAAGTCATGAAGACGCTGGAAAAATCAGAAACGCGGGGTCCTCCCAGCCCCAGCCGGCCCCGCAGCGTCCTCCCACCACCACCTCCACCCTCCTCCATTTTCTTCCTCCCCCCTAATGGCCAACCGGCCGAAGATTTCACTGAGCTCAGGGATCAGGAGGTCGGACAGACCCCTTTTGGCCACGAGGAAGGGAAGCAGAAGGAAGCCAAGCCCCAGAGGTAAGAGCTTGCCTCGAGCCCCTTGTGCGGCCGGCCCCGCACTGCCAGGGCTGGCTCCGAGGGGTCCCGACGATGGGATCAGCCACCCCTGCGGCAGGTTTAGCCGCGGGTTACGGTGCCTGCCTGGGTCACCTTGAACCCTTTTGGGCCTCCAGGTGTTGGCCAGAGCAGGGCTGGCCTCGCAAAGCCTCCCCGAGGTCCTGCTCCAGCACGGGATGCGCTAAGGGTGGGCACGGCTACCCGGGGGAGCTGCAGCGGCAGGGTTTGGCTGGCACACAGCGCTCGGCGCCTGATAAATTCGGTGCAACCTGTTACCGGGACCGTTTGGGCTGTGGAAAGAAAGGTCTCTGAGCAGCACATCGCTGCGTTTTCCTGAGCTTTGCCCCGTTTTCAGGAAGAAAGAGGGATGCAGGTGGGCCATGCACAACCTGGGTGAGCTCCGGCGTTTTTTAGGGCTTTAGGAAAAGGCTGTGAGCATCGAGAGCAAAAGGATCCCAGGCAGCCCCGAGAGCATCACCAGACCATGGAACAAAACACCCTGGGAGCTGCTTCTGTTCCCGGCCACCAGCTTCATCCCCTAAAAACGGATCTGGAGGAGCCAGCAAGTGCCAAAACGCTGCATCACGCGAGGCTCCATCCCGGGGGGGGGCTCGCTCCCAGCCCCAGCTCTTTAAAAATCCTTATCCCCAAAGGCAGCACGGATAAAGGTGCGCCGTGCCCGGTCCCTACCATAAAAATCCTCCCGGGTTTTACCCCAAAAAGCCGGAGCGACCCGAGGCTCCCTCCCCCCTCGTCTCCCTCCCTGCTGGTTCGGAAGCCGGGGAGGAAATACTTGTCATGTTATCGCCCTCAGCACAGCCCTTGGCTGCCTGCAGCATCCTGTGAGCGCGGCGCAAAAACACCCTGACGTCACGTCTCCGGCTCTGCCAAGGGGCAAGGAGCCGGCTGCAGCCCTCGGGTTCAGCCGGGGGGATCTCGGGAACGATCCCAAACACGAAGCTCCCCGCCGGCCGCGCTCCCAGGACCGCGCCGAGGAGGGTGCCCCCGGAGCCGCTGCCCCTCCGCCGCGCTCTGAGCTTTGGGGTGGGGGTTGTAGAAAGCTGCAGATCTCGTGGGGAGGATTGGCACTGGCGTGTGGGAGGAAATAACTGCTTGACAAAGTAAAGGGTGGCTTAAAAATGGTATCGGAGTGCTGCCAGGGGGGGATCTGGCCGCAGGAGCACCTCCCCGTGCTCCCGGAGAGCAGAGGCAGCCGGAGCCGGGCACTCACCGAGCACTGCTGGGATTTATCCCCTTATCCCCGCCTCTGCCATCCTCCTAATTCCTGTGAAATGAGGCGATCCCGGTCTGTGTTAAGCAGGAGACGTGACCCCAACGCTGCCCGGCTCTCTGGGACCCCCAAAAGCATTTTACTGCTGTCTGGAGGATGCTGAAACGCTCAGTGGCGAGCACCCAACTGCCTTGTGCCGGCTCCACCCTCAGCGAAAAACAAAAACTTATTCCCTTCTCCCCCCCCCCCCCTTTTTTTTTTTTTTTGGCGGGGAAGGGGGCACAACCAGGAGCAAGGTTTTGGCTGCTGAGCCCTTTGAGGCAGCTCGCAGCAGGGCTCGACGAGAGCAAGGGCAAGGAAAAAGAGAGGGGAAAGCCGGCTTTGTTTGGTGGCAGCAGGCTACGAGCACGGCGCAGCCGTCCTGGAAGACAAACCTGCCGTTCCCTCGCTCCCCATCCCCTCCATCCGTGTGTGCCCGGGGTGTTTAAGCAGCCGGGGCAGTGCCTGGCATCGATCCCCACCCTGAGAGGCCGTGGAGAGGAGGGGAGCTGCGGCGAGGTGAGAGGAGAGCGGGTCCCGCGGGGAACGGGGCTCGTCCGAAACTCCCGCCCTGGGTCAGACACAAGGGATGCCCCAAAAGGCCAAGGCAAACCCCGCTGCTGGGGGTTTTGGCCCAGATGAGGCAATCCCAGCAGCTCCTTGCGGGGCAGAGGAGCGGGATCACAAGGACCAGGCGTTTCGCTGCCATCGCCGAGAGGAGGAGACGCCGCTTTTAGGGGGCAAAAGCGTTTTGCTGCGCTAACCCGCGGTGACTAACCCCCCGCGTGTCTCCCAAGCTAAACCGAGGGCTTTGATGTGTCACTGAGCATCACTCCCCCACCCCGCCCTCTGCTTTTCCACTCCTCAACAGAAAAGATGAATCACGGCGACCGCTCGCCCTCCTTTAAAACGCACAATTCTCTTCTCCCCCCCCCCCTTTTACACAAACAGGCGCCTTCCACTTCCACTTCCACAGTGGCGAACGCCCCACGAGGAGGAAGGACGAGCTCGGGGCTTTGCTTTCTCCACCCCCGAGCACCTGCCCAACCTGTCCCCAGGCTCCATCCCCCAAATTCTCACTGTTTCCTCGGCACGAGGGAATTCAGAGCCCTCTTTCGAAGAGCTGGTAACACAGACGGGGCAATATCGAGGTACGTGCGCAGGGAATTAGGGACAGCAACGTGAAACCGTCACGGGTGGGTTAGGAGAAGAGGATCGGGTGTTCCCCAGCCCGAGCTGGGAGGAAGGTTGTTCCCCGAGGTCCCTTCCTACCTCTGCCGCTGCCAAGTGGAAATCCCCGAGGCTCAGCCTCGTCTCCTGTCACGCAGGCTCACAAATGGGCTTTTTTACTCCCCGGATGAACGACACACGTTTAATTCATTCACAAACATCCACGAGGACCTTGGAGGCCGTAGTTAAGAATAACCCGTGAGCGTTTCGGGAGGGAAACCTGCAGGGATTTGAGAGCCAGGACAACCTCAGCGGTGGGAAGGAGACCCCAGCACCGAGCAGCACCACGGGTGCCACCGGCGCCACGTGCTCACGGCGAGCAGCGTGCCGCCAGCTCGGGGAAAAAGCCCCAGTGACCACTGCAAGAGCCCTTGTGGTGTGTACGAGGCGAGCCTCACCTCCTAGGAGCCGAGAGCGAACAGAAATCCAGCTCCTCAGGGGAAAGGAAGCCGGGAGAGATGCCTCCAAAGGAGCCTGGAGCATCCCAGGGCTGACGGGCACCGCGGCGCTCCGCCACCCTCCGAGCGGAGGCGTCGCTGGGAGCTGCCCGAGCCCCTCGGAGGGACGGAGCTACAAAGAGAGACGATTATTTTCCTATTAATAATTTTCCTAATAATGCTCCTAATGAGGCTGGGCTTAATTTGCCCGCTGCTGGCACCCGGCTGGCTGACGATGGACCGCGTGCGGGGGGCTGGCGCACCGCTGCGCCAGGACAAACCGGGACGGATCCGTGCCCAGCAGGTTTGCAGCACCTCCACTTCCCTCCCGGACAGCGCGGGGTTGGCAAAACGCAGCGGGGAGAGCCCTGCAGGGGATGCACGGTGGGGGTTAGCTGGTGGGAAAGTGTGGAGGGGACAACGGGTGACAGCTTTTTGGAGCTGGAGCACCGGAGAATTGAGCAGCCGGAGGGGTTCCCAAAAGGACCCAGCGGTGATCAGAGCGGTACGAGGTGCAAAGCCAAAATAAAAGGTGAAATGTGAAGAAAAATGGGAGCGGTGAGCTACGCAGGAGGGAGCTGCCCGGCCAGGGTGCCAGCCTTTGTTCCAGGCTGCACATCGCCCCGCAGGGCAGGACGGGCGTCCCTGAAAAGCAGAGAGCCAAGCACCTAGGGGACGGGAGTGGGCTGGGCAATCCCAGCTTAATTACCCCCCCAAAATTAAAGTTTTTTTTTTTATTATTAAAAAAAAGTCAGGTGGTAGAGGAATACATCTATTTTTTTCAAGAGCATCTTTTAGGGTTTCCCCTTCTTTGTTCCGAGCACCACTTGTGGCACACGGAGCGGGAGCGCTCAGCCCGGCAGCTCCTTTTCGGAAGGGCCAGTGGCTTTAGGACGAAGCCCGGCCATTATTTAGCCCACCAGCATCCCTACCCAACACGATGCGTCCTGGAGAGCGAGCAAACGGCCCGTGGGCAGGGAAAACAAGGGCGAAAAGAGGAAGCCAAAATAAAAGAAACCAAGCCAAAATAAAAGAAACCAAGCCACGCTTCGGGCGCAGCCCGTTCTGCGGGGCCGAGAGAGCATCCCAGCTGCGGGATGCTCCTGGCGACCCAGCCACGGAGCATCCCCCTTGAAACAAAGGTGTGGGAGGGGATCGTTGCCTTGAAATCCCCTTAGGGAGGCTGAGCCCTGATTAAAAGGCACGCGCTTGGTCACGAAGCTCCGGCCGATGGTGCTTACCCTGTCCCGGGACAGCGGCGCGGTGCGGGGAGCAGCCCCCGGCTAAGAAAAGTGCAGAGGAAAGGTGCAAAAGAGGAATTTTACCTGCGGGGATGCGGCACCGCGGAGCGGTTCGGCCCTGTTGCCACAGTAACCCTCCTGGTGCAGCCGAGATCGCTGATTATGAAACTAGAAAAATCAGAGGCTGCTAATTAGGGTGCGCCCCAGCGCCCAGCTGGCTCCGCGCGAGCCCCGCGCCGCCGCCGAGCGCGGGGAGTTGGTCGGCACCGGGGGGCAGCCTGCCCGTAAAAGAGCTTTTGGGGCAGTTCTACACCTTTCTGCATCCCCCCCCCCCGCAAATTCAGCTCAGTTTGTTCGCCGTGTAAGGGGACGAGACTCAGCGGAGCAGCCTTTACGTGCACGTGCGTCCAGCTCACCCGACAAGCAAGCAGGTTACCAGAGCGCATCGCAAAACCCATGAAAAATGGCTCGACGGGGGTTTCCAGAGCTGCAAAACCAGAGAGATGCTGCTTTACCACGTCAGCCCAACCAAACGCCGGGGTTTTGATGCTGCACGGCTGAAATTTGCCGTGCCCGGAGCCTGCCGAGCCCCCTGCTCCGACCCAGCCGTGCCGCAGCGGCTCCGGGCTGGAGCTCTGTGCCCCCCTGGCATTGACACGGGGGATTTGGGAGGGGTCCCGACGCTCACTCTGACACCTTTCTCCTGAAATAAACATTTTCGTACGGCCTTTGGAAGTGTCCCAGTGCAATTCCAGCACCCGGACGAGCACATCAGTACGGGCGGATATTCGAGGAGAGTTTTATGCTCGCAGCCTAGAGTAAACAGGAATAATCTGCGTGCAGGCAACACTTAAAGAGAAAACAAATCCCACAAATTAGGAAACCACAAGCACCGCAGAGGAGGAGTCAGGCCCACGGACCAGGGTGGGAGCGGGATGGGATGGGTGGGAGCGGGATGCGATGGACCCGCGGTGACTTGGGCACGTCAAGGCATTACGGGGCCAGCAGGGGGTTGTGGGGAGATTTTGGTCTTGCTAAAATAAGGTCTGAAAAGGCTGGAAAGAGGTTAATAAAAACTATATATATAGAAGCCACATCTACAAAACCAGATCCATCTCCTGAGTATTTCCTCTCATCAGCCCACGCTCCCAAAACCCACCAAACCCTCGTTTTTGCCTCCCCCGTGGCTCAATTTCCACGCCGGTATTTTCCTTCCCATCCTTCCCTCCTCATCTGGGCGTCCTCGAAGAGGACAAAGCGATGCTCGGAGCCCCACCAGGACGCCGGGCATCTCAAATCGCTCTCACAGAGCCGGGCCCTTCGACAAGGCAGCCAAGAGGGGGTGGGCGCGAGCGGGGCCGATGCGAGGAGGCAGCGCTGGCAGAAAGCCTCGGCGCATTGCCATGGTTACTGCCACGCAGCCCCGCGAGCAGCGGGCGGGCAGGGCGAGTCCGCCTCTCGCAGAAGATGCTCGGCAGTAACAGCAGCTTATTTCGCCCGCCAGCCTGAACGATGCTCAGATCAGACTGGAGGATGAGAAGAAAAAGGGATTTTCAAGCTTTCAGCCAACCCATCGGATGCAGAAGGGGGCACGACGGCTCGGTGGTGCACCAGCAGCGAAGCAAAACTTAACGCTCGCTGGTCCTGGAAGAAAAACGCACTTTTCTGTCCTTGGAGTGGCTGGGATGGTTCCCTTTGAGCCCTGCCGCGTTATTCGCAACTCATTCTGCTTTTTAATCTCGCCACCAGAAGGCTGGAGGTGAGCGCGGTACCGGCAGTGAGGGCGTTCACCGTCAGCCTTCAACGCGCTCAGGGCACGGGGGAGGACGGTGACCCGCAGGGAACAGGCACAGCCTAACAGAAACACCCCAAAAGAGAAGAAAAACAGCCTGGGCGAGCCGGAGCTGTGGGGTTCATCCCGAGGACACCCCGGGGAGGCCACCGGGACCAGCCCAGCCTCCTCCCCTCTAGATGGAGCTCCAGGAGAAGCCTGAGGTCCCTTCCCAAAGCCAAGGCATCCTGTCGTCCCCAAAGAGCTCCCCGCCGACAGCTCGGTGCTAAAAGAACCCGTCAGACCCATTATTCCCTCCTGCCACACTTGCACCCGAGGACAAATCCTTTCCCCCTCTTCGCCGGGCACTTCCCAGTCCCAAACGATGCTCCGACACCAGAGCAGCGGCTGCAGTCGTGTCCAACGGGGTGCAGTGGCTGTAGGAAATGATTTCTCTGAAGTTTTTGGAGATCTAATCCGCAGCGGGGCCGTGAACATTTCCGCCTGCACGGAAGCGGCGTGTCTTGGCCGTCGGGCGTGCGAAAAGCACCAAGAGGGAGTTTCGAGCTCCCGCGATGACAGCAGCCTGGATGCGTGTGAAAGGGAGAACGGGGTCAAGGTAAGGCAGCTTTTAGGGCCCCTTCCCCTTTGGTAAGGGACAGCAGCTCCCTGGGCAGGCACTAAATATCACCTGGTGTCGCTCCTGTTTCAGTGGTGCCCAAATAAATGCTATGGCAGCTCACGCTCCCGGCACCAGGCACCGAGGACAAACCCGTAGGACCCGGTCCTAATACAAAAATCTGAAATATTCCCCTTGTAAACACACGAATTCAGTGGGATTTCGGGACACACGTGCTCTGCGAGGGCTGCAGCTCGTTAAATTACCAAAGAGAAACCCTGAGCAGGCAAAGCTCGCTTACAGATTTTGGAGTTCATCCCAACGATGCCAAATTTGCCTCATTTCAGACCTCTCTGGGACGACGGAGAACGGCACCCGGGTTATTTTTATTTCGACACAACTGCAACGTTTTGGACAGCTACAGAGACGTCCCCATCTCTGCACGTCCCCGCTGTCCCAGCCTTGTGAAAAGGCTCTGACAAGCGGCGATCCCACAAAAGCGCCCGTCCCCAGCACCCCCCCGGCTGGCAGCACAATGCACAGAAGGCTCTTCAGTCTCGCCCCTAAATACGAGACTCCCCTAGCCAGGCGAGAGATGGTACAGGAGCCGGCGGGCAGCACAGGACAGGCTCTGTCGCCGCTCGTTGCTGCGCCAACACAAGGCAAACCCTGTGGCCGGAGCCCGACCTCGTATTTTTCTCTGCGGTGGCCAAGCTGAATAAATTCATCTCGTTTTGCTCGCGTGAAATCCACCCTGCCGACGACCGGGGGCAAACCTGGCTCAAATTGCCCTCCTCTTCCTCGTAGTCTGAACCAAATCTGGGCAGATGAAGGATGCTGAGCGCACGGGTTTGGTTTTCTGGCTGGGAGGCTCCACCAGAATCCCTCTCCTCTCCCCAACACCTCTACAGGTACCGTGCGATGTCCGAGTGCAATGCAGTTTTAAAACACAATTTCTCCAGGTGCTGAGAAGGGACCCAGCCAAAACCAGGCAGGGGCACGACGCAGAGCCTGCCCCCAAAGCTAGGAGCCCCTAGGAGCTCACCAGCAGCAAGGCCCTCTCCTTGCTAGGGAGCTCCCTGTCTGCGTCGGACCAAACATCTGTGCTTTTAAGCCCGGGGTTCTCAGATCAGATCTAAGTGCTTGGAGGGGAAAAAAATCACAAACTGCTTGTGAGGCAGTTTCACTGAACACAGGCGCCATTATTTCTTCCTCCCCGTGCCCTGTATTACCTGTAACCTCTCCTCTTCTCTTTCTACAGGCAAAGCGGTTCAACAGACTTCTGGAAAAGCAGAGAAAAAAAGAAGACAAAGACGAAGAAAATGAAGAGGAAGAAGAAGATGAAGATGAAGAAGTAGACAAAGACGAAGAAGAAGATGAAGAAGATGAAGACAAAGAATACAAAGAAGATGAAGACAAAGAAGACGAAGAAGACGAAGACAAAGAAGAAGACGAAGATGAAGAAGACGAAGAAGATGAAGAAGAGAAAGAAGAAAAAGAATAAGAAAAAAAAGAATAAGAAAAAGAAAAAGAAGAAGGAAAAGAAGAAGATGAGGAAGAAGAAGACAAAGAAGACAAAGACGAAAAGGAAGACGAAGACGAAAAAGAAGATGAAAGAAAAATGAAAGAAAGACGAAAGAAAAAAGAAAAGGAAAAAGAAAGAAAAAGAAAAAAGAAAAAAGAAAAAGCAAAAGATAAAGAAAAAGAAAAGGAAAAAGACAAAAAAGAAAAAGAAAAAAGAAAAAAAAAAGAAAAAGAAAATGAAAAAGAGAGAAAAAGAAGGAGAAAAAGGAGAAAGAGAAAAAGAAAAAGAAAAAGAAAAAGAGAAAAAGAAAGAGAAAAAAAAGGAGAAAGAGAAAAAGAAAAAGAAAGAGAAAAAGAAAAAGAAAAAGAAAAAGTGAAAGAGAAAGAAAAAGAAAAAGAAAAAGAAAAAGAAAAAGAGAAAAAGAAAAAGAAAAAGAAAGAAAAAGAAGGAAAAAGAAAAAGAAAAAGAAAAAGAAAAAGAAAAAAAAAGAAAAAGAGAAAAAGAAAAAGAAAAAGAAAAAGAAAAAGAAAGAGGATCGTGTCAAGCAAATAGCAGGGCAGTGCTGGGACCTTCGCAGGGAGGGCGGTGAAGCTCGGCGTTAGCTCACCAAGCAGCCGGGAAGAGGCAGTCGCGGTGCCTGTGCCTTGATGGGAAAACCCCAGCCCCGGCTTGGCAGATCCTGCCGCTGTCATTGAAGATGTTGTGCCTGTGCGACAGGGAGCAGAAGCTGAAGCCCTGTAATAGAACCGGCGTAACTTTACATAAGGTATCCCGGGAGGACCGGGGCCGAGCAGGACAACATTTCTGCATGTGATTGACTCCGCCAGATTAGAGGGTTGCTGCTCCCCCGGCAGGTCCGGCTCCTTGCGGGCGCGAGGCTGAAGCAGCTGGGCTGCAGAGGAGGAGGAGGAGAGGATCACGGTGAGATCCCAACCCTGGCACCATGTCCAGGACACCCCGCGATGCCTTCGGCACACGGCAGCCCTGCTCCTCATCCCCAGACCTCCGTATGCAGCGGCTGTAACGTGAAAATGAGAGCAGGCTGGCCAACAAATCCATGTGCTGACCCCTTCCTCTCCCGCACTGTACAAATGTACGGGATTATTCAGCACCCTCCCAGCCTGCTGCCTAGCAGGCTTTGCCCCCGCTGACGCTCATCCCCACCTTCACCCCGAAGATAAACTATTTATTTTGTGGCAGCCAGCTCTAGACTACCCACCGCAGAGACCCGGGTGTGCATTTCAGGCCTGATCCCCGAAAAGGGGTGCCAAATACCCCAGCACCAAGGGGATCTCGTGGGCTTCAGCATCTTCTCGCACAGTTTCTGTGGGCGACCTGCTTCAGCAGGGGTTGGACCAGACGGACCCAAAGGTCCTCAGCCAATGCGCGAGTCTGTGAACTTGCACCACCAAATCTTCGTGTTGCTTTTCTCCAGTCTCCAAGACGACTCTCGGTGGCTCCATGAAGCAGAGGTTGGCTGTAGGGCCGGTGGTGGGCTCCGGCACCACTTCCAGCTCCTTTGGGTCTTCCCACTGACGGCTGGTGCTTGGATCCCAAGCAGAAATGAGTCAAATCCATCTCACTCCACGAATACCACCCTCAGGTACGGAAACATCAACCGACTTGGCAAGAGGTCCCCGTGGCTGTCCCTACACAGCAGGAGCATCCACCCAGAGCGATGCCCACTGCTCAGGACCAGCCCTGCCTGCAGCACCCCACGGCCCCAGGGCCCAGCACCGTGCCCGCCTTGTCTCTGGGTCCCACAACGTCCTCCCAGCCTAACGGCACCTTCACGTAAAGCATTTTTTTTTTTTTTTTTGCTTGTCTTCCATTTCAAAAGGCCTGAGGTGGTAAAGGAGCCTTGACGCGGGGCACGAAACCTGGGCTTTTGATACCTTAGCACATGGGTGATTTTGAGGCGGTGGCCGTTCAGCCTCTTGCCACCCATTTTATGGAGGAAACCGGCGCGAGGATCACAGGCGGCTCCGGGCGGGAGCGGGGAGGGGGCTGAATTTATAGGTATGGGGTTTTAGAGGGTTGAGGGGCCGGCTCTAAATTCCCTCCTGGCTCAAGCAGAGTTCCCAAATGCTTTGTGCCAAATGCTTTGGCCGTGTAACCTGAGCATCATCAGCGCAGAAGAGCCCAAGAAGCAGGGGAAGGAGGGAAAAAAAGATGTAAATTGGGCTTAATGAAAGCACCGAGTGACGAAATAAAAGGATGAGCTCCTCCTCCTGCTTCTGCTTAGTGTCACTGTGCTGGGCCATCCTCAAACAGCCCTTCGTGTTTGACTGGAAAAGGAAAATCGGACTTAAATTCTTACCCCGGGAGTCCCTTGGTTGCAGGAGATGAAGGCAGCTCCGCTCAGGAAGCGAAGCAACCCCGACGAGGAGCTAAATCCCTGCTGCCCCGAGCCCCGGCGCTCTCGTGGAGCGGGCTAACACAAGTGGCCTTTTTTCCCCTCCTTTTCCACAGCGAGACTGCGAAATGCAAAGCATCTCTGGCACGCAGGTGTCCCATGCCCACCAGCAACACCCGTGGTTTGCGAGGAAGAACTCAGGGCTTCCGCCACAACTTCTCACCCTCCCCACGGGTGGTTTTTGGAGCAAAAGCCAGCTTGAGGCAGACAGAAATGCATTTCATTTTATTTTTAATTGATCGTTTGTAGTGCTCTGATCCCAAACACTCCCTAGCAGCCCCGGGAGGACAGGCCCCGGCCTGCTGCTTGCTCGCACGCCGAGGAGAGAAGGAATGCTCGCGGGATTTCGCAGCCGATGTTCAAAGCCATCTGCGCTCCTCGGGCCACACCGCCCCAGCTGTTTGGAAGCAGGACTCCTTGTGCAATCCCGAGGGCCCTGAGTCAGTTAAAGGCAGGGCCCAAGCTCTATTTATCTTGGCTCAGCCTTGCGGAGTCCTCTAGTTCCTCCCCGAGTAATGAGCACCCTGCCCGCGGAGAGGGGAGGGCCGAGGAACCTCACGCCGTGACTCCTGGCTCTTTTGCCACCTGTACCCCAAGCCTTGGCCATGCCCAACAGCTGGAGTTCGTTCGGTATCAGAAAACACTGGAGTTGTTAAAGAAGACTGAGATCCTTCTTTTCTGGGTGAGGATTACGCTAAGACAAGATCCAAGGTCACCCAGCGGTACTGGAGCCAAGAAAGAGCCCCACGGCTGATTTAGAATCCATGCCAAACGAACCCGGTGCATCAGACTGACGTTCAGGGAGCTGAAACACCTGCTACGTATTATTGCAGAAAAAAAAAATCCTATTAGGGGAAAAAAAAAATCGCTCCTTGCTACTGAAGAAAGCCTCAGCCCTGCCCTCCAAGTGCAGCGCACCGACACGCCGCTGGCACAAGCCGAGCCCAGAACTTGTCCAACTGACCCAGTTCTCACAAACTGAACAAAACCGTCTCGTTTTTGTTGAAAAAAAAAAAAAAAAGCAGTAATTCTCAAGAACCAGGGTACGTTTTCAGCATGTACAACTCACCGTCCCCTCCTGACCCATTTAGGCGCGCGTTCCCGCGGGGGGGGGGGACACGACACAGCGTTACCCGCCGTGTAAAAGCCTGAAATTACACCGCCCTACAAAGAGCTGGGATGAACTGACCCCTCTAAGCCAAGCGGGTGCCAAGCTTTTATCTCCCCCTCATTGTTACCCGACGCTGAAGCGGAATAATGGGACGACACAGGGCTATGCAAGGCACTCCCGCAAAGCCCTGCCTTAGCAACTCCATTGTAGCCGCGCCGCCCGCGCTGGCTATTGTATCTGGCTACTGGTTTGGAAAGCCAGCAGCATTTCACCCTCAGATATAGGTGTATTTATGATTTCTGTCCAATTACCGCTAGCTTCCGCCACGGCGAAGGGAATTAGCCGTGGGGCTGGAATCCGGAGCACAAAAGGCCGGTGGATGAGCGCTCCAGCTGTATTTTCTCGTCCTTCATCCAGTCTAGACTTAGAAGTCCCAGGACGCGGATGACTTCCGCTGCTCCGCCGCCGTATTAGAAAAGCAATAAAGGGAACAATAAAGCGTCACGACGTGTCTAAAATTAGCAGTTTACAAAACAATCCGAGTTCATAATACCCCGAGCACAATGAGGGCAGAGAGCGCAGGGGACGGCTATTTTAAAGCCGCGGGATAAAAGGGAACCTCGCTCAAACCCGTTATCGGGCGAAGAAATCTGTCTGCATTGTGTTTCGGTTCTGATCCCAGCTGAAGTAACTGCCTCGAAGCTGCCATTGTGCTGCTAAGAATTAGCTAAATCGAGGCAAGGCACCCAAAGCACGCCGCCTCGCCCCGGCGATGGATGCTGCCCACAGTTATTTTCTGCCGGGCTTTAGGTTCCCCTACGTTTGGCCGCGCTTATCCCCTTTGCACGCTTTGGCTTCTCGTGCAGGAGGAGCAGAAAATGGATGGGTTGGTTTCCAGGTGATCTTTGGTCATATTCACGTTTCGGAGCTCGTGTAGCACCGAAGCTGTAACTGCTGGGGCTGTGAGTCGAGGGGTCATTTCGGAGGAAAACGCCCCAGCAGCCCTTCTGTCGGTATTACTGTTATTTTTAATAGGAACCCTAAACAGGGAGCAACATTTCACACAAGGGTAGTCCCAGAAGAAATACTCCTCCCATCGCCCGAGAAGATCGAGGTGTCCTTTAAAACAAAATTTAGCCATCAGGATGGAGAGGAGGCGTGCGGAAACCACGCAGGACTGGGAATAACGCAGCACCCAGCTCCTGCTGCCCCAGCTATCAGTGGAATGAAAGGAATTAAAGCCACCAGGGGGATGAAATGGCTGTGAAAGGACCTGGAAAAGCAGCTCCCTTCCCAAGGAGCACAAGCGGATCCATCAGATCCGTAAGGGGACGGCCGTGCCCCCAGCGAGGATCCAAGGGGAGGCCCTGGGGGTTCTCATGTAGGACGCCGGAGGTGGAAATGCCCCCGGTCTGCTTCCATTTCTCCCACTTAAAGAAGGAAACGCGAGCCCCGTCGCGCAGGACCAAATAAAGGTGGGCATGACAGCTCGTATGGCCTCAGAAATAGCCACATGGGCACTCGGGTAACACACCGCGTACACGCATCCGTGTTTCAAGGACGAATATAACCGTGCAGTCAGCAACTGCAGGGCTGCTGACGCTCTTCAGGGAGGTAAGGAATAATCTCTCTTCCGCTGAGGCTAAAATAAAATGTTTCCTTGTACAGGTTTCCCACATGACCCCCGCTGGGGTGATCTAACTAAACGCTCTCCTGTGTTCTCCCTCCTCCCGGGCCCTACGACCACTTGCTCCCTCCTGAAATTCCCAGGTTGGCCCCACTGCACCCTTCCCAGGTAAGAAATTACTAAGGATCTCTCCGTCCCTCCTTGGAAATTCCTGCAGGGCCACGGATGCTCGCTTTCCTTCCCACCAACAGCAAGAGCGACCACCCGGGCAGGTAAAGGAGTTTGGTGGAGCCTGGTTCAGCTCTCACTGGGAGCTCTTAGTTCAGCATCACCAACAGGTCAGATCCCAACGGGCTTCAAAAGGTTCTCTCAACACCAACCTGCACAGATTACCAAGGCCAGGAGAGGAGGGAAATGAAACACCCGAAGCTAGCTATGCTCTGCCCCAGTGGGTCACCCATTCGTAGCTCTGGACAGGGACGGGACCCATTAGATCACCTCGTCCTAGCCACCACAAAGACGTTGCCCTACAAGAAACTTCCCAAATACTCCAGTCTTACTTAGAAAGCCCAGAGCAGCGGCGTTTCCACCTTTCCTCGTGGGATGTTACTCCTCCCCGCAGCCTACAACATCTCCCCGCCGGGCAGCCGGCCCCGTTAAGATTTTCCTTTTGAAAATTTCTTCATTTTCAATCTGCAGCCCCCATCCCTGCCCTGCCTACGTGCATTTATGAGCTACGCTAATTAAACAGATTAATACTAAAAAGGAATCGCAGTTTAGGAATAAATTAGCGTGTTTTCCTTTTATCCTCTCCTCAAAGGACCAACGCGCCAAACAAAGTCTTGAGTCTCTCTGACATCTTCCATTTCTAAATTGGTCCCGCTGCTCATAATTAATTACACCTCCCCTCTACCCAGGCAAGTTCATTCGCTTTCCTTCCCCCCTCCTTTTTGGGGGAGAAGGGAGGAAGGCAGAGAAAAAAGGGGAAAGAGTGGGATCGGGGGAGAAAGGAGAGGGACGCGGCCCATCAGAGCAGTCCAGGTGGTTACAACGGTCCCAGCACATATGACAATTCAGGCTCTGATGAATATTCCTGACCCGGTTGTAGATGTGGGATCTGGGTTTATCAAATAATTTGGCTTTTCCGCAGCAGGCAACAGCCCCTTGGCTCCCACTCGGAAGGAGGAGAGAGCCTGATTCTGGGCGAAGTGCAGGCACTGGCTTTGAACACGAAGAACCGAGGTCTGAAATGCTGCTCCAAGAAAAAGTCACATTTTCATAAAAATTGGGCCTCACAGGTACACAAGTTTCGATTGAAAACATCCTAAAGAAAGCCTCGATCGTAGAAGTCTACTGCAATGTGCCAGCGCCTTTCCTGGTCGATTTTAAATATCAAATTACACAATTTCACACCCAGATCTGCCCGTTGCGTTGCACGTTGGTGGTACGAGCTACTCCGAGTTACTTAGGGTATTTTTGGGGTTGATCAGAATGGAAATTCTCGTATTTAACAAATAATTCCCCCATTGACCTAAGAGCCCCCCTGCTAGTCAGGGTCCCGGGCTGGGCCGTTCAGCGGACACAAGAAGGAAAATAAATGGACGCTCGTGGTCAAGACTTCCTCAGCCTACACTGTAGGGTTTCAACTCATTGCGAACATTAACTTACATTGCAAGATCTCCATTTCCCGTGGAGGCTGGGAAGTGTAAAAAAAGGGGATTTGGGGGAAAGACGAAGGCAAAGGGGTGGAATTGCCACGAAGAGCTCACCTACACGGCTGGACTTGGTTTGATGTGCTAGCGTTTGGCTACCTTAACGCCTTCTCACTCCAAACACTTCACCTTTTAATGTTTCGCCAAAGGAAAACGTCTTCCCGTCCAAGGGTCTGCAAGTTACGGGGACGTTTTTGGTGTAGGGGTGTTCCGGGTAGGAATCCCCCCTCGAGGAGGACGGCCGGGAAGCGGGCGCTGCAGAAGGGCTCTGCGCTCGCGTTAGGACCGAAGCTCACGTCCCACCCTCGTGCAACGTGGTCGAATATTTCAAAATACGCAGCCGACCTCAGCGTGTCCACTTCTCCTCCGTGCCCTTTACTTTTCCGACGGCTTCTCCTGGACGGGAAGGAGGCGGGCGGCCGAGCTGCAGCGAGCGCGGCAAGAGCCAGGAACCGCTGCAGCCGCTGGCCTGGCGCCAGGCTGGGCCTTTTGTGTTAAAAACGTGCATTACGGAGGGCTGTAAGAATAAATACGTGTTCCGAGAGCTCCAACGCTTATTAACGGACCGAAATAAAGCGGGTTTGGGAAATGGGAAAGGCGAATCAGCGGGGAAACAGGGAGCACGACCAGGCAGCCTGCCCTTCTCTTGCCGGCGAAGGAAGCGGTTGTAGGGCGTTTATTTGCAAAATCGCAGCCCGTAAATCCAGCAGCAGCAATGCCCTCCCTCGTGTCGATTGCTCCTCGGTGCTGGGAATGTCCGACGGGCAGGAAGGTGCCTCTCTCCTTCCCCTGGCTTTTTGGGAATCGTCGATGCCCCACACCAGAATCAGTCAGAAGCGTTATTAGGGGAGGCGCAGGATGGGAAGGGCTGGCCCCTAGCCCTGTACGCGGTGCTTCAAAGCCTCCGAGGGAAAATAAAAAGCCCCAGAAAGGCCACAACCGCTGTCAGCGATACGAATACCTCTGAAAAGGTATTCTGGAGATGGCCTGGCTGTTGGGAGAGGGAACGAGCAAGGGAAAGCATTAGAGAAATTCGAGTGATTTAGGCAAAGCTGCCCAATTCCTCCCCTTCCCTGCACGTAGAAACCATCACGAGTAAACCACTCTGAATGCAACTCACTGCTTGGAAAATCACCGAGGTCAAAAGCATGGCAGAAAACAAGAAAAAAGGATTAAACAAATGGATGATATAATCTGCGCGGCTATAATTCAAGTCGGAGATCTAAATTGCTGCACCGCGGGGCTCGAGCCAACCGCTAATTTACAGCGCTGCCGGGCCGGGGGGGCTGCTCCCACCCCCACAAGCCCAGCGATCCCTAATTGCTCCTTTCTGCATCTCTGACACCTTCCTCGGAAGCCCTCCAGCTGGTGCCAGCTCGCAGAAGGCACTGGTGAGCCCGAGAAGCGTAGGGACGTGCCTCGCTGCTGCTGCGACCCGCACGGTCCCGGTGCTCTCGTGGTCCCCTGTGCGAAGCAAGAGGTGGTGGCTCCAACCTACCTGGACAGGGCACAGCACAGGGACGTTTCTTGGGGTTAGCTGAAGGATCTGATCAGTTCTCATCACGGGGGGGGGGGTCTAGGACAGGAGGTAAATGTAGGACCGCCTACATTTTGCCTTGTATTTGATTGCACAGCCGTGCTTTGTGCAATACCCGACAGCTTTGGGAAAAGCATGCTCGGAACCTGATTTAAAGAAGAAACCAGAAGACCAGCATTGAGGCAAAAATCCACCCAAACCATTCAAGGGGTCCTTTGTAATTCAGCAGATTTGTGTTTTTAATTCAATGTAAAAGCAAGGGGGAATTCCCTTCTGACACCGGGTTGTGCAGACGTCTACCGGGGCCAGATGGAGCCAGCCCCGCCGTGGGCACAGATTTTAACAAGTCCTGCAGACACAGACCACCATCGTGCCTTTTCTGGTGAAGCACCAAAACACTTCAGAAAAAACTCTGGCTCCCGGCAAGCAGCAGCAGCTCACCAGCATAAGAAAATAAAACCATTCCGCTGTAGGTTTCATAGCCAAGGCTGGGGTTTACATACTGCCCGGCACAGATCTCGGGGAAAAAAAACCATGAAGATGTGCACCGGGAGCCTGCTGGGCACAGTCCAGCTGCTTTCATGGTGGGACCGTGAGCAGTGATGCTCAAACCAACCACGGGATGGGGACCAAAAGTGATCCTGAGCGTGCCGGTGACGACCTGCATCGCATCACCCCAACGGCATTGTCGGTTAAGCAGTTGATACAGATGAATCATCGTCTCCAGCCAGCTGACAGCATTCGAAAAGCACAGAAACAGGGACTTTAATAACAACAGAAAACTCGTAAACACCTGCCTGAGGGGTGAGCAAAGCAGTGGCTAGCAGCTAGTGCCGTCTTTTATTAAAGGGCAAATAAAATTGAACCGGGGAGATGTTTGGAAGCACATAATGCAGAAGAGCAGGCGGATTGCCCACCCAACATCTTCTGCTGAGCACCTGGCTGATGGACGGGGACTTTTGGGGGGCTCAGGGAGCTTCTGTGCCCGTGGGCACCCGGCTGTGTGTCCCCCGAGCCAGGGCTTGTGTCGGGGAGCTGGGGCATCGCTGCGACGCCGCGGGCTGGGCTGGCGGCTGAGCAGCAGATCCCTTTCCTGTGCTCGGTCCTCGGGGGAACCAAACCTTCATAAAGCGTACGTGAGCTCTCGGCCAGCAGATTTTGGCCTCCTCACAGCTCTGGCAGGAGGCAGAGCAGCACCAGCGACGTGCCATGGGCACCTTCTGGCACCCGAGCACCCTGCCCTGCTCCCAGTTTTACCAGAAGCGGTGTCGGGTCGGTGAGCCGGCCCCGAGCGCACGGTCGGCGCCCTGCAGCTGAAGGCAGTGAGCCCTTGCGACGGCGGGCTCAGAACGGTTTTTCAACTGTAATTTCGGGCAAGGCTCAGCTGTGCCTTCACGGGGACACCTGCTCTGGGGCTGAACCCCTGAACAGCTCCAGCCGTGAACCCCAGCAGCTCCAGCCGTGCGCCCATCCGAAGCCGACCGAAAGCATCCCTGCAATGCCACCCCCGCCCACCAGCACCAGGGGGTCCGGCCAGCCTCTCCTGGCCAACCCAACCCCGTTCCTCAGCTTCAGCCCTTCCTCGGGTCATCCTTCTTGCCATCCCATCCCCAGCCTCTTCCCTCTCCCTAGGCAGACCCCGCACCCCCTCCCCGTGCTGCTCCGCAGGGAGGAGCGGCGCGCGGCAGCGGGCGGTAACGAAACCCGGACGGTTTGTGGCTGCAGAGCCCTTCCTGCTCCTGCCCCCTGCCCTTCAGCAGCTCAGCCAGCGGTGTAGATGCCATAATATACCCACTCGTCTGGGGAGGGGCAGCAGCAGTTAATCCACAGAACCCGTTTGTCCCAAATACAAAGTCTTTTACAAAAATTACGGCGCTTGGGTGCCCCTCGCTCCCCTAGCGGCACAGTTTCGTTCGCTCCGTCTGGTCAGCTCTCCAACGCCCCCCTGCAGTCCACATTAACATTTTGGGGTGGCTTTTTTTATTTTTGGTGGTTTTTTTCTTCATTTTTCTTTAAGGACGAGGTCCATTTCGGCTAGCAGACCTCCACCGCTTCAGCCTCTTGACTCCTCGGAGCTCGGCGCGAGGTCAGAGCCGAGGCTGCCCACGGCATCTCCCAGGGGAGGTGCGGGCACACTGGCACGCTGTGCACCCACAAGGGACTTCGCAGTGGAGAAAGGGAAGAGCCACGCAGAAATAAAGCATGGTTTTGGACTATAAACTCCATCCCTAATGAAGAGCTTTACTTTACAGAGCTCCTTCCCTCTCGCCAGCTCTCCAAGGAGCCCCCTGACCTTGCTGAATTGCCCATCAAAGCAAATGCTCTTGCAGCAGCAAAACCCCATGGGTTGAAATATTTTTTTTCCCCACGGGCAGCAGGCTTCAGCCAGCATCCCACCCGCTCCCACAGGACACCAGAGCCAACTCCGACCCAGGACAGAAGCACCTGGAGAGCAGAGAAGGGGCAGGAGAGAGGGCGTACATCTTGCAAACACACCAGTCTTGACAGGTATCTACACGCTGCATTCAAAAAGCAAGTCTGGGAGTCAAATTCATGAGCCAACGAGCCACGGTCTCCCAAAACTGAGCTGCATTTTAGCATTTTCCTCCCCCGTAGCCTCCAAATAATCCTTGCTCGATCCATCAGGAATAATTTACCTGTTTCCACAGCGAGCGCATCCCTCGGCGCTGCAGGTACCAGCTGTGACGCTCAGACCAGGCTCAGAGCAACTGGCTCTACTTGTGAGACCGATACAGGTTTTTGTCTCAGAACCGGAGGATTTACGCATCAAAAGCTCGCCTGCCTCTCCCCACCTGCAGCACCTTACCTGCCACCAGCTCCTGCTTCCCGAAAACCGCGTCTACCGCCGACCATCAGGGGTGGAACATCGCGGCACTGCGAGTACACCGCTCCTCCAGGGGGTACTGCCTCCAGCCTGCCTCGTCGCCCGTCTCCATCCTCCTATAAAACCCCACGATGATCTATTTGCCCTAAACACGACTCGGTGTGAACAGGAAACAGGTCCCCGAGCGAGCAGCGCCGACCTCGGCGGTTCCTCCCCGCAAGCAGCTGAGGCGTGCGCGCGGTGCAAGTATGACAAAGCCGCCCGACCGCGGGCTGGAACTGCCAGAGCTCCACGTGCTGCTTGCCACATTCCTGTAGCATATGTCATTTTTGTTTTCTTTTTAATCACGGCAGAAGCCACAGAAGATTTAGGCAGCGACGTTAACGGAAAGGGCAGTGGTCAAGGGGGACGACGCCTCGTAAAAGAGGAAACTGAGCCTGAGGTCAGGGGGGTTCCAGCATATCGCTGCTGGAAAGACCTGGTCGGTTGATACATTTAACTTTCGGCAGTGAACGTGGAGTATTTGGGCTACAAAACATGTAAATGACATCACGAGAATTGCGCTGCAGACAAGGAGCGAGGCGAAGCCAGCCGTGTCGGTAGGCGCGGACCTGTTGAGCCGCATTGCTGACCCGCATTCAGCCGTCGGACGGATCGCTCAGCTCTCCGCGGGGTTTACGTCACGCCGTAAGGTCCTGGGGCAGGAAACTCGTGGGTGCGACTCCGTAATTTCACGGCCTTCGGCTTGCGTAAGGCGGAGCTGGGTGCTCTCATCGATCCCTCCGCCTTCGGTGTCCTCTCCGCGCGGTGCTGTGACCACGAGTGTCAGAAGGGTGCCCCGAATCTGTCACTAAACAGCCTGTAAAATAATTACACTCATCTCTTTACCAACAAACCCAAAGGACCACTGGTTAAATTTCCTTTCCGTGCATTATTTAGCAGGCACTTCTGCCGTTTAGTTTATCCCCGCGGTTTCCAAATCCCCCCCGACGTCTGGCAGCCTCCTTTGTCCCGGGGAGGCCACGGCCACTCACGCTCGGGGTTTCCTGCCGCAGACCTTTCATCTGCTCTGCTTCTTTGTTGGCTTTTTATCATCAGATAGCAGGGACCTGACCTGTTAACACCCCCCTGCGACGGAGGGACGGGGGAAAGGAAAGCCAGCATCAGCACCGAGGACGCCCTGGAAGAGCAGGAGCGGACAGAGGCGACTTAAAACAAAGGAAACACGCACCCCTCCATCCTTCGGAGGCACATCCCGGCCTCCCGCGATGACTAAGGAGTCCGAACGTCTTCCCTTCTGTGTTTTCACTTCCTCGACTTGTCATCTCCTCCCATTGTTCTCGCCGGGATTAGATAAACTCGCTGCTGGCAAGGAGCGGGCGCTCACCTCTGTTACCCAACGCCGCGCACGCAGAGGAACGCAGGTTTCGCCGAGGCTCAGTAAGAAAAAGATCTGGTTTGAGCTGGGAAAGCAAACATTTGAATCACCTCGTGTGTCATTTGCTTGATTTGAAGGATATTCTCTTTTCAAGGAGAGCCACATCGGCTCAGCCCTTCCACGGAACCAAAGGCAACCAGAGCAGAGATGTGTCTGAAGTCCCTGACGTGAAAAAAAGAAAAAAAAAGATGCCTACAGATTCAGCTCCACCAGCTCTAGCAGTGGCTGACTGCAATTAGCCTTGCTTGATCTCAGCGCAGGCACAATGTTGAGGAAACCCTCAAAACTCAGCAAGTAAACGCCACCGAGAAGCCGAGCACAGGATGCAGATGGCAGCTGCAAGCCTCCTGAAAGCTCGGGCTGCGGTCGCTACACCCTGCAACCACCAGCCTGGTGCAGCTTCCCGTCCCGCTCAGGTGCCAGGTACATCAGTTGCTGCCAGCAGTTTTTCAAGACCCTATTGCAAAAAAAAACTAACTAACTAAATAAAAATCACCCGTTTCAAGATTTCTATGCGCTGATCGTTACGCCGAATTAGCATACGGGCTGCAGGCGGCGTAAAGATGAGGTCTTCCTAAACACCTGCGAGGGGAAACCTGTTTGCAGAACGAGGCACCAGAAAAAACCCTACTGGTGAGGGAGGAGGCAGCTGCCAGCAGTGAGACGGAGGGTGGAGGTGTTTGCTCCTACACGGCAGCTCCAGGTAGGGCCAGCAGGTTGGGTTTCTGTACACAGTTGTCTCATCGGGGTGGTTTTGGCACTAGCACGCCAGGAGGTCGGCTCGCATCAGCGATGTCGGGTTCAAGGTGGAAGGTTGAAGCTTTGTGGAGAAGAGGAACTGTCGAAGTGCCTGCAGGACTCAGGAGCACGAGCACCAGAGATCTGCGATTTCTGGTCTCGGGGCATCCTCTGTGGGTCTGAAATGTCCCCCAGGGGTCGATCTGCACATCTGCAAAAGCCAAAATCTGTGGGCGGCCTTTCAAACTTTGACGAGGACTACAGCCACCAGCAGCTTTGATCAAAACTGTATCTTCTAAGATCAAAATCAATCTTCTTTCTCAGCCTGGCCACCACCTGATGCAGAAGCCACCAGGGTGAAGACCTCTGCAGAAGAACCGAGGTCTTCCTGGCCACCAGGCGTATGGCGAAGGAACAGGGTGACAGGATTGGGTCATCTCCTCCTTGCTTCTTCTTCAGTTAGCTCCCAGCTGCCGTGTGATCGGTGAGAAGACAAAACGATGACACAAATGTGTCTTCCAAGGAGTTTACCTTTCAGAGTGGCTCCTGGAAATCTCCTCGGTCCCTTCCGAGGGCAGCCGGTGCCTCCGCGCAGCCTCCCTTGCAGCAGCAGCAGCGCTCCAACAACAAATTAAATTTCAGGTTAATAAGGGAACGCATACCAGCGGAGCGAGCCAACCACAATTACCGACTATTATCTGCCAGGAAAGATCTTTCAGTTATTGTGGGTAGCGCTGAAAACATCGGCTCGGCGATCAGCACCGCTGGAAATGGCGAGAAGAAAACCACACGCGTTGAGTATCGCGCAATGCCCCGGGGCACGGCGCCTCGCTCCCCACCTCCCAAAGGATGCTAGCAACGCGGCTGGGGAAGGCTCAGGGAAGGACAAGGATGACCTGGAGGAGGTGGGCAGCTTCTGGTGGATTTTCTTGGAAGAAGAAATGTGGTTTTCGTACACCCGCCCTCAACAAAACGTCGCAGCAGGCGCTCCGCGCAGCACCGGTACCGATATGACTGGCACCAACCCCATTTTTGAGCAGCTCACCGCTCAACCTGAACTTCTAACCCGCTCAAAAACCCCACACAGCCCAGCTGTATCCGCAGTAGCGAACCATTATTCATCACAGAACCATCTCGGTGGGAAAAGACCTTCGAGGTCTGCACGTCCAGCCTACTGCTTTGGGCGCGCCACGGCGCTCTTCCCAACCCAACACCGTAGATATGAGCGGTGGGACCACGCGTGCACCACCAGCCTCGTCTACCACACCTCTGACATGCTGAATTGATATCCCAGAGGAAGAAATACTCCTTTTTCCCCTATCAAAAGCAATTTTTGAGGAAGTAAGTACATTCTAGACAAGGCCTTTTAGATGAACAGCCTAACGTGTTCATCTTTTCTACGGTCTACTTTCCTACTGTCTAGGAAAATAAAGGATTATCAGCTAATTATTTAATACCAGCAAGTTTAGTCAAATTTTAAGTGACGGTGATGGATTTAGCATCCATTCAGAATTACTAAGCCAACCTCTTTACGTGAAGCCTGGTTTTAAGCCACCCAAGCTTCAAGTGATCCTTTCACAGCTCTTCCTATTCCTACGAGACATCATAATTTTAAATATTGGATAATTCGAGGCTGCAAGCTTGAAGGTTTCTTCGAAACGTCAGCTTCTTGCTTTTTGAAGACAGACTGATGGCACTGTAGCTAATTTGCTTAATTAGTAATTTACAGGAAGATCTCTCCAAGAGAACGGAAAACCCTTTAAACGAAACGCTCTAAGTGCAAAATCAAGAGACCATCCATAATGGGTATTTATGTCCATATTCTACGGACTTGGGACTTATTTCCTGCCGTTGATGGACTTACTCCTGCCAGCCATGGAGCCGAACCCCACCAAGGTCAAACACAACTGTCCCAGGTTCCCCCTATAACCGGCAGCATGGCTTTTTCAAAATCGCGGCGAGAAGGAAAATTCTGATGAGAAGGAAAGAGGCCAGCAGAGAAAATAAACACGGGCATCAGGATGCTGTCACACGGCCCCGTCCGCCCCGGATGGAAGGAGTTTTCCCCAAATTTCAGCAGCTGTGTGCTGTCCCCCAGGCGCACAAACCTTGCAAAACACCCATGGGTGCTCGTGGAGCACGGGGAGAAGGCTCGCACAGATGTTTCGTAAGAAATGATAATTCATGCAAATCCCTGCTCCGAGCAAATTCCACAGCAGTGCATCTTATCGCAAGCCAAACAAAAAGCACAGATACATTTGAGATCCATAAGCCTGCATTAAAAGAATTTGCTCTTGTTACGGCTTGAATTTCCCCCTCTCCTTGCCGGTGCGCTATCCAGCACCGCCAAACCCCGAGGAAACCACTAATTCCAGTGGTGCTAAAAGGAAGCGTAAACCCCAACCGCGACGTAAAGTAACGCCTGTGGTAGAGGGCCAGAGGTATATAGAGATATAACGCAACCCACACTCACTCAAAAGACTTTCTTAAACATTTACAGCCCCAAAAATGTGAGCACAAAATCCTGCTCGTGGCGTTGGTCCCACCTGGGCTCCCAAGCATCCCCCCATTCTGGGTTTGGGGTGTTTGCTGCCGTGGTGGGAACTCGGAGCCTGGAACCTTTCCAAGATGCTCAACCCAAATGTTTTAAGAGCTCAGGTGCAGGTGGAGGGGCCCGAAGTGTTATGTACAGTCAGGTGGCTTCTGCAGAACCAGCTGAAGGGGTATCCCCGTGGCACAGACGCCCCAAAACGCAGAGGGAACGAAGGAGCCGCAGACACACACACGAGCCGTAGGGCAGAAAACCCAGAGCAGGAGCCAGGGGAGATGCCACGGGCACCCATCCGTCACCTCCAAAGCACCAGAAATCCCTTCCTCCAGCTCCTGAAGACCCTGCCATGACTTTTTTTTTATCCACTGCAAAGGTCGGCTCACATTTAGGTGCCAAAACAGTGCCCTCCAGTGCCCCGATGCGCTCTGCAGCCAGCCTCAGCAAGGCCAGACCCCAGGTTCTCGAGCAGGGATTGCCAAAACTGCTTATTTTTTAGCTCCGTGCACACTTGGGTTTTCTTTCCAGTGTTGTTTTCCTCCGTTTCATTCATCAAGGACTGAGTACTCCCGTACCGCACCTGGAGATGGACCAGCTTTCCACAGAAGCTCAAGCCGGTAAAAATAAACTAATAAAATATATTTTTAGGGTTTTTTTTTTGGGGGGGGGGGGAATGGCAAGCTAGAACCTGAATTCCAACTCAACCACGAGGCTTCAGCGGAACAAAAAAACCCCTGTGCTGAGCGCTCTCAAATGGGAGTCGTGCTCCTTCCAACCCACGCCAACAGAGCCCGCATTATCCTTTGGGGAGGAAGTTGGATTTTTTCCACTTAGCTACTTCCCAGGTAATTCTTAAATAAGATTTCCCTTCCCCTGCGTTTAAAGGGACGCTCTGCTCCAAGACGAGGAAGGAATGCCTTAATGCCCCTCCGTACTGCCGTGGCTGTGTACCGAACCCTAAAATAGCGACGAGCGGCCCGCCGCCGGCGAGCTGGGGTTTATTTCAAGGAGAGGGCAAATTCCGAGAGGCCAAAATTCACAACGCTTCTCCCTACCTTAATTATCGTCAGTAAATCGTCCACCTGCATGTCATTAGGAGCCCATAAAGGTTCTTCCAGCGGTGCCCCCTGCAAAGAAACCAAAAAAAAGAGCTTTTAAAACCAAGCAGTTACAATTCGGCGACGTCTTTGCGCAGCAGAATTTCCACTGCAAGGCAGTTCCGCGCCGTTTTACCTACGCGCAAAAAGCTCGTTTTTGTTATTGAGACAGGCTTGGAGCCAGAAGGAATGAAAAATGACCATTTTGGAAACCACAGCTAGAAAAAGGAGAGAGATCGTGTTCGTGGCTCCGTACCAGCGTGGATTCACCCCGGGCCGTGGGGATACATGCAGAAGCGGCTCTGTGTTGGTTCATTTTTCCCACCCCAAGCAAACCCCAAATCCACCCCCACAGCTTGACGGCCACGCACCGCCGGGGTTCCCCAGATCCAAGCCCCTCTGGATGCAGACTTTGGCTGTAGGGTCAAGTGCAGCCTACGGTTCTCCCTCCCAACAAACTGCCGACCTACACCAGCTCTTCGAAGCCAGGTTTGGCCCAAACCATGAAGTTTCCACAAGCAGCTCCACTGTCAGTGTCCTCACGGGCAATTTATCCATCCGTGCACAAAGCTGCCAGGTTCAGGCACGGCCTCGGACGGCACCGATGAGCCCGTGAAAGGTCTGAGGCCGCGGCATTTCCAGCTTTAGGACACGGTGCCAGGGCAAAGGCTGCCCTTCCCCGGTTACTAGAGTCAGCTGGGAGCTGAAAGGGAATCGGCGAAGCTCTTTTGCAAAAAATAACCAAGTTTTTGCAAAGTTTGGAGCGCGACGCACGCGGCGGGTGCTCCCATCGTCTTCCAGGAGGAAGCTGCCGTGGTGCCGCAGGAAAAACCTATGCTGGGGGGTGATAATAATAAAAAAAATAATCAAATGCAAAGCCAGAACGAAAGCAGAAGTGAGGTGGCTGTAAAGCTGGAGCAGGAGTAGTGGGGATTCCTGATGGGCACCTGGCTCCTTCTGACGGGCCGGGAGCTCAGGGGGGTACCGGCACAAGCACCTCCTCGTGGTACAAACACGGGAATATCGAAGGCCCAAGGGCAAACGCATGACAGCCCACCTCGATAACAGCACCGTTACTGCCCGTAATGGTTAGGGGTCAGCGTGAGCGTGCATGGTATTTATGTGTACGTATGGATGGAGACAATTCAAGCGGGCAAACCCGTCCTCTGTTAGGGCACGTCAACAGTAAGGAAGATGTTGTGGCTTTAGGAAGGAGCTTCCATTTCCTACGGCCAAAATTCAGTTCTCCAGGACCCAGAGCACCAGGAAACCCAACGCTGATGCGGTCCGAGCACTTCTGGAGAACACCGCAACACAAAGCTGCTCGAGGAGGAGCTTCAGCTACGAGAGAGACCCCGGGAGTCAGCAGCCAAACATCTCCCAGCCAACGCTGCGAGCTTCTACATCCCTCCGCACACCTTGCAAGCGACGAGGGCAGGTGAAGGAAAAGTTAACTGCGAGCTGTCCTATTTTCGATTCACTGGAAGGAAGTTTTATTGCTAAGAAGCCGGGCGGATTGGCTGCGTGTATCTTGAAATGCACAAGTAGGAGAGGAAGAGCTGGGGGGTTGCAAGCTCGCTGCAGCTCCATCCATGTAGAAATGAGACATACAGGCTCAGGAACTACGAGGGCAGCTATCGAAGAGCCCCGTTTACGAAGCGCTTTGGGGTTTGCAGCACGTGCTGGGGCTCGAGACAACTCCACCGGGTTTGTTAGTCCAGGACTTTAAGGCTACAAAACGCTGAAATGCTCAAGATCCGCTCCCCGCTCAGCCGGGGCCGACAAAGGTGGCTTACGGCTATCGGGCTGCTCCGTCTCTTATTAAAACAATTAAGGGAGCAGTAAGCCAGGTATTAGTTGGCTAGACAGAGCAAATCCCACCGCCCGCGTAATCCACCTGGAAGCCAAGTGTTCCCAGGGAAATGGAAGCTGCCCCTAATCCCTACAAATCTCGGTACAGGGAGCTTTTCTTCTCCTGCCTCCTGCCGCGAGTTACTCCTGCCCCGTCGTGCTGCCATGGCTTCGGGGGCAAACCGACACGGAGATGAAGGTTTTGGTGACAGAGCACAAATTTTGGACGCTTCAGACGTAGCGTGGCGCGGGCAGCTTTACGCTTGGGTTGAAAGCAGACCCGCTTCTCTCCGCGCTTGGTTTAATCGCACGTATCAGCGCGCATAAATCAGGACAATCTGGGCGTAAATCCGGTGTGGTTGCGCTGGTTTAGACGTGCCGGGCGTGTCTGCAACCTGCCATGTCACCAAAAAGGGACGAGGAGACCTGCAGGGACCGCTGGCACTGCCCGAAGCTCTAATTCCCCTTCCTACAGATCTCCCCTGAGCCCCCACTGGCTGATTTACGGAGACAGGGAGAGGCTGCCTGAAAAATAAAACGCCGGGGCACAAACACTGATGCACGCAAGGAAAATAATAAAGGGTAGGAGACTCAAATCCCCTGTGCTTTAATTCTCTGACCTGCCCCAAAGAAGCAAGGCATCCCCAGCAGGATGGGAGCTGCCGAGGGTGGCTCTGCTCCTGCCCGGCCCCTCACTCCTCCGGCTGGCACCAGGGCAGCTCCTCAGCTCCTTCCGTTTCCCTACCAGAACCCCTCGCCAATTTAGCTGCCAAACGGGATCGTTACGATGAAAAATCCTACCTGGGGGACTCGGGCTCGCTCTCACTTCAGAGGGAACCCGAGCTCGGTCTGTTCTCCGGGACGCAGCCGGGAGCGTTTCCTCTGACAGCCGTGCTGGCACTCCGCCTGGCTAAAAAACACGCTGCAGAAGAGCACCAAGCGCTGACCCATGGCTAAAAGTGCTTAAAAACATCAAATGCTGAATTTTCAGAGAATAACGGGGCCTAAACACCAAAGCAGCCCAGGAAGGGAAGCCTGAGTGAAAGGTTTCTAAAGGCTTTCAGCCCCGGTGTTCCTGCACTCCCGCATCCCTTCGCCGCTTTGATGGGATAAATATCAGAGGATGGGTTTGGAGCACCCAGAAGCTGAAAGTCCGTGGCACGGAGGCAGGGCACAGCCCCGAGACCCCGCGGGCTGCAAACACAACAAAATCCCACAGAGGCACCTGGAGGAGTGACGATCAGGGCCACAAATGCTGCTTACGGCCAGGCGCGGCGAGCAAACCCCAACCGACCCGCGGCAAAGGAAGCGGGAGCAGAAACGAGTTATCGGTGTGAAAGCGAGGGCTGCCTCGGAGGGGGAAATCCTAAAAGGACAGGGGGGCGGCAGGCTGGAACTGGGGGGGCTCCACGAGCAGAAGCGCACTGCCAAAGCAATTAGCAAGCAGTAACGAAGACAACCAAGAGGCTGCGCTGTGAGCGCTCAGCCACCAAACCGGCCGGGGCCCCTCCAGCTCCGCAGCTCGACGCACGCCCTTGAGCAAGAATTGATGAGTTCGGGCTTTTTTTTTTATTATTATTTTTACCCCATCTTTACCAGTAGTTCAGCAGCAAAAGCAAACCCATCTCTGCCTCTCCACGAAGTGCTACGGCTCCTGGCACGGTCCAGCAGCAGCACCCTGACTGCTGGAGCTTCCCGAGCCCCCCAGGCACAAAATCCCACGGCACAGCGGCAGTGTCAGGCACTCGGACAGCTCTTCTCCCCACCCCTGGGTGACAATTAGCTAGGGTCTGCCCCCAGCACGCTAGCTTGGGGTGGCAGCTGAGCCAAAGATATATGCTAAAGGGTTTGTCCTGGAGACTTTCCAAAACAAATCAGTTCAAAAAAGGCAAACACAAAACAGGAGCTGCCTGCACCATCAGCTGGAAGCTGCTAGGAACAAAACACAGTAAGATTTATAACACAGGTCCAATCAAATGATTCCTCAGCTCCCTTTAAAGCGTAAAACCAATGGGGTTTTGTTTCCATCACGAATAATTTCTTTAATTCCTTCTAAGGGAGCCCAACGTGGGGACCTGGGCCAGCCCCTGGCAGGGCTGAGCTCCCAGCACCCGCCGCCGCCCCGACCCGCCACGGCAATTCCTGCGATTCAATCCTGGCAAACCATAGCTGCCCTGAAACGGGACAGCATCCAGTCGTTATCTCCTTTCTTGTAAAAATTAACCCGCCCCCCCGGCAGGTATTTCTGTAATTTCTGTACCCGAACACCTGCATGCTTCCCGTGCAGGAGCTGCCACCGCGCCGGCACGGCCGCGGCGAGCGCCGGGACTCCTCGCGGCTCTGCCCGGTGACGTTGCTCCTTCCAGCCCAGCACAAAGCATGGCAGAGCCGAACGAGCGATCGGGAGGGCAGAAAGCGCCTGGCTGCCTCCCCGACGCCCGAACAGGCTGGCAGCTCGCAGAAGGTAAATCTTTAAAGCTTTACCACGCTTCAAAGCACAGCAGCCGCCGCGCAGCCGCCTTCGCTTGGGTGCCAGCCCTGCCGTACGTCCACCCCCGGTATTTCATCCCCACCCAGCTGTCCTCACCCGCCCCACGACTTCCCTCCCCCTGCAAGCCCTTATTAAACCTCTCCGAAAATCCCTTTTTTTGGGGTACTTTTCCTGTAGCCACGCTCGCTGCGGATGCATCCCACCCTGAATTAACACGGGGCGGACACCGAGCCCTGACCAAACTCCTTATCCCAGCGGCCGGCACCCAGAATTATGTGGAAGGGGCACCCAACCTTCTGGGCGAGGGTTTTGTTCGAGCCGTTCGGCTCGCCGCCACACACCTGATAAGAGGCGGCGGCACCGACACACCCCGAGATAAAGCCCAAGGGTGCGAACCTCCCAGGCTCCATTACGCGCCCTGAGCGAGGCAGGGGGGGGGGGGGGGGGACAAACACCTAAAGAAAAGGCTCTGCGCCTAACGAGACCGTTTCCCTCGGCCAATATTTCTGCCTTCCTTTCCTCGCCAGATCCGCGCGTGCACGCCCAAGTGGTGCCCTCGGGTTTGCTTTGCCCCGTTTCGTTGCCTCCCGGCGCCGCTCCTACGGGCGATGCCCAGCACCGATGCCCAACGCGGCAGCACACGGCAATCCGCTCCTGCCGCTGGCCGAATTCGGACCTCGCTCTGTGTCAGGACTAGTGGTAGATGCCAGGCCGCCCCTCCAGGAGACCCAGCAAAGCTTTAGGAAAAGGGCACCGTCTATAAATTGAAGCGATGTGGCCGGGAGGGGTGGGAAAACCAAAAGGCACCGCAGGGGTGGCCACGGACCCCGAGGGCCAGGTCCCAGGAACCCAGCGGGTGCTCGCTGGGAGACGGCAGAGCCGTAAACGAGAGGTGCTAACACCCAGTTTGGGTACTGGCAGATACACAGAGGAGCTGTGACCCTGCCCGAACACCTTCTGGGGTGGCACGGTACCCCTGAGCTCTGTGCCACGGACAGTGGGGCTGATGAGAGCGGCGCGCAAAGGGCAACGCGCAGCGCAGCAGCCGAGCTCTCGTTTCTAGCTCGGTAAAACACTGGCAACCTTTTAATTCCTCTTCCTCTTGAGACTTCCTCAACGAACGCAAATACTTAGGAAGGAAAAATAAAAATGCACGTGACTCGGTCAGCCTCCCCGTGCGCGGCTCCTGCCTGCGACTTGGTGCCGGCTCCCTTTCCAGGAAGGTTTTGGAGCGAACGAACGCGCCAAACCGACAGCTATGCCTCTCACCCCTCCATTCCCCAAATGTTTTGGAGGAAGATCCCACGGCCCCAGCTGGCTGTTTCCCTGCCAGCTCTCGAATTCAGGGATTCCTATTCCTGACGAAGCGAGAACGTGGGCTGCTCCTGCCACACACACACCGGGCGGACACGGCCGAGGCTGCAGCGTGCCGCGCGGCCGCGGTGGAAACCTGCTCCGCAAAAAGAGGTTTCGGCTTCACGGGGTCCCTGAGCCAGCAAACTCGAGCATTTCTAAAGGTTCCCCTCCTAAAACATCCCCGCCCTTTCGTCAAAGCCCACCCCACGGACTGCCAAGCGGAGGCACAGCCGCTGGAGCGCGCATTTTAGGCAGGTCCCTGCGGCGCTTTCAGCCCTTCCCGGAGATTTCCTGCAGCCTCTTGCACGCAGGAGCGGGGCAGCGAAGCCGAGCGGCCCTCCAGGAAGCTGCCTCGAGACAAGGAACTCCGGCCAGATGTCTAAAAACGCCCGTGTTCCCCAGCACCTTTTTTTTTTGCTGGGAGAAGGGTTTCGCGTCGCATCTTTTATCCCCGTTATCGGTGCTGATTTGGATCCCCCGTCAGCACCTCTGCGGCACACCCTGCTCCCATTTCATGATGGACAGATCCTTCAGCAGACTTTGCCGGTGCACAGCAAAGGTTCGACAGAAAGGCAAGCTGAAACAGTGAAAAAAAAATTAAGCCACAGCAGCCGAGGCCAAAGGAAGCAGGGTTTTCGCTCCTGGCACTCGCACTCTACAATTTCAGGGTGTTGAGGGAAGATTTCCACCTCTGGGCTTGACCGGCAGGCTCCGATTTTAGAGCCACTGTCAAAACAAACTGTGGTTTTTGAGTACACCCACCCGCTTTTTATAGCGCAAGGAACCATCACCAACTGGTTTTGCTTACGTTTATTTCTGACGGGCTTGAAAGAGCCCCCGTGTGACAGGGGTTGCCCCCCGAGTAACTCCAGGAGCACAAGGCACCGACCCTGTCCCCGGTCCCAACGCTAGCTCTGCTGCGGCTTTTAGGGTGGGTTTCGGGGTTTCTGCTTGGTTTCGGGGTTTCTGCTTGGTTCTGGGGTTTCTGCTTGGTTTTGGGGTTTCTGCTTGGTTTTGGGGTTTCTGCTTCGTTTTGGGATTTCTGCTTCGTTTTGGGGTTTCTGCTTCGTTTCACCTGCGCAGACCCTGCAGCCAGCAGCCTGGCTCTCCGGCCATTCTCTCGGTACCGCTGTACTAGTTTAAAGACACCAAATGCTGCTTTAAAGGGCTGGGCTTGGCTTTTATGGCAAGCCACGCATCTTCAGTTCAAATCTGCTCATGTCCTTCCCCCAAGAGAAGGCAAACCTCCAGCCTGGACTGCTTAAACCACTGCCTGTCCCCCCGGATACCCCATTCCTGCCTTAGCTGCTATGATCCGTGATCTCAGCTTCTTAAAAAATAATCCACAGTGACGGTGCCAAGCGTCAGACACCCACCAGCACCCTCGAAACACTCCGAAAGCCCACTGCAGGCAAAATTGGAAAGGCTCTGAGCTTTAAAACCCCGGACCAGAGCGCTTTCGAGTTAAACACGTGCCACCAGCGCAAAGCCCGGGTTACCAGCACGCCCTGCGTACGACCGCCTCCCCCTTTCCTTTTCTCTCCGGGGCCAACGAGCGAAGTTTGTCTTGATTTAAATGTAAAGTCGCACAACCAAATTGCCAGCCCACCTGGAGGCTCCTCCGGCCGAGCACGCGGAGGGAGGCAGGCGGGAGGCGCGAGGGTGAAGGAGCACGCGGCTGCTTTGCATGGAGCAGGCTGCGCCAGCACAGCGCTGGGGCAGGGTTTATTTTCCCCCTGTATCATCCTTTTTTTTTTTTTTTTTTTTTTTTTTCCTGCATTTACCAGGCACCGAGGAACCGCAACTTCTTCCTGCAGATCGTGTGCTGGTCAGGCCCCCGCTGCCCGCGATGCTGGTCGAGGCTCGGCAGCGGGACGCAGCCGGCGCCAGCAGCCCCTCCGGGGGGATGTCTCCAGCCTACCAGGCACCTGCAACGGGCATTAAGAGAATAAATCTACCTCTCGCGTAACTGTTCTTCCCCCAAAATCTCCGCAGCCCTGAAGAAAAAAGAAGAAATCCATTTAGGGTGGGTACATGCTGCGAGCAGCACAGGCTCCCAGCAAAAAGGAGGCTGAGTTCCTCTTTCTGGCTCCGCCCCCACGTTGTTTTACCCCTGCCCTATTCCTCTCCTTAGCATCCTAAATCCTGTCTGTTAAAATGGGGGTTCTACCACAGACACTTTCACCGCTGGTAAGACAATCGGAGAGCAAACGCACACGTAAGCGAGCAGCAAAGCCCCCAGCACGAGCCGGGCGCAGGTTTTGCAGCAGCCCCAGCTGCGGCTGGGTGCACTCGCGTTCCCACAATACCACAACACAAACCCCCGAGACAGCCCCTTCTCTTTTACAGATACTTGAAACTTGAGCTAATTCCGTCTGTTTTCCTCCCGTGACTGTTTGCAGCGCCGTTTTCCCTGCTCTGAGCAGCTCGTTCTCCAACACTGTTAACAAATTCACGCTGTCAATTCCGATTGAACTTCGGATGCTGCCGTGCTTCTGAGCGTGCCAGTGCCAGCAAACCCCCAAAATACAGAACTGATGCATGTCAAGGTGTTATATTCCAATGTGTTGGGTCATTTAAGCCGACCTCCAAGGCTGGGTCATTCAAACAGCAGCGGCGGTGGCTCGGAAACCCCGCGCGCCCCTAAAGAGTTAAAACGTAGTTACGGAGACGGGGACGATTAAAATTCTGGGCGAGTGTATTTAAATCGCAGGGAGAGCCGGGCTCGCCCAACTGGATAGTCAGACCACAAGTTCCCCCAGCCGCGGCTTTGATTTTTCCACCGCGACGCACGCAAAAGATCCTCTTCTGCTTTTAGGGATCACGCCGCGTGCTGCACAGGGTGACGCAGGAAATGATTCCCACCTGGGGACCGTGGCCACTCGGCGCTTCTGTATCCCTGCATTTCCCCCGTGCTGTTCAAACGCTGCCCACAACCACGCTGCCTGGGCACTTACCGTCTCCTCCTTTTGAAACGCTGCCGGGAGGATGGAAGAGACGATGGCATCTTGCTGTGGGACCACTTCCCTGCCCAGATCACCGCACGCAGGAGCTCGGGATAGGACCAGATCTGGCTGTGCCCCCCGCAGACCCCGTCGCCCCTGAAAACTGTTTTTATCAGACCACAGTGAGAGCTTGCAGGGGGTCCCAGAGCTCCCACACTCGGGTGGTTTTCAGGAGGGAAATAACCTGAGCTCTGCTGCAGAGCACCGAGACGCGGGGTGCCGGGTGCTCCCCTGCCCTTTCCCGTCTCCATCCTCTTCGAGCAGAGGCGGCCGGGGACTTGCACGCGGACAGAGCCCCACGGGGACAGGCTGCGCCCCGCAGTCACCGCCCCGGAGCTGATGTACAGGAGAGATTTCGCAGCCTTGTCCCATGTAGCTGGCGTAAAAGTGCTGGGATCGACAGGAGCCACATCGATGGGCACCCCAGGGAGGTCCGGAGCAGGAACCGACCCCCAGCTGCTTTTGGGTCCCATCAAATCCGCGGCCGGCTGCTCCGGGACCAACAAGTGCCTGTGCACGTGGTAGGGCTAAAACCAAACTGATCTGCCTCGTGCACGGCCCCAAAAGGCTGTTATTGTTACTATTTATAAGTCACGCGTGTAAAGGGATGAAAACTTCACCCTAAAAGCTGATCCCGGAGGGAAAAGCCTCCTGTGGATGGTGCTGGGACCCCGCAGCACGTCCCCGCGGGGACGCCGGCTCCAGGCACGTCCTCGCCGCCCCGCTGGGCTCCCGCTGCCTTCCCCAGGCTCGGCGCTGCTTTCGGAGAGAAAAAGGGAGGCAGGCTGAAAGGCAGAGCGGGCAGAAAGGAGCCGCGAAGGTAACCAGTGGCAACTGTGCCTAATCCAGCGCGGGGACAAAACCGCCGGCCTCATTCTTACCCGCGGCACGTGTCGGGCCGAGCGTGGGCACGGCCGCAGCCGCTGCCTTCTCCGTGCAGTTTCTCTTTTTATTAATGATTTCGGCCTTTTTTTGGACAAATAAGTCATTTGAAGAGATGAGGCCGGAGCTGGTTTGAGCATAAAGGAAGCACAAAAGCTTTTTCCTCAGCCAACGTATTCAGTGCACAAAATCAATGTATTCTGGTCCGCTATTTCCATAGTGCTGGAGGAATTGCCAAGAAATAAGCTGCTCTAATGCTCCCGTTCTTGACTTTTTTTTAAAAGTGTTACAAGAAAGAACAGATAAATACTCGACATGGTGTTGAAAATAATGAGCTCAGCAGTTCTCTGCCCGATATTCAGGCCAGGGCACCAAAAATGTCTCGGTGCCAAAGGACGCGGCGGCTTCTGGTCACCTCTTAGGTGCATCAGCAGCATGAAGGTCAAGGCTGGAAGCAAGAAAATCTCGGAGAAACCTATTTACTAGTGAAGTTTTGAGAATTTGCTAGTCACCAAACGTGGGCTAATGACCAAGAGCAAATGCAACCTGACTGCTAATCCCCAGAATCACGGAGCTGTGGGGGTTGGAAGGGACATGGAGAGATCGTCGGGTCCAACCAAATCCATGCAGATTTTTGGTAGCTTCTTCACCAACTACAGGGTGGCGAGTTTTTATTTCTTAGAGCTCAAACAGAATACTAATTTAGTCGGTTCTGAGCTGAGGAAGTGTTGTGGCTTATCCCTGCTGAAACCAGGACAGAAAGGCAAAGACGAAATGAAGACAGAAACCCATTTTGCCCACTTTTGATCTGTGAACATATCGGAGGCAGGAAGGACCACAGGCGCACGTCAAGATGACGAGGAGAAACATCAGGTGCCCGCTACCCGCACCAAGATACGTTTGTCCCTTCCTCCCCAGCACCAAGCTGGGAATTGAGCAGCTTTCCTGCACCTCCAGGGAGGTCAAGGAGAAGCCAGGCTCTGCGCCAGACTGTGTGGCAGGAGGGCACGAGAGAACGGATGTGAGATGAAGGGAGAGATGTTCAAACTACGGAGAGAAACTTCAGCGCCACGAGTCTGGTCAAGCAGGGATCAGGTTGCCCAGCGAGGCTGTGAAACCTCCATCCTTGGAGGTTTTCAAGAGCCACACGGATAAAGCCCTGAGCAACACGGCCCTGCTTTGGGCAGGAGGCTGGACCAGAGACCCCCGGAGGTCTCAGCTAACCTTCTGAGCTACCCAGTGACCCTGCCTTCCCAGCTGCCTCACCCTCTGTTAGAGCTCATGCCGTAAAGCCAGGCTGCGATGCCGTAACTGCACAAAAATCTGGACGATGAGCTATTTTATTCTGAACAACTCACTGCAAAACAAAAAAAAGGCATATACAAGAGAACAGAGGTTCCGTCCTCTACAAGACATCCCCGCACCCGGATGCTGAAAGCCTTCCAGATAACGACGGTCCCTTCCTTTTGATTTCACCCTTTGCCTCAGATTCCCCTCCGTGGAGCGACACTTTCACGGCCCTGTAAATGCAAACAGCCTGCTGCCTCCCAGGCAAGCCCGGGGAGATTTTCTTCTCCTCTCAAGAAAATAACCAACAAAACCCTCCTGATTATTTATGCCGCTCTTTGAACAACACCAGCTATTGTCGGAAAGCTGTTTGCAGCGTTTTAAAGCTCTGAATGTCACATTGAGAGTCCGGTCATGGCGGTAGGGAAGCCTGCCGCCGCCGCGTCCCGGCGCAAAACGCTTGATTCGAGGCACCCCGAGCACAGCAGCGCCGAGCCGGGCAAAACCGAAAGGGAAGCCGGTGGGTGTGCCCGCCGCCTTTTATGTTAGGATATTTTTTTTAAAAAAAAAAAAAGCACGCAAGGGTCGGTTGGTTGCTTGGTTTTAATTTGGGGAGAACGGAGAAAAAGGTGAAGGAGCAAGAGGCAGAGCCAGGTAGGAGACCGAAAGCTCCGGCTCGGTGTCCTGTAGGAGAAACGCGGGGAGAGGCGCAGGGGTGGCGGAGCTGGAGCCCTTCCCAGCGGGACCCAGCGAGGAGGGAGCTGGTGCCAGAGTGCTGTGGAGAAAAGCGGGCTGGCCCAGGGAACAAGCAGCCCGTTTCCTGCTCGATTGCGACCAGGAGAAGGGAACCGGGGCTCTGCGACTGAGCAAACAAAGCGCGTTTACCTCCAGCTCCCAGCGCGCGTTCCCCTGCAGGAACAAGGGCTGGGGAGCGCCCGGTGCCGCCCTGCTGCAGCTAAAAATAAATAAATAAATTTAAAAAAAGGGCTCTTTTCCACCGTGTGTTACGTTACAAAGCAAAACTGGCCGGGTTGCAATCTTCCGGAGCGCTCCTGCGCCGCACCCCGAATGCCAGGTCTCAGGTTACCCCCGCCGTACCTGCAGGAATTTCAGCCGAAGCGCGCTTATTCCTATCGCCTCCGCTAACACCCGGCCTTTAATCTGCAGATCTTCCAACCACCCTGCAAAGAAAGCAAGTGTCATTTCCTTCCCCCCTCCCTCCCACACCCCCGTGCGCCGACGAGGAAGTTATAACCCGAGTGAAATAATAAATATGGCCCGGCGAGGAGGGAACACAATTAGCAATAGGAAGGACGGCGTTCCCGCATGACCCGAACCTCAAGTGCCTACGGAACCCATCCATTCGGTCTCCCACGCAGGAAAGCAGCTTTCCAGCGCCCTGCACCAAAGCTCCTCCCAAATTTTTGGCATCTCCACCTCTCCTCTGCCCCCAGGATGGCTTTTAAGCACGGAGGGTTTGACTTGAAGCGACTCGGGGAGATTTACGCCGCTCTCAGCCGCGACGCGCGTGGCGTTGCCAGCCGCTGCCGCGCATCTCGCCGAGCTGTTTACCACGAGCAAACGACCGAGCAGCAAGCCTGGCTTTATCGCTTCATCTTCCCCATCACTCCCCCACGGCTGCTCCCTCTCAGCCCAGAAACCCAGTTTGCCACCCCGCGCACGGGAACCTGGGGGCGTTTTTCAAGCTCCGTCATCCTCTGCAATCTCAGTCCACCGTGAAAATATTTGGTGAAAGACGTTAGAGGCTTGATGTAGGTGCGTAGACTCTACCATTACAACTTCACACTCAATTTTCCCTAACTGGGGAAAAAAAAAAATGGCAAACTTTATTTAAATATAAACCCAGTGCTGCTGCTCCTGTTCCCATTACCCTTTGAGGTCCGCACGGATTTTTCCAGCGCCACCACCATGCGGTGGCATAAATCAGGAGATTTATGCAAGACTTGATTTATTTCTCACTCTTCTTCTATGAGCAAAGGCCTTCCCTTGTGCTGCACCGTGGTGATTAACTATGTACCTACTGGAAGCCCGGCGCTGCCAAGAGACCGGCGCGTTTCGGTCCTGAAGTCTGACGAGATGTTGGAAGACGTGATTGGTCTTTAAAAACAAAATAAACGATTTCCATGTCCCTGGGGGGCAGAAAACCAGATTTTTTTTGTGCTGCCCCCGTGCTCTGTGCAATCCGAGCAGGATGAGTTTGCACAGGGCGAACAGGAGGGTGTTGGAGCCACGCCGTGGTCAGTCTTCCCCCAACAACTCAGGGGGGCAGAAAGGAAATCCATGCCTCCCTGGGGCACAGCGCAGTGCTTTCCCTAATCAAACTGTTATTAAGCTGACGGAGCCCTGACCAAGAGACATCTTCACTTTCTCCCACTATACTTTTCCTGTTTCCCCCGTCTTTTATGTTGGCATGCGTTATTTTCGCACAGACGGAAAGTAACTATAGAAGCAACCAGGGGACTGCATTTAAAAAATAATAATAAAATATTCACGAACAATCTCATTTTTTCCACTATTTCGCAGCCGAGCCACTACACACAGCGAGCACCGCAGATGAGCCACCTTCTCCAGCAGAGGCTGGCGTCGCATCTGCCCAAAACCATCACCGAGTCAAAGCTGCCTTTGGCAAAACCAGCCTGTGGAACAACAGGGCTCTACAAAAATAAAGCTTTTGGTTAAGCAGAAGATTGCACTTCCTGTGAACACCCAACAACCTTCAGACGTTTGATAAAGAAGCCACCCGGGCAATGCTCAGCTTACCGCCCTCCGGAGAGACTGACGGGTTCTATCCCAACACGAAAGCCCACTAAATTTGGTGAATGTATTTTGTCATCGGAATCCCAAACTGGGTTTGTACCACAATTTTTCTCCCTCCCCTTCTAAAAACGAGCGTTTAATCTACCAGATCCGGTTAAGTAAAAGAGAGAAACTGCTGCACGTGGATGGAAATCCCAGGGTCAGCGCTTTAAGGTCGTGTTAAATGCTAAGCAAGCAGACTTTCTGCTCCGTTGAGGTACGTGGTGATCCCCACGTGCACACCAAGCCCCGCTGCCAGCATCACCTCCGGGGTTAGGGGCGGTGGGGGGTGCCCCCGGCTTCGGATGACGCCCCCCTGCCTCTTTGAAAGAGAAGCTGAAGCTCAGCTCCTGTAGGCTACATTTCAGGTTTAAAAAATAGACTAGGAGGAGGGGAGCTAGGGTTAAAGGAGCTACAATTTCAAAATATTCCACCTACAAAATCGACTTGGGTGTAAGTTGCACTGATCAGTCTCTACAAAGCCATAAAACCCCTTCTTATCCTTCCTTGGGCTTGCAACGTCGCGTCCCCGTGAGCAGCTATTGCTGCCCGGCTCTCTCCACAAGCCTCATGAAAAGCTTTCACTGCAACAAACGCCAAGGCAAAGAGAAAGAATGAATTAAAAATCCAAATAAAGCTTTTTTTTTTTTTTCCCCCTACCATGTAATTGCAAATGACAAACATATCTGTGGCTTACAGAGGAGGCAATAAATTAAAGCTACAGTCACAAATCGGACCAAAAAAAGATACTTAAGTCATTCAATCCACCACCCCGGGACAGCTCCAGCCCCATGGGATGCTCCTCAGCCTTGCGAAAGACTTGGAGGCCAGAAGTGAGCAAGTACACAACGAAGAACGAGCTCAGAAGCTTTTTCTTTCACAATTGAGCCAACCCTCTGGTGCTTCCTGAGCAAAGCCTTTTGCGCTTTTGGGTCTGGTCGTAGGAATAAGCAACAGGTTTTTAGCAAACAAGCTGTTTATTTGTGAACGGAGCACATCATTAAAAAAAAACAAAAGGCAAAGTTTGATCCTCAGCAAAATGGCTGCATGCATTTCTTCTGCAAATGCTCAAGAAAATGGCTGCAAAATTTCATTTTATAGAAAAACAACTGGGCCTGGATGTAATTTTAACTTCAATTTGGTGCAAGAATATTTGAATCTATTAGGAGGCTCCAGTAACCTAACTCCTACCTCCTGAGAAAGATGCAGCAGAACAGCCCCACGGACATGGTCCTGGAGACCACAGCAACCCCTCACCTTCAGCCACAGCAGAATAAAGAAAATAACCCAGTCTCCTACCTTCTTCATTTCCCATTTTCTGCGTATCCTAACCAGCGCTTAGGAAGCGAGGCATTCCTCTCTCCCTATCTTTGGTGAGCAAAACTGGCTTAGGAGTAGTCATGAAACAAAAGAAGTATATATAGATATTTTTAAATCTTAATATTTTTGAGTATTTTCTGGTATTTGGGGATCTTTTGAGTTTGGTATTTTCTATAAAAACTGTACTCAGACACGTTGCAACTCATGGAAGTTCATGGGGGAAAAAAAGAGCTCTACAGCCACATCCCCATGGACTTCGCTCTAGTTTCCAGACACTTCCAAGAAATTCCAGGATAATTTACATTTCAGAAAAGAGTACTTTCAGGTGAAGCAAAGTCACGATCACATCAGAGGTGAGTTTCTCCGAACAAGCACATCATAAATAGTTTCTGTGTCTCAGCTGGGTTGAAGTCCATCCAGACAGACATCCCCCAAAGCCCAGAGTTTGGTTTCAGAGCACGTCCATCTGTTAAGACCCAGAGGACTTCCCAGCGTGGCACGAGCCCCCAAAGCTCAAGTGAAGGGGATTTGCAGCAGACAAATCCAAGACTTGGGCGATTTGGGCTGTGCAGTAGCCATCTCCCTGCACCACAGATGTGACAGCAGTACAATAGCATGAATAATTTTTGTTCCTCACTCCCTACCGAACGAAGGCATTCAGAGGCTAAATTAGGAACATGAAAACGATTAACATTAGCGTTAACCTCAGTCCCACCCTAATTGCACTACATAAAAGCATACGTAACAATTACAAAGATAACATTGTGTGTCATAAATATCACACACAGGAATACAGCAGTCACAGCATTCGTTTCCTGACCCGGGAAAGCTGCTATAATTGTAGAGCATTGTGCCACGGAGGATTCGGATCTGGGAGCTGGTTGCCAACAGGCCTCGTTTGCTGTAATTTCCCCATCGGGCTCTTCCAACCCTTCACGCTCCCCATCAACGTTGTGTCAACGCTCTGCTCCGGATCCAGCTCGATGCCGTCTGGCAGGAATTTCACGTTCTCCGTGGAAACAAATTAAGCTAGATGGGGAGACGTGAAGCAATTAAAGCAGAATGCCTGTGTGCTGGTTTGTAGAGGCATGTTGCTTAACTGCAGGTACCTAAACTAAAGCCTTGGTCCCTGTCGGAGGCCCTCCATCCAAGCCTCCGTTCAGACAGAAAAGCCCATTTCAGTTACAAGGAATTTGGCTGTTACACCACTCTCAAGCCAGAGGTTTGAGGACCTGGGGGTCCTGGTGGATGACAGGTTGGCCATGAGCCAGCAGTGTGCCCTGGTGGCCAAGAAGGCCAACGGGATCCTGGTGTGTATTAAAAGGAGCGTGGCCAGCAGGTCAAGGGAGGTGATCCTCCCCCTCAACTCTGCCCTGGTCAGGCCTCACCTGCAGTACTGTGTCCAGTTCTGAGCTCCCCAGTACAAAAAAAGTCAGGGATCTCCTGGAAAGAGTGCAGCGGAGGGCCACAAAGATGATACAGGGCCTGGAGCGTCTCCCCTGTGAGGAAAGGCTGAGAGGCCTGGGTCTGTTCTGCCATGCCAAGGGAAGACTGAGAGCGGATCTCATCAATGTTTACCTGAAGTGTGGGAGACAGAGGGATTTGGACAACCTCTTCTCAGTGGTTTGTGGGGGCAGGACAAGGGGCAGTGGCCACAAAATGGAGCCCAGGAAGTTCCGCAGCGACATGCGAAAGAACTTCCCTGTGAGGGTGACGGAGCACTGGGACAGGCTGCCCTGTGGGGTTGTGAAAAACATCTTGCACCTCAACAAAGCATTCTCCAGTCAATATTTCCAGGCAAACACTAATATCAGCTTTTAGCCCTAAACACTTTAGCTCTAAACGCTTTTCTACCAATTATAAAGTTAAAAATGACATGTTCAATGACATCGATATTTTCCTATTAAAGTTAATGGATGACAGTGACTCCAATTAGCAGGACTGAAGAAGGAAGGGGTTCTCCAAAACAGAACTACCAATATTTTTGCACCACCTAAGTGCTAACATAAGTTGTTAGCATCTCTCTTATCCCAGAGGTAAACCACTGGCTTGGGTCTCTTCTCACTTTCATCTCCACTTTCTGCCCAGGAAGAACAATCAGCTCTACATCAACCACTCCTCTTTCTGTACTTAAGATCTTTTATAAATTATACACGGGATTTTATTTTCTGGGTCATTTCCCTGAAAGACATCAAGTTGTGCTTTTTCTCCTGAAGCAGGATTCCCTCTGGAGGCCGTGATGCTGGCAATTCTCCTTCCACTGCTTGCACCGCACGGTCCGAGGGCGAGATGAGCCTCCCTGAAAGGTTCCAAGGGCAATGCTAAGCGCTGGCTATTCCCTACCAGCTCTGCACTTTCCGATAAATCCCTCCCTCATTAGTATGCTGAGCTGCATTAGTTCTGCCGCTTACGATGCGAAAGCATTAAAGTTGCGCTGAATTTTCAATTTCACAGCTTGCAATGTGATGCATTAGATACTCCGGGGTCGCCAGCCGCAGGGCACTGACAGCATTTACTCACCGTTTTGGATTTGTGAGTGACTGTCAGTAAATCTGCTACTGCCTGGAAAAGGGGCAGCACATGCGAGCAGAGATAAAGCCACGATAGGTACAATAGGGTAAGAGGGGCAGAACGACTGTCACACACGGCTCTGGTAGCACCATGACCTCAGCCAGAAAGTTGGTTTCATCCTACATGATCCAAATGTGGATTTGTTAAGGTTAAGGATGGATTGGGTCATTTCCAACCCGATTCTGTGATTCCCCGGTGGCAGGTAAGCAGTAAGTTTACACTGCAGACTTTCCATCGAGCCTGGGAAGTGCAATGAGCTCTCCCCACCCAACCTCCGTGCTGCTCAGTTCTCCTGGCACTTGTAAGATTTGAAGATTTTGAGGTTTCTCAAGTGTGGCTGCAATTGCCCAATGGTTCTGAAGGCTACCTGGGACAGCGGGCTGATAAACACAGGCTACGTGCTCTTCCCACTCTTGTATCCTCGGGGAACTAAGCTGCAAGAACACAGTATTTTACGCACCATTTTTCCATTCCCCATTTACTCTCTACGTGAAAATGATGAAGAATGACCAATGCACAGAGCTTTTCAGCCCTGATGATCAGATGAGAACAAGGCCAGCCAAGGCTACGGCACACATACGTGTACTCAAGTTTAGTTCAAGCAGAAAGGTGCCATGGGTAGCAGACGACTCCTAGATGCTCAAACGCAGACTCGCAGTAGGATTCCTCAATGCATACGGAGCATTATGGCTTTAGAGGAATGGAGTGGATTAATCAAACAGAATAATTATCTCACGGTGAAGTGTTGAGCCGGAATTAATGAGATTAGCGTTCGTGTCCCAGCTCTTGAAGTTCTCACCCCTGGGGAAGTCATATCAACTCCTGAATCTTTCCACAAAACCTCCTCGGCGTTACTGATTGCAGAACCCGAGTGAAGATGCCAGAGGAAAAAGCTATACCAAAGCAGACTTTAAAAAAAAAATTCCCTTACTATCTGTTATGAGGCACTGTCTTGTTCAATTCATGATTCTTTGAAGGAAGATCTTCCAACTTAAGGGATAAAAAACCAAGCGTGTGTGTTATCTTCTGAACAGTACCATGTGCTTCTACTGGTAAGGACAATCCTAAATGAACACTCACACCAACGTACCAGAAAATGTGCAGTGCAATTTCACGTAACAATGCGTTTGAGGGTACTTCATTACAACGTGTCTTCAGGAAAAATTGTGAAGCCAGCTCCTGGCCTCAGATCACACTAGCACAGAAGGGCACGGCAAGAAGATCCGTCCCATACAGCTTCTCATGTCCATATTCTGCGATCTCCCCGAAGGCTTGGGTTCTTTACACATGGCTGTGCCTTTTGTTTCTGAAGTTCACACTGCAGGAAGCAAGGCATTGACCCATCACGATGGATTTCTAATTCAGTTACTCCACATCAGCTCACCTGTAAACCCCGGGTGTCCAACATCTGGCATTTGGAAGAGTTTGGTCACATCCCCATTCCTCTGTAAAGCACGGGGACATCCAAAACTTCTCAGGACGTGCCTTCTTGGTTGGACCAGATGACCTTGAAGGTCTTTTCCAACCTTAATGATTCTTTGATTCTTCCGATGGCTCTTCCAAGAAGCTCGTGCAGCGTGCAAAGTTAGGCTAGCCATCTCCTCATTGTCCAAAACATAAAACACGGGGCAGATTTTGTGTGAATGGAAAGAAAGGGAAAAGCGTGTGGGTGGAAGAAGTTCAGTCGTATTTCAGAATGATTTCTTGCTGCTTTTTCATCTAAAGCCAAGCTTATATTGAATCCAAATTTGTGTCATGAAGTTTAAAGAGCAAGGGGAGGCTTCCTCCACCCTGAAAACACAGCGAGCAGCCAAGTGGTGTAAGGAGGAATTTGACACAAGAAGATGATAACTGTGTTTTGGTGGTAGCATCTGTGTCATCCATAACCCAAAAGCTGTCATCATCTGACCCCAGCACGAGGTGACAGACCCCACAGAGACACCAGCAGCCGCAACCACCAAGCCTTCCTCCCCTCGCTCAGCACCAAATCGCACTGCCAGGGCTGCAGGGAGAAACCTCGGTGGGAGGACACAGAACCCACAGGATTTCAACCCAGCGTTTTTCCACCAATTTCCAACTGCCTTGAAAGCATAATTAACGTCGGTTGTCTTTTGATTTTATCTCCTTTTTCTCAGGTTGTAGGCTGTTTGGGAAAGCACTGTGCATGTCTACGTGGGTATGCGTGCCAGTGCGTGCACGTACTTGTCAGCACTTACCAGCTTCCCAGCACAACTGCTTTTCTCAGGGCCTCCTTGGAGAGCAGAAGTTCGTGAGGACGCCTAACCTTTGGGAAATTTCCCTCCTTACCCCGTGCAGTCGCTGAAAAAACAAAAGATTTCTGCTCCCATTGCTTCTTGCTGATATGGGGAGCTCAAACCAAGCTCAGCTAGGCTCAGCTCTCCGCGCTCCCCAAGGTGTTCTGACAAACTGCTCTCAAGGGGGTTTCAAACAAAGATGCTAGAACAACCCTTTCGGTAAGGAAGAGATTTTTTTTCCCCTTCTCCATGTAAATTTTAAGGTGCCCTGGTAGACTGAAGGATGAGATTCTGCGAAGTCATGGGGAATCTATAAAAAAAAAAGGGACCAAGAGAAATCTTACCCAGGCTGAAGGCTAATTGCCATTTGTCCCTCCTCCATTAATTATTCTGAAGGTCCCTCAGCTTCTGGGGCAGCCAAAACCAAACCTCTGAGCATTGCTGCTCTCTGCACATGGATGTGCCCAAAGGTGCAGGCAGGTAACTCGCCTCCAGGAGCGGCCATGAGCGAGTTCCCCCTGCTACCTCCGTGTCGTGCCACGTTGCAAGCCTCTAAATCTCTACGTGATCAGGAATTGAGGATATTTTGGGGGAATTTAAAGGCAAACAGTAGTGGTCAGTGTTACTCCCACTGCAGCAGCGCTGAAGGATTCCTGCTGAAGGGGAAAAAAACAGTGCTGGGTCTAGTCAAGATATTACATATCCATTCCCTGCTCTCTACTCAAAATAAGAGATTTACCAGAAAAAAAATAGTTTCTATTCAAATAAAGGTCACAAGAGATGCAGACAGGCAGGTGACCCCCACGACTGTTTTCCCTTACGGGCCAAGAAAGTGTGCAGCCAGACTACTCGTCAGAGAGCACAGACACAGAAGAACAGCAGCTTTAAGAAAAATTATGCCCCTAGAGGGTAGGTCTGATTCAGAAAAATAGACTGGGTGTTGCCAAAGGGCTGGAGAATTCCACCCAAAAAACCAGAGACGTTTCACTCACAAAAAAACTTCCTTATTCAGTGGAAAATTGTTTGCTGCGAACTCGGACGGAAGTTTCTGAGCCAGCCCAGGCAGGGCTTTCACCTATATACCGAACAAGAAAGGCCAAGAACAAGGCATCCAAACACGCTGCCCTGCCAAAACCTCAGCGGTTTATCATCTAGAGTTCAAATCAAGACCTCCAGCCCTGCTACACGCGGAAGGGTTTCCAAGAAACGTCTGCTGGCACCAATCCTAAAAACGCAGCTTCCGACCCGCAGCTCGCCTTCTCCGCCGATTCTGAAAGCTCAATTTCCTACGAAGCTGCCTCCCTGCCACATCCTTTGCGCTAGCACAACACTGAAATACCACAGTGTTTTTGAACAATGCGCTGGATTTCTCTAAACACAACTGTTTACGTAAGCCTGGTGGCCCCAGGCTCGGGGAGGAGAAGAGCCCGTCGCAGAGCAGGAGAGCGGCTCCACGGCGCGGAGCAAAGCCCCGAACAATGCTCGCTTATGCACCAGCATTTCCCTCCTACCCTTCTTATAAAGCTGTTGGGAGCGGGAAAGCAATTATTTTGGCAAAGTGAGCAAGCCTCGGAGGCACGGAGTGAGTGCTACCACCGCGGGCAGGAGACGAGGGATCCCACCTGTGCCCCACTACCACCACCCTGACTTTGATCAAAGGATTATATTATTGCACTCTTCATGCAACACTTTTTAACCCCGTTCCCCTCCCTCCCCAGTCGCTCATCCACCAAGGAAACACAGCTCTGATGGAGACAGCAGCTCCAGCAACACCTGCCATGGGAGCAGGGACAGGAGGTGAGGGGCACTGCTCCTGGTGACGTGAGGGCAGAAGAGCACTGCCGCTTCAGGAACCACGAGACCAGGATGTCTAACAAGGAGCTTCCAGACCTGGGAGCACGAAGATATCTGGGACCCCAAGGCTTCCAACACAGAACCTCTTTGGTTTCACATCCAGCCTCTGAAATCTTACTGCACTCTGCAACTGCACGCTGCCTGGGCTGCCAGCTTCACACCCCGCTGCAAATCTGAGCTGGAATAAACGTGACGGCGCTGGAAGGGCTGACAAAAAGAGCCAGCAACTTGCCTTGCACCTCGTTCAGAAGGTTCTCACCAAGGATGGAAAGAGCCGTCAGACTACTCACGGCTCCACACCGCTCAGCTCCAGCCAACATCGCATCCGTGCCTGGCTTCGCCACGCAGAACGAACCTCCCACACCACTTATTTCTCTGTTTGTGCTGGCCAGCCTAACCACGCGGCCCTTCCCCAAGCGTCAGCCCACCTCTTCTCCTCTCTGTGGGAGTCCAGCTTTTCCAATTTTCATCCCCAAACCACCGAGAGGCCTCGCTACGCACATCCAGAGCACGTCTTGTGAGAAAGCTGCTGCCTGAGAGCAGCTAGTAGAGCACACAGCCACTGGATTCTGATACAACCTGTATCGATAGATACGTGCCCATCCTCAGGCTCTCGCTTCTCTAAAAAGGGTTTTACACCCTCAAAAAATAAGTATCTAACCACATCTGAGGCTGTAAAGGGTGAGTATTACAGGCAATTTTCTTCCTTACCTCTCACTTCAGTCTCACGGAGCTTAATCCTTTCCTGGGTTCAGCTATGGAGGAAACATGCACCAAGAACCAAAGCCATTCTTCTAGGGCAGTTGCCACTTCTCAGTAAGCCAGGGGCACTAATTCAGCTCTCGAGCTCAGTCAGCTTTTTCCCCAAATCGAAAAGGGAGCCAACAGAATAAAAAATGCAGGTAGCAAAACCCAGCACGAAGTTCAGCTGAGTACACACACACACACACGCTCTACCAGACCTGGAACGCGTTGCCGAGCATCACGCCGATTCCAAGGGAAGCTTTTGGTCACCCGGGAACGCTGCGAGTCACTTCAGTTTGGAACAGAGGTTATCACACACGGTTTGCAAAAGAATTCAAAGAATTTCTGCACGAAACCATAAATTGGTCAAGTTTGTGAAGCTCGCAGCGTCAACAGGAACCTACGTGAAAGTTTTAAGGAAATACCAAACCACATATACAAGCTCCATCTCCAGGCGGCGTGAGTCTACATACACGAAAGCCCCAGCAACAAAAAATGCTTTAAGAAAAGACCCTGCTTGTAAAAGTCACCAGGATTCACGCGCACATCTCAGTTTGCTACTCCAGAAACACAACCCCAGCATCGAATCCATTTCGGCTGGAATCAAATACCCAGCAAGCAACCTTGCAGCGAGACTTTTTTTTTCTTAATACCATTTCTCAAAACTTCTCCTCGAGTCAGGCCATGGGAAGAGCTCCATTCCGAACAACTGCCCACGGCCTCCCTGCTGGACGTCGGTTTGTAACTCGCTGCCACGCCGAGGAGCATTGCTTCGTACTCCGTAACCTTCCTTCATGGCCCATGACCTCCTCTGCATCAAAAGGATTTTTTTTTCCCCCCTTTCCTCCTCCTTAACTAACCCCCCGATGGCAGAATTACGCACCCGGCTGTGCCCGGGTAATAGCAGAGACTCGTGTATTTCCCCTTCGCGCTAGATCGTATGACCAAACAGCAAAGCCTTCAGCAAAACCCTTTTCAGAACAGTGCAAGCATCAACGCCGCACTCCGCACACCTTGCGGCGTGAGCTACAAGCTTCACAGCCGACAGCTTCATTCAATAAGAGAGAAAACACCGGGCTCACAAAAGGCTTGCATCAAAACAAAGGAAACCCCCCAGCCTAAGCAAACCCCGCTCGTTCCGCTCAGACACGGGGAAGACGGAGCGCAGGCTTCGCCGGGCAGGATGCTGTAAGGCTGGGAGCTGTGAATCCGGGAGCTCGTAAATCTCCGAAGGCTGGAGACCCCGAAAGCACCCCGTTAACGTGGCTGCCGTACCTCAAAAGGGACGCTCCTCCAGCTGCTCGCCTCCCCAGCAGACGGCCAAAGCTCTCCCGTTGGGTACTCCGCCAACACGCGACCGATCCTTAGGAAGGCCGATGATTACTCCCGAGGCGCCCTGCAAGAGAGAAACAGCCCCGTTACCGACTTGTGCCCAGCCGAGGAAGGCAGCTCCCGCGGATCGGCCGTTTTATTTGGTATTTTATTTTATTTTATTGCCCCGAATGCTGGAGCTGGGTTGGGAACGATGGGGACTGTCCCACGTAGCTGACTGCCCACCTACGCGTGAACCGACCGCACGGACATCTCGGTCCAAAAGCTCATCCGGAGGCACAGCAGCCTGCAGAAGCCACGGAGGGTAGAGAAGGGCTGAAGACGACAGCTCGGACCAGCCTAAGGCTGCCTGCTCACCTAATTACACGCCGCTTTGTGCTGTTCTGTTCTACAGACAGGACAACGAGGACCACGCATCGCTTGTCCTACAGCTGGGCAGATCTCCAGCCACGCCGGATTTCGCATCCGAATCCAGAGTGCTGCCTGGAACACGACCTTGTTCTCTCTTCCAGACAAGGTCAGCGAGCAGGAGGGGTACCCTCCGGTCAGCCAGTATCGATGGAAAAAGGAGACGGAGCTTTTTCCTTCCGTCTGCAGGCCTGATGAGCAACAAGGTGCCTTCAAAGCTCCGCTCGGCTCGCGGAAATCGCTCCGAGGGCGAATCAGGTATGTATCGCCTGGGCCATCTGAGGGAGCAGAGGCGGCTCTTCTGGAGCTGTGGGTATGGTAGTGAGGAGGCAAGGCAAACAACAGCGATTGCGTCAAGCTGCTGGAGGGACGGGCGAATGATTCCCTTGGCAACGAGGTCAATGGGACCCGGCCATTTTCTCAGTTACTCAGTTTTACAAGCATATACATACATATATTGAAAGCATATATGTGTGTGTACACGCACTGCCAGCTTCTCTGTAGCACCCTCCCCAGTTTCAGATTTCATTTTCAACCAAAGCTCGCCACGCTTTCCCCACTCCTCAACGCAGGAGGCGTTCTGACCAAGTCAGTCTAGCCCCAAAAAGCCCAAACCATCCTTGCTGTGAGAACATCCCGGGAAAATTTATCCCCCAACCCCAGCCGTAGCAGCCCAGGTGAGCCCCAGACACGGCTCTTCGTGCTGGGGGCTCCACGTCCAGCACCTACAGACAGCGAAACCCCATTCGCGCCCAGGTCGGGACGTTCGGGACGTGCCCACAGCCGTCCCTTCCCCGCATCACGGAGCTGGAGGCTCAATATCCCCGCTCCAACCCGACGTATTGCAACAGCAGCTTCTCCACCTGCACGCGGCAGCTCGGCTCTTTGTATTTTTTAAGTCGTAAGGGCCACGTTCTGCAGACGCAGGCAGGAAGCAGCAGAGCATCTGCTCCCTCGTCCCCGGCTGCCCACCCCGCCGCTTTGCATTCCCCTCGGAGGCACCCCGGCTTGCTGACGGCAGCGGCAGCTCCCAGCCCGGCCGTGCAGCTCCCTCTAATTACCCCGGAGCCTCCAAATGAGAGAGGGTGAAAACGAGACCAGCTCCTTGCCACGGCGACACCGCGGCTCCCGCAGGCTGGGGCCACGCTCCCCAGGCTGGCAGCATCGGCGGACGTTCCCCGTGAATTTCTTTTTCCAGGGGTTTAAAACGCGGGGGAAGAAAGTTTGGGAGTGCAAGGGGCGACCGTGCGACGAGAAGGACCAGTCGTGTCCACGCGGACTTATTACAAGCAATTTATATGCAAGCAAAATAAGATATTCCCCGTTTTTCTAGGAAAATGATAAATCCCGTGCTGATTTACACGCTTCCCAAATCTCATCGACTTCGGAGGGACTGCCTGCAGCATAAAGCACCCGACCGCAGCACCCCGCACAGAGCAACCCCTTCCCCTCTCGCCGCTCCCAAATCCCAAACGGGTGCTGGGGCTCGGCCCCCGTGCCAAGTGCCAGCCCCGCAGCGGCTCCCCTGATCTTGGCACCAAAGCTGGAAGAGAAAGGTGGTGCTGGGGCCCCAGGACAGCAGGCACCGAGCGCGGGCTGCTCCTGAATGAGCCACGTGGGTGCAAAAGGCACCATCAGCCCCCCTCGGTGCTGCGATCGCGCTGCTGGGACAGGGGCTGATAAAAGCTGATCGGCCCCGTACGCCCCCGGGGCTTTATCCGCAGCTTGTTCCAAAGCCTGATCAAACACCTTCGTCCTTTGCGCTTCTGTGCGAGACTCATTGAAAATAATTACGGAGAAAGGATCGGAGCTTAAGGAATTTATGCACTGAACGAGAAACCAGAGAGAAAAGCAGCGGGCAGAGCCACGCCGACTTCACGGGGAGAGCTCAGCCACGGTGCGGGGCTGGCTTCGAGAGCCTCAAGTTTTCTCCTATTTTCTTGGGTGATATTCAAGCAGCTCTGCGCCTCCCCTCCCCCTGAAGATTAAAAAAAAAAAAGCATAAAAAACACCGTTCTGAAGCAGCTTTGTTTAAAAACGAACCCTGCGTTCACAGCTAGACATTAGCGTCCTTCATTTGTGGCTTCAGTCGGTCATTAAAGAATGAAAAGATAATTAAAGAATGAAAAGATAACGAGATGCACCTGAATCCGGGGGGGGGGCGCGGCGGGGGGGGGGGCACATACTTCAAGAGCCAGCATTTTGCAGAGCTCTAGGAAACCAAAAAAATAAATGCATTTACCCCAGAAAGAAAAGACGCAGAAGCCATCCCCAGATCTCTGAGCCCCCTGAGCCTCCCCCAAACCCTACCTGTACTCAGCTTCTTGGCTCCAAAAAGCTGGCAAATCTCACCTCTGCCTACTCGGTCTCCTGCTTGATTACGGCAGTGACGGAAATCGCAGGGCGAGGGCATTCAAGAAAGAAAAATACTCGTAGGCCCCCACGAAATGTGTTATCGTAAAGGCAAGCTCGTCACCAAGGATGAACACCAAGGAAAAAAAAGGCACGGCCGTAGAGATGACAAGTACCTATCATTTCAGAGCCTACCCTCACCGTCCGTAGTCGCCGGTGGCTTCCAGCACAGAAGGAATTACTCACGGACAGAAGCACGGAGTAAAAGCAGCCCTCGGAGGCCAGCGCTTCCCAGGGGATCAGATCAGACCCGGCTCGTTCCCCCGCCGCGCCGCACGCGGGCTTGGAGCCCGACGGCCTCTCCTCTTCCATCACCGCAACCATTATTTTAATTTTTCGCTTCCTGATTTTGGCAGAGAGATTCGTAAGAGCCCGATCGAGAACAATTAAATGCAAGAATTAAGCGAGAGAAGGCGCCAAACAAGCTTTGGCGTCTCCTCCTCTTCCCCGGAGTGGGATGCGAGATCAAGAGCCTGGCTCAGGGGCTCGGGTCCCCGTGGATGTCCAAAAAAAAAAAAAAAAGTGGGTGAAAAAAAAAGGGATGGGGACACAATTCCTGCCCTCCCTGTGATGTGCAAGTAACGCGAGGTGTGCGGGGTGATTTGGGCAGCAGGGCAGGACACCCTGCCTGTGCTCAAACAGCCGGAGAGAGCCGCAGGTTTCGGCCGATGACGGAAGGAGCAGGAACCCAACACCTCGACCAGGAGCATCTCCAGGAGCTTCTCGAAGAGAATTTGGCTGCTCGAAGAGCAAAGGTTCTCGGGATCCCAGCTTGATCTCAGCTTAATTCATTTAGGCTAAAGAATACAGGTCTTCAGGAACTGCCCCGCAGCCAGAGGCTAACAGCTGCTCTGCCGCACGACAGCTGCGCCCAGATTCACCATTTTTCTCCTGATTTATAAAATCCGTAAACTTACGGAGCCATACGCCCAGCTCCCTTACCGCTGAGGACCAGGACCACAACCCCCAGCCCCAAGACGCTCCTAGAGAAGCGGCTTGTCAACCAGCGAGATGGGAGGCAGCGACGAAAGCCCGCTCCCCTCCTGCCAGTCTAAGGCCCTGCAAAATAATTGTCTTCCCACCCAGGAGGAAAGGTTACAATTACAGCGAGAATGAGTCAAGCCGGAAAGACCTATTTAAAAAAAAAAGGGGGGGGGGGGGGATGGAAAAGTTGTAATGAAAACACGTGGGTAATTGTAAGCCCGAGCAGAGGCCCATGTTTGCCTGGCACCTTGCTTGCTCGCGCTTTGTCCAAGCTGCCAACCACAAATTAAATGCTTTGGTTAAAGCTAGACGCACGTTGCTCATCTTGTGCCTTTAATGCTCAGCCACTAGGAACTCCACATCTGTTTTGCTTCCAGGCTTTCGGCGGTGACTCAATGTTATCTGCAGCTTCGGACCGCTGCAGATAAGTGTTCCAGAGGTTTTGGTTTTGTTTTTTTTCCCTCCCCCTAGCAGCAGGGCTGCTTGCTTTCAGATGGAGGAACCCGCAGGGGCTCAGCACCACAAGCAGCCGATCCAGCGCTGCCCCTTCAGTCCTGGCGTCCCTCACCCGTGCCAAGCATCTCTTCCTTGTCACCTGCAAGGAGAGGCCGAGAGAGCTGGGGCTGCTCGGCCTGGGGACGAGGAGGGCAGGGGGATCCCGTCCGTGTCCGCCAGGCCCCGCAGGGAGGTGTGGAGAGGCCGGAGCCAGGCTCTGCTCAGCGGTGCCCAGGGCCAGGCCCAGAGGCCACGGGCCCAGCCCGGAGCCCCGGCGGCTCCCCCTGCCCCTCAGGCAGCACTGCTGGGCCGGGCGGGTGCCGGAGCCCTGGCACAGGCTGCCCAGAGCTTGGGGGGCTCCTCCTGGGGGAGCTGCAGCAGCCGCCGGGCCGTGGGGCTAGGGGGGACATGGGGGGCCCTGCCCGCCTCAGCCACGCTGGGATGATCAGCGAGCAGCAGCAGGGGCAGAGCACCCCCATCACGCACCATTTTCACTCCGAAATACCTCCCAGTCTCCAGCACGGACTCCTTTTGGCCATGAGACCCTTCCATGAGTTTATCCAGCCACCACCCACGTGGGCACAACACCCCAGGGCAGCCTGCACAGCTCGCCCCATCTCAGAGGTGTTCACACTGATGCCACGCTACCGAGACGGTGCCAGCAGCCCCAGAAGGCGACGTTTGGGGCTCTCAGCCCGGGTTTCACTGCGTTAACGCGCACCGACACAAACAAGCAGTGCCCTACAAACCTGCCAGATCCAAACCGCGCTCCTCGTTAGTGCTCCGCGGGCAAAGAAGCAGAAGAACTGGTTTGAAAAGAGGGAAAAAAAAAAAAAAGAAAAGAAAAATACAGATGACTCCTGATAACATGTCAGATTAATAAAGCACAAACTCAACAGGCTCGTTCAGTCTGTGCGCCCCATCTGCTTTGCCTTCAGCCCGGATGTTTCCCATATCCACGAGCACCCTTTTCCATACGGAGCTTCCTGCGTGCTGACAAGCCGAAGGCGTGCCTTCAGCACCCGGGCACACACGCTCCCCTGCAGCATCACCACACGTCCTTATGTTCTCCTCGGAGGCAGAAGGGACGAACAACAAAAGAGATGAACGTCCTGGACGCAAAGGATGGGCCCAGGACTCTGAGGCCTTACAAAAAACTTACAAATGTAGGAGTTTGGGACGAGTTTGCCCTAATTCTTCCCCATCAGCCATTCTCCCCGGCTTTCGATAGGCACTGTAAAGCCATAACCCCCTAAATGCTAACATTATTTACCCTGTCGTGCCTTAAGTGACGTGGCAAATGAAGTGCTGAGCGATGATTTATGAAGATTTATCTGTGGAGCGACTACCCGGAGCTCCCTGAGGCCGTCGGTTGGGGTTAGGACACCCGAAGTTCAGGTTTAGAAGACCCGTACCGCAGCGTCCTGACAACACGAAGCATCCGGACACTCCCGCGAACACACACTCCGTCTCTGAAAGCTTTGAAAAAAATTAATAATGATAAAAGGTGAGTACTAGAACCTAGCAGGGGGACCTCTCCGTTGCTGTGCAGGACCACGGCAGAGCCGCTGACGGGATGGGGGAGATGGAGAAGCACACGGAGCGGCTGCAGCAACCAGGGGAAGCTGCTTCTGCGACTCGAAAGGAAACGGAAAAGGGAAGGGGTCAGCAGGAGGTGCAGTCAGCTTCACGGCGTGACCGTAGCATGTGTGCCGAGATCTAAGCGTGCCACTAAAAAACACCCCGAGTGCATTAAAATGGCAGGGTTTTACATTAGAAGGGCCATTCACAATCCTTCCGGGGAACGGGAAGAGCGGGAAGATGGTTGTATCCCATCTCTGCTTCTCAAAAGGATTTCTCCCAAGGGTTCAGAGCTGTCTTTCAACGAGGTTAAAGCCTCAAGAGGCAGAGAGGATGCAGTCAATTCCCCGTCAGCGTCTCCTCTATTAATGCGTGCCCATAGCTGCTGCTGACACCTGCTCACGAACACACCAGCACGAATCAGACCTTGAAAATACAGTCTGTTATCCTCTGTACGTAGCACGAGGGATGAAGAATGGGACGGAGTGAGAAACATCCTCTTGGGAAAGTCCGAGCCACACCTAGGAGAAAGAAACGAGTCCAGCGCTCGACCAAGCCAAACGGGGAAAGCCAAACCTTTCACAAAGGGAAACCTCCGGCAATTCGATGCAATTGGGATGCAAACAAGCCGCCTGCGACGCCAAGCCCCCCTCGGTCTCAATCCCACCCGGGGGCTGGCCAGGGAGAGGAGCGGGGAGGATCCTGCGAGCGAGAAATCCCTCCCCGAGCCACCGGGCTCCGGCCACGATTTCCCACAGCTCCGGGGCCGCCTGACCCTTGGGGCTTGCCCTGGCCCAGCTCCAGCCTGCACACCCCTGCGCACCCTTTTCTTCTTTCTTCCTTTCTTACCGATTACTTAGGAGTGGAGCTAACGCAGGCACAAGAACAAAATAAGAGGCACAGAAACGTAACCAGGCTCGCCGGCTACACCAGGACGGTACCGGGGGGCAGGGGGGGGATCAGGGCGGCAGCCAGTGCTTTGGACCAGGCACAGAAGAAAAGTTTCCACAGGAGCTTGTTGCTTTAAAGTCAGATGTATTAGATCATCTCGTCCCCTAGAGTACGTTGTTTCCTAATGCCTTGCCCAGACCGATTTCAAATGTCAAAAGCAATGTTGGTTTGTTTTGTTTTGTTTTTTTTAACTACCTTCGGTCCCCACAGAGCCAGGCAAGGAGGGGAATTTTAGCCTGTTCTGTCTTTCCCATTAAAAATGCAATTATCGGCGCGGCCTGATTACAGCATCTCCCGTCACACAGGATCTGTAAGAGGCTGCAGGAACAGCTTGCTTTTCAAACGGAGTTAGAGAAATTAATACACGTCTTTCAGAGCTCGGTGTTCACATGCCAATAAAATTTGCAGGAAGGCATGTGCGTCCTCCAGGGAAGAGCATCCCTCACAGAAAGCCGGTCTTCAAAAAAGGACACGATGCGAGGCCCTCGCAAAGTACTCACCCCGAATTACTCACGGCTTTTAAAATAGTCTTATTCCTCTTGCTTTTCAATCCCCTCGTCCAAGTTAACGAAGCAAGCCCTTTCCGACAAGAAGGACGTTTTTAGATGTAAGCTCAGGTGTCCTTGCAGGTGCGGGAAGCCTTGCCCAATGAATGAGAGATGTTTGCTTGGGTAAAGTAACGGCACACGGGGCTAAAACTAAGGGAGCTTCAACTCCTCTGCCCAGACACGAGGGCTGTAAGCATCCCGCAAGATTTAGTTCTTGGACATCTGCAAGTGGAAATTAGCGCTACAAGCTGGAAACATCTGCATACAGATAGTTAAACAAGATAGCATCGCCGGGTCACATCTGGTTTCCACATTTCCATCTCATCCTACCAAAAGGATGGAAAGTCAGGCGGTCAGGGCACCCGGCGGAGTCACAAGCCCTGCTGTGGGTTACTCGGGGTCCTCCGCATCAGACGTTGAAGACAAATGGATGAAAACCAGGAGCAAGTTCCCTTCTCCACCACCCCGTGCCCAGGCAATCCCACGGCCACCCCTGCCTGAGCTGGCTCAGCCCATGTCAGATGTGGTCCGACACGTGCAGGAAAGAGGGAACTGAGAAATAAGCTTTCAAAAAAAAAAACCAAGAACGCCGAAATCTTCCATCTGCTCACCTCTGCTACGTGACAACTTCATACCAGCTCTTCATCCCTTATCCCCTTTTGATGCCGGGGCGATAGCTCGGCCTCCTCCTCCAAGCACCAATGAACCCCACCAAGTTCCTTTTCCATTTTTAAAAAAGAAAAACCACCTAACTTGGATGAGCCAGGGCTCGACCCCCGGTTATTAACAGACAGTACAAATACCAACGGTGAAACGGGCACAGCTGGCAGCAAGAAAAAAGGGAGCTTCCAGGACAGGAGCAAACCACTGAAATCAGCTAAGCCCAGCTTTCAAAGATGACAAGGTTTAGCATCTTATTACTAATAATGAATTCTCTGCAGGATGTTTTCTGCTGGGAAAAGAAGCAGAAGTGTTGCTTTTTCAGCTGCCCATTACATAAATGGAGCTGAACGAGCCCCACTTCAGAATAAGCATCTCTCTTTCATCCCAAGCATTGGGCGGCTCGAGTGGGAAGCAGCCGGCATCGTTAGGCATTATACACGTCCTCCAAGTGAGAGACTTCAGGCTTAGAGGATTTCAAAAGCCAGCACTTGAACGAGCAAGGAAGCACAAACTCATTTTTCATTTCGCATCTTTCCCTTCCCAGACGGGGAGCAGCCCGCTCTGGCCTCCCAGGCTTACTTCAGCCCCAACCTGGGATCAAGCAGCCTGCAAACAAGGCAGGCGTCGATAAAGAGGAGCAGGATGGTAAGGGCAGGGAAATTCATGGAGGAGAGCTCAGAGAAGAAGGGAATGCGAAGGAGTTTCAATTTGTCTTTTTGAGGCCAGGAAAGACTTAACCAGCAGGCATCCGTGCGCTTAAGCTGCTAAGAAACAGCCCTGCCCAGAGGAAAGAAAAGCCACAAATGGAAGAATTAAGTGGGCAAGTGCTTGACACGAGTGTGCTATCTGTGAACAGGGAGAATTTATGGAATAGGATCTCAAAAGCCAAGGAGGATGGGTAAAGAAAGGGCCGTGTGGGTACTGCTAAACCCTGCCTGTAAGCACCGTCTGCCAAGGCCACCTCTGGGCTCTCGGCTGAGGGCAGGTGCTGGAGAACTCAACAGGGGAAAATGGATGAAAATGGCTTCTCGGCCCCAAACTGCAGGACAGATTTGCCACGAGACCGTGGAGTGACTTGGCTGGGCATCCCTTCCTGGCTCAATGCTTCCCACGGGACGGACAGACAGACCTCCTGAGAGCATCTGTGCCGGGGTCTGCAGCTGCAGCATCCTCTCTGCTCCAGCCTGTGCTGATCAGAGGGGCGAGCTCACAAGGATATCTGAAAGAGGAACTGCACCAAAGCCTCGGAGCTGTGCTTCACAGAGCCAGGGTCTGAAATAAGCCCAACTTCTGAGGAGTTCAGCATCACCATGCTCTTCAGAAAAAAAAAAAAAAATCAGCAGAAACAAGCAGATTTTTCTGAAATAGTGTTTTTGAAATGATCATTTTTGCTGTCTCCAAGTTGTATACCTGCACAAGCTCAACACCTTCAGCAGTCCCATTTGCAATCTTGGACTTCAAGATCGAGCAAGTGATTCCATAACCCAGGATGCAGCAGAAAAGGGACGGTTGGCAGCTGGGGCAAAGAGGCAAGTAAATAATCCAAAACCCATGAATTTCTGAGCTAGGTCCACAACAGGACAAACCAAACCTGTGCTCAGAAATGTACTGAAGTGGCTCTTTCCTTAGTAAGAATGGGTTTAGGTCCTGCAAACATCCAGTTCCTCTTCTCCATAACGCCCTGTCCCTATTTTCCCCAGGCCCCCGACTTGCGCCCAATACCCCTGCAACTGGGACAGAGCCCAGAGTCTCTTTCAGAAAAGACTTAATAAAATAAAAATAAATAAAAATGGAGTGAAACCAGCAGGAAAACTCTGATTCCTCCCAGAGCAGAGGCTATAACCATGGAGGGCAGCGGAAAGGTAGTTTATCCCTGATGCCTGCAGTGCTCTTATTCAACCTCCCAACAAGGCTTTGACCCTATAGCCACTTTGGTACTTCCACCTTAAAAAAAAACAACACATTACCCTTTAATTCCTAATCCTGGTGCACAGAAATGCATTATCACAGCTGAATCACAGCTGAAAGCCAGTTAGCAAAATGACACAGCACAGCGCAGCATCTGCTCCTCGCTCCTCTTGCAACCCTTTTCCCAAGGGGACCAGGACAGGACCTGGGGGGTTTGGAGGGAGCTGCCGACTGCTGCACCCTCCCAAGATCTTGGGGGAAACAGCCTCCACCTCGCCCAAAACAATCCCCCAGCCTGTTTCTCATTCTGGAGACACGCCGGGTCCGGCAGGCTGCCAGCACAACCTGGATCACAGTGGCAAAAGGCAGCCGGTCCTTAGGATCAGAGGCCAGGAGCAAATCCCCTTAGTGCTGCCACAGCTCAAAACACATCTTGCCTGGGAGGGAGGCTTTGCCACACTGCGGATCTGTGCCATCGGAGGTGCTGGAGCAGGGAGATAAAGAAGCTGGAACACTCCAGGCAGCAGGGGATCAGACTTGAGAAGAGGTTTTGTCTTTTATTCTGCCCTACCTCAGCCTCGAGCTGCAGGGAGAGGAAGGATTGAACCCTGAACGCTGGGCTCTCACTTGGGAGGCTGATCGCTGCGAGCAGAGGCAACGCATCCCAAAGGAGACGAGCTGCAATTCGTCACAGGGGCAGGCTAATCTTCCTGCAAAAGCCCTGCGCCAGCAGGCCAGTCCTGTTAAAGGCAAAGCTCGATCAACAGTTTTACTGGAACAGGCAGAATAGAAGCGCTCCTTCCCACAAGGAGCTTTCCAGAACACAGTTTGCAAAGCCAGCTGGAGCACGGAGCCGGGGCTGCCTCGGAAAGCCCGGTCCTTTCCCAGTGCCTCACCAACAATCTCCACATCGCTCTGAAAGCCGGGTACTGGGCTAACGCCCATGCTCTTCATTAATTACTTGCATTTCTGAAACTGCATCGCCTTCATAAAGCAGCAGGGCAAGAAGAATTCAATACCGAGCATAAAGAGGCCAGCTCGGCTGGCCTGCAATGCATCCCCTAAGCAAGTGGGTGGCATTTTGGCAGGCAGGGCTCCAGGAACCAGTTCCCTTAAATCCCTGTTCTGCATCACGTTTCTTAACCTGTGAGGCACTGAACAGCCCAAAATGAAATTCCTGGTAGGCACAGCACCCTCCCTGTGCCAGTAATCATTGAAGAACCTGCACTGACAAACACAGTGAGGAAGCCTTAAATCGTGATTTTAAGGATTCTCTCCCAAAGCGAGCCGAACCATCAATAGGTTTGAACTTGCCCTCCACACCCGGCTCACACCCAAGCAACCCAGACCGCAGGCAGCACGGGGAGGAATTCATTTGGGGCCCAGCAGTGCCAGTTTAGACCGATTAAAGCACAGCTTTGGTCTTTCAGCCTGTCACGGGGCAGCGGAAAAGCCCTTGCCCCACTCTCTGTGCCACCTCTTCCCACCATAAGGATGAAACCGAGCAAGGATTGAACAACTGCAAAGTCGTTTGCTTCCTAAAACCAGCCAGAGCTGCGTGATCTTGCAGGAACTCTTAAAAAAACGTGGAATAGGGCAATGCCTGGGCTGGGATGCTGAGGTGCTTCGCGGCCCTGGAAACCCGGCCAGAGTTTCCAGCCCAGCCCTGTACTCAGTCAGCCATCACCAGCCTTCTCTGCCTCATCCCTGAAGCATTTCCCCCCCTCACAAGTTCCCACTTTTGCCATGCCTGTGTTCGTACACTTGTTTGTTCTCCATTCACCAATCTAAGCAGCTTTCAGAGGAAAAAATTTAGGTTTCTCAGCCCCACAGTTCAAAAGGGTGTTGGTGGGGCGAGGGCTGGGCTTCACTCCACTTGGTCTGGAGAGGAAAATGAAAAGGGATGTTTCCAGACACCCCACCGAGGGGGCACCTGATGCTGTGTAATTAGTAAATTAGTAGCAACCCAGCAATATCAGGCCTACAACTGTTTGTACATACTCAGCCGAGCCCCTCACAGGGATGCCTGACTAGCTGGGATCTCCGACCAAGGCCTCAGCAAGATCAAGGCAGGCCAAGCAGCTCGGGACAAGCTTAGAAGACTCAGCCCACAATGCCAGCCCTGCTGGGCAGAGCTGCTGTGCTTACACACGAGGGACTAAAGGGGTTTTGGAAAGGGGGGCTCAAAGGGAACGACGGCAGGGAGCTGCAAGGCCTGTGTGGAGGAGCCACGGCCCACGCGCTGCTCCCAGGCCTGCCTTCTCCCGGTGGCAGCACCGGGTGATGGAGCAGCTGTGTCCAGGCCACTCGTCCCACCCTGCCCACCGAGCTAAGAGGGAGAAAACAAGAGCAGAAGGCTCCCCAGGTTCCTTTTTCCCTTGCCACAAACAGGCACAGTCTGGCTAAGGCACATCCTCTCAGAGCAGCCCCCAGCTTTTCATAGTTTCTCCCTGACTTCCCACGTGCAGAGGGCTCCATATGGAAGTTACGTAAACTCAAACATCCCCCAGGATATTCAGCAAAACAACCACCTCTGTGCCAGCTCTGAAGTCGGCTGAGCAAACCTGAAGGAAGGCAAAGAGTGAATTCTCTGTCACACAGGTAAACCATGACCACACAAAGCACCATGAAGCCTGCTGTTAACACCACCGCTTGGCTGAGACCTGTCCGGCTGCTAAGGCTGACAAGGAGACCTTGTGGGATCACCACCCGTTTCTGTCACCTTCCCACCTTAATACACTCTTGGAACCAAGGTGGAAAATGCTCAAGCAGCCACCAAGGCTGTCAGCAGCCTCCCTGGGGTCTCAGCGGGGAGGTGATGGAGGACCACCAGAAAGGCTTCCTCGACACACCAGAAAGGAGGGATGCTGTTAAAGACGACATTGCATAGACAAACAACGCTGCAGGCTGCCCATCCCACACCTCCTTTAAGCATGCTGTAAGGTAGAAATCAAACTCAAGCTCATCCTTTCTCATTTATCTCCACAGAGAGCAGAGATTCACCTCAAACTGCCCCCAAGTCCTCACGAGGGGCTGGGTCGGAGCTGTCACCCCCAGCTCCCTGCTGCAGTCAAAGGAAAAAAAAAATATTGCCGTACCACTGTAGATGAGTCTAGGAATGAAAACGATGCTAGATAAGCTGGTTAAAGATTTTTATAAAAGGTAGTGCTACGTAAGAGGTTATTCCATAACCCCAAAGGAAACATGTACAGCCTGCCCGGGATGACTTTGCCAACCTGTGCAGACTGTCAGAGACCAGCAGAGAGCTAAAATGCAAATTCAGACATCACGCAGCAACCTACAAACAACAATAATTCCACAGGTCAAAACGATGTGAAACAAAGCAGCAGGAATACACAAATCCACTGCCCTGCAGAAAGATTTTGAGGGACTGACCGAAGCAGAACCAAAGAGCAGAAAAACTGTCCACAAAACTTCAAAGTAAAACCCTGCTGATCACAAAAATGGCCTTCCCATTTCTCTTCCACGTATTCCTACATAACCTTCGAAAATAACGTAACCTCTAATCTAAAGCTCAGCCCCCATTTTCCAGCTACCAGGGTATCTAAAAACAAGCCCCTGCCATGGAGTCCAAGATCCTGCCTCGTTCCCGACCTGCCATCTGAATGAAAATGCAAATTCTACACGGTGGCTGGGATTAAAAACATCTCTCTGTCTGTAACTAAATAGGTTTAAAGTCTCCTCAAGAGAAAATCTTGAGGATTATCCGTGCTTTCCAATTTATTATTCATTTCCAACTCATTTCTATTCTTCCCTCATTCATCATTCAGGCCTGGCATATATGGCATTAGCGTCTTCTAGGAGACACGGAGCTGCAGCTTTTGTGCTGCTGCAGGCAGACTGGAAAGCAGTGCCCTGCTGACCCAGCAACGCAGAGGGACGGGGGGAGATCTCGGTCCATATTTCTGCTCAGAGACTACCACAACACGTGCACACGCAGCTGGTAGCAGGCTGGAAGTCACACGTCTGAGGCTTTGCGCTGCGGAGCAGCCAGTTTGCAAAACAGTGAAATTGAGAGGTTCTGATGGATCCGCTCACCCACTTCACCAGGCGTTAAGCAACACTTGAAAACACGAGCGGATCCGTTTATTTTCCAGCTTCCCCAGCACATCCATCAGTGCTTCGCTTTTGGAACAAAACGGAGATGATTATCTGCTGGCATGGTAAAAATATTATGCAAATGGTGAAGCAGCAAGGGAAATTTTGCATGCTGTCCTGCCTCCCTCCGCCGCCACGGGAAACGGGCTGGACCCTCAGGAGCTGCAGGTTCGGTGCCAGAACATCCCCATGCTGCACGCGGTGCCTGGAACAAAAGGCTGCCCTTTCCCAGAGCGCCACTGGAATCCGTCGAAACCACTAAAATGCTTTTCCTTTTTATTTTTTTTTTCAAAAGCAGAGCCCGTTCCTCATAGTTCTCCTCTTACTCAGCAGATTTCCTTCCTTGAGGGCTGAGATCCGCCGCTCAGAAGCTAAGGCCACCGTGCTGCCCGCCCCTTCTGCCTCGCTGCCAGCTGTCCCACCTGAGTTTCACTCCTGGCTCTTTTTCCTCTAACCTGCTTCACCATTGAGGCACGTTGCTCCTTCCTCCAGCTCCCTTTATGCTCCGGCAGTGCTCCCACAGCCCAAGCTGCCGCTCTCACCCCCACATTTTCCTCCTCCCCGCCAGGAAGCAGCACGTCGACTCTCCGATCTTCCCAGCTCACGCTGACCAGCCCGCGGCACTTCTGCAGGTCCTCCCTTTCCTCTCCTTTTTTTTTTTTTATAGAAGGATGAGTAAACAGAAAACCTTCCGCAGATGTGCCGAGACCTCTCTTTGGGTCGCACCATCAGTTATCGCGTTAGTGCTTATCTGAAAGCCCCCGAGGACGAGACTGCTGCTTCGGAGGGTGAAGTAAGAGGTGCCCAACTGGGCGCAAGCCATCGCCGTGATTAATAGCGGGACTTCGAGCTGGTGTAATGCACGTCGAGGCCAGGAACAGATTTCCTGGCTGCAGAAAGCCCTCTAACACGGCCTATGACATAATTTACTAGCACAAACGAGTAACAGCACCCCTCGGCCAGCTGCGATTTGTGAATGAAGTGTTCGGAACTCCCAGGGTAACAATCAAGACGCTGACTCTGGAAAGGCAGGGTCTCGAGCACGGGACAGACCCCACGCAAGCCCAGAGATAAAGGAGGATCCTTCCGTCAGTTTGCACTCCCTGCAGCTCACCACTGCCTAAATCACTTAACTGCAGCCAATATCGGCATTCCCAAAGGCAGCAGCACTCCAAAAAGCCCCAAAGCCACCTCCGTGGCGCCCCGTCCATCCCTTTCACGTCACCGCTGCTCTGCCGAAGGTAAGGACGAGACCGCATGCGCTCACCACGCTGCGTGCTGTGAAAAAAGCAAAGAAAGGAGAAAAAACGAGCGGAGAGGGTGGCTGGGAGCATTTTGGGGGTGCCCTGTGGTCAGGAGCCCCCCAGCTCCTCGCACAGGAGCCCAGCGAAGGCGAGCATCTGAGCACAGCCCCCGCCGACCTCCTACCTCCAGCAGCCGAGCCGCGCGCCCCAAGGAACCTCAGCTGCTCTCCGCTGCCCCGGGCAAGGTCACCGCCGCCGGGGTGGAGACCGGGCTGAGCTAAACCCCTGGGCTTTAGATCATCCCAACAATCCCAGCTCGCAGAGCTCGTTTCGAAACACCAGGCGTGATAGGGGCAGGCAGTCATCCAAAGGGGAGGCTCGCTGAGCCGCAGCGCGCTCCGGCGCTGATTGATTCACTGCTCATACCTGAGCCGAGGCTTCCTGTCACCTCTTACTTAACGTGGATACGCGAAGCCTACAAGCTCGAACACGTCAAGCTCTGTTTTTAACACTGGTATGCGGCTACAGCTTCCCGGGACCTCTCCGATCGGGCCTCTAACAGGATTTATTGATTTATATTCCAGCGTCGAAGTGTTTCAGACCCCCCACGTTACGAGTACGGGTCTTCAAACGCCTCATCTACCCGTATCCTCAGCACCCATCACCGAGGCTTCCAGCAGCGGGGCACGTGGACACTCAGACACAGCTCGGCTGCAGCACGCCTCACGCCTGCTGGGCTTTCCAGGCCAGCTTCCCCCGTTCCAGCCTCTCCAAACGAGATGAAAGCGAGGGGGTGAAGGAGGAGGACGGCTGCGAGGTGACGGAGGTGAGCCCGTGTGCTTGCAGCGCCTCCGTGGCGTAACTCACCTCGTGCTCCACGTGCAGCGCGGTGGATGCCGGGGGGACGGCTGCACCTCTCCTTCAAACACGCACGGATTCGGGAGGGTGAGGGGAAGGAGTCTGGCTTCCCTTCACCGAGGGAAAAGGGACAACGGGGATGTTTTCCCAGAAGAGCCACGGCTTGAGCGAGGCTGCTGGGCAGGACGCAGAAGTCCTCGTTACAGCACTCCGAACGCCTCGAGCACTTGGCTGGGGCGCCAGGAGCGCGCCGACAACGCCGCACCGCCTCGGAAAAAGCTTTTCACGCCACCTCGGTGGTTCGTTCCCCCCTCTCCACGCGTGTCCTTGGCTCCCTGCAGCAGCAGAGGGCTTACAGAACCGGTGACACCCCAGCCCCTGCTCCCTCCTACCTGTAACGCCTGCCTTTGCTCTCGCACACGGGTTCTCATTTCGCTTTAGGAGAGGTGGCGCGGCGGGGGCTGACTCATGCAGGAGAGGCAGAGGTTACGCTCTCGCCTGCGCTTCTCAAGCTGCAGACCTCTTGTTTCCCATCCCGGGCCCAAATTACCATTAATTACTCCGCGCAAAATGGAGCCGCTTCGACAGGAAGAAATTAGGCCAACAAATTATCCTGGAACAAAGAGGACTCGCCGCCTAAGGAAGCGATCTGCCTTAAAGGGGGGCATTCCCCCCACGGTCTGCACGGGAGCGGTCCCTACTCCCCCTCTAACAGCCCGCTAACCTCAACACTTGTCGCAGTAGCCACCGCGACTTCCTACGTGACCACGATGTCAAAACCCAGCTCACATTCAGCCGCTTCAAACTTTCACTCCCCGAAGCGCAGGCGCCGGACGCGATCCGACGTGCGACCGCAGCTGATGCCCTCAGCCGGGCGAGCGGCGATTCAGGGCAGGGGGAGAGGGACGAGCAGGCACCAGGCTTTTCCCGAATCGCCTCCTGGTCGAGGCTGCAGCTCCGAAGCCTCGGCTGCGGCTCATTCATTCACCGCCAGCTCTCCCAACATAAACACAGCGCGCCGCGGCTACGACGGCACGCAGCTCCCCGCGCGCCCCGGAGAGCAGGCGTGCGGCCAGGCTCAGGGATTTGGAGTTTTATCGCCCGCTGTTGGGTTTAGCACCGCCGCCTCCACGCTCCCAGCACCGTGATGCTTACTGAGACACGCTACCAGGCACGCTCTGCTCCCAGATACCGACTTCTGCCACCGAGACAGCTCATCCTCCGGCCCCGGCAGCCTCACCGAAGTCGCAAGGAGACCTCCTCCTCTCATCTCTGCTCCCCAGCCTCAAAATTCCCACTGGAGAATATGGGGTAGAGGTACTGAGACATTCACCACAGCTTCCGGGACCGGGATGGACGCACGGACGAAATTCAAGGTCTCCTAAAGGAGTCAGCCAGAGAAAACTGAGGCTGAGCCACCTCGGGCCTGACGGCTGCGCGGAGAAACGCAACGTGGTGCTGCCGCGTCCGAGAAGAGGCCTTCCAGTGTTTGTATGGGTTTAACGAAAGGAAAAGGGTCAGGAACAAAGCTGATCGACACACTTACAACTGCTGGAGAAATAGGAAGGTCGTTTAGCCTCGCCGAGGTTCCCGGGGAAGATGCAAGAAATCGCCCCGGACACTCAGGGAGCTGCTTACTTATCGGGAGATCTCCCCCTGATCCCTGCATACACCGATTAAGCCCCACGGCGCACCCCCCGTGTATTAGATATTAAATACTAATCCCTCCTCATGTGGCTGAGGATGCTCCAGTTACCCAGGTCGGGTACCAAACGCCCCAACCACCCGACCCCATTTCCACCCCTAAGCACAAGGCACAGCCCCCGGCACAAAGCAGCAGCGTTTTGGGACCGAACCAGAGGAAATCCTGGTACCTGGAGGCGCTGGCAGCAAAACACCTGACGGCCCTAAAAGCAGCGCAGCATCAGCAGGGAAGGAGTTAAGGGCAGCGGGATGAAATCAGCCCGCAGACACGGACATTTCCTACCTCCCGCGCGTCTTCCTGGCCGCATGCTCCCAAGCCGCTCGCCTACCCGGTCCCATTTAAACGGTTTCCACCGCAGCAGGGAAGACGAGGCATTGGGTTTGGTTTAAGAGGGAAAAACTCGGGTCGTGAACGAGCCCGGCAAGCGCACGGTCTGCTCAGGTGCAAGGTACACGGAGGGGAGCGAGAGCCAGCGCCGCGTGGCCCACGGGTAGCATCCAGCACGGTTTTGGCAGAGCCGAGCCGAGCGCCGCGGGCGATCTGCCGCCCTCCGTCCCGCCACGGAGCTCCAACACCCCGAGCAAAAAAGAGTCTGGGGACAGATGCTGGCCCTGGGCTCCAGGAGGCAGGGAGGGAGGCACTCGGGAAGGGTTCCCCAAGGATGTTAGCGTTGGCCCCGGCCCAGCCTCGCGGATCCGCACAAAGCACCAGCTCGCCGAGGGTGACATTTCGGAGGAGCAGAGCTGCGCGCACCAGCAGCTTGAGAACAATACAGCCGGAGCAGTGCCAGGGCAGCAATGCCCCCAGAAGCTGGAGACAGCGGATTTCCGCACCGCTCGGCGATTTAACTAATCATTTTTACAGAAATCGGCCAAAATCGCCCCGCAAAGCCTCCCCGAGAAGCCCCGCAGAGGGGGAAGGCGTCAACGCCGGGTTTCTCCCCGAGCCTCTCCCCGACAAAACTCCCTGTCTTTTCTCAAAGCCCCTGCACGGAAGGGAAACCAAACCCCCGAGAATTTTCGAAGCATCCTGAGAGCTCTCCGCCGGCGCGGAGAGAAGGGCCGAGGAATTCTCGAGCGTAGCGGAGAGCACAGGGAGAGCGTCCTGCGAGCGACCAAAATTCCTGAGGCTCTCGGCACGGACCCCGGCGCTCCTTGCGAAACTTCCCAGCTGGAACCTCGCAGCCAAAAAAAGCCAGCAAACAGCATCTTCCCTCCCTCCCTCGGCCGCCGAGCGCGGGCCGGGATTCCTTTTCGCGACAACTCTTTGGGTTTTAATGTCACTCCATATTTAGCAGGAGGAAAGAAGGGGAGGAAAAAAAAAAAAAAAAAAGCCTCCCTTCCTTCCTGTCACATTTTCCATCCTTGCTGACATCTCCGCTGAGAAACGAGGAGCGGGGACGAGAGCGTGGGAGCGCCCGCGGCGCGGCCCTCGGGTGCCGTGGGACCTGCGCACGGCGGCCCCGGGAAGTTTTGTGCCCCCAGTATCGGGGTGGGAGCCGTCACGGCGCGGGGGTGGAGCGGTCACGCATCCATCCTGCGGCACCTGACGGGGCACGGAGGAGGGAAGGGGCCCCAGCCCCTTGGGGTGGGGGCAGGCGGTGCTGGCCCCGCTGCCCGTAGTGGTGACCCCAGCCCAGGCCTGGTGCTTCCCACCCACGGGGGGTTTGGGGTTGGTTAACGTGGAAAAGCCCCGTGCAGATACGGGGGTGGAGGGAAAGGAGGAGGAGGAAGAGGAGGAGGAGGAAGAGGAGGAAGGGAGAAGATGAGGAATAAGATGAGGAGGAAGAGGAGGAAGACTAGAAAGAAGAGGAAGAGGAAGGTGAGGAGGAGGAATATTGGGAAGAGGAAGAGGAGGAAGATGAGGAAGACTAGGAAAAATAGGAGGAGGAAGATTGGGAAGAGGAGGAGGAAGATTGGGAAGAGGAG
>CM021700.1:92853218-92907379 GCA_011074415.1 Stictonetta naevosa | reverse complement strand
GTCTAATTCTGCCCCCAGCCCCGTCCTGCCTGGCCTTGGGCACTGACGGGGTTGGGCAGCCACAGCTCCTCCGGGCGGCCTGGGCAGGGCCTCAGCGCCCTCGCACTGAAGATTTTCCGCCTAACATTTAACCGAAATCTGCCGTTTTTCAGTTTAAAACCATTAATCCTTGTCCCCCCCCCCCAACAAAGGGTCCCTCCCCAGCTGAGGTGCTCAGCCCCCTGAGAAGGTAAGAGGGGGGCAGTCCCCTCCGTCCCCCTGCCACCACCCCTCCCCACCTTTGACGTGGCCGGCTGCTGGGCTGCGACCGCACGCTGCTGCCTCCTTTGGGGTTTCTCCCCAACCCACAACCCCAAGCCCTCAGGGCAGCGCCGAACCCGCTCTCCCCCCAGCCTGTATTTGTGCCTGGGGCTGCCCCCAGCTCTCAGTGCCATCCTCCCAGATCGCATCCCTTCCCTCCAGCACGTCAAACGCACGATGAACACGGTAATTCCAGCTTAGCCCATCACTTAAAAAGCTCTGACCCTTCCAGCTGCTGCACTCTGGCGAGACCAACCCGTACGCTCTGCGGTACGCAGCCTGGTTGTTTCGTGGCCTCAGCCCAGCCCCGAGTGCAGCTTCGCCACAACGGGCGCCCAACCAAACCAGAACAAGCTTCGAGCGAAATAAAACCTGCAGCTTCCTCTTGCCTTACGTTTCAGGAATCCTCGGGGAGCTCCAAAGTTGTTCGGTCCCCGCTCACTACCACTGAAACTGCAAGAAAAATCGGATTTCTAACGATAAAAATCCCAGATTCTGGGTTGTTGCAGGGCACCTGGAGGCACGCTGAGACCACCGCCCCTCGGAGGACGAGGCTGCACCCACTCAGCAGCACCACGGGGATCGTGGGTGGGCAAGAAACCACAGGGTGCCTGCAGCCACCAGGCTGTGACACAAACCACCACCGCCACCCCAGCTCAGTGCTAACCCCGTGAGCTGCCTGCGGTACAAATTGATGTTTGTTGCTAAGCGTTTGCCTTTATTTAGGTGCAAAAAGAGGCAAACCTGACCAGAGCAGGGTGTGCCATGCTCTGCCCTCTCCATCCACAGCTCTCTTTCAATCTGTTTTAAACCTGGACTTGAGTTTGGGCCCCAAGCGGGGCTGAGCACCCTCCTCCAGGACCAGCTGCCGGTTGGGGTGGCTGGATGCGGCCCTGCTGCTGCCTCCGCTGCCCCCCTGCCCCCGGGATGTGTGCCACAGCTCGGGGAGATTCCCAAAATGCTGCTGCCATCTGCTGGCACCGGCCTCCTGGTGGGGCCGGGGTGATGCCAGCTATCGCCTCCTCACTCAGCATCACCGCTTTGGGGGCAAGAAGAGCGGCTTCGTTTTTCCTCAGGATGGTTCTCTGGGAAAGGCTGAGACTGAGGGGAAAAAGGCAGGAGGAGCAGCTGCTTCATGAGGGAACCAGGCAACAGAGCAGATGCAGCCCTGCATGAAGAGACGCAGCTTCAGCTCTTCCCCAACAACTGCTGGCAGCGATTGCTGCTGCACTGGGATGAACTGTGCATGCGGGGCTGCTCGGGAACGAGCCTCCCACCTCCTTGTGCAAATACATCCCGCTTTTGGTCCCCAGGATAAAGGCTTCAGGCCCCCAAAGCCTCTCGGGAGAACAGACAAAGAGGGAGACTTATTTATCGTGGAGAAGGCAGGAAGAACGCCAGAAATGTATACCTGATGAAAATATGGAATTACACTAAGGATATTAAATGGGAAAGGAAGACAGTGGTAAGGAAGAGAAATGTACGAAGTTAAAGCCTCAATCTTACCTGAAGATGTCATGCTGCCGATTGAAGAAACCCCTCCTAACCTCCACCAGTTCAGAGCGCTGTTTGGAGATGGGCTTCGTGGAGAAAACGCCAGCCTGGACTCGGCATCGCTGCCATGAAAACGCCACCTCAAAGCCAAACCTTTCTCCTTTATCTCATTGATATAAACCCACCCAGACCCTACAAAAAAAGCCCTTCGGGGTCACCGGTTTGGAGACACCTTAACCTTATTCTAGACACTTATTGCTGGCAGGACCAGAGCTTTTCCACCCGTGCCCGTGGGCTGCAGCGTGCCCTGAGCCGGGGGAGACGTTCAGCCTCCTCCCCGCGGGTTTCTCCCCCGGCCCCTGCCCCACCAAGTGACGTGGGGTGCTGCGGTTTTGGCCCGGGTGCCGTCTCTGTTGTTATTTCTGGTGTTATCACGCCGAAAGCAGCCGGCTGAAGGAGGCAGGGTTTGGCTGGGCGACGGTACGGTGGTGAGATTTTGGGGTTTTAGCTACTTAGCCCTGACCACGCACGCGCTGTGGGTGTCGAAACGGGGCTAAGCCTGAGCCTGGCAGGCAGCGGGGTGGTTGGCTGCGCTGTGAGCCAAGCTTCAGCCCGAATGTGGGCCCAAACGTGGAAAATGAAGTGTTTTGCATGTCGCTTGAGCCAAGCTTCAGCCCAAATTTGAACCCAAAATGGGGAAAATGAAGTATTTGCCTCCACTTTGAGGCAAACTACAGCCCAAATGTGGACAATATGTGGAAAATGAAGTGTTTTCCCTCCACCGTGAGGCAAACTACAGCCCAAATTTGGTCCCAAAAAGGGGAAAATGAAATGTTTTACTTCCTCTCTGAGCTAAACTTCATCCCTAACGTGGACCCAAAATGTGGAAAATGAAGCATTTTGCCCCTGCTGTGAGCCAAACTTCATCCCTAATGTGGACCCAAAATGTGGAAAACGAAGCATTTTGCCTCCACCGTGAGGCAAACTACAGCCCAAATGGGAACAAAATGTGGAAAATGAAGCGTTTTCCCTCCACCGTGAGGCAAACCTCATCCCAAATTTGGACCCAAAATGGGGAAAACGAAACGTTTTGCTTCCTCTGAGTCAAACTTCAGCCCAGATGTGGACCTAAAACGTGGAAAATGAAGCGTTTTCCCTCCCCTGTGAGGCAAACTACAGCCCAAATGGGGACAAAACGTGAAACAAGAAGTGTTTTGCCCAGCCCGAGCCGGGGCCGGGGCCCTGCCGCCGCATCCCCCCGGGGCTGTGGGCACAGGACGAGGGGACAAGGCGACAAGGGGACACGTCCCGGCTGTCCCCCCCGAGGCCCACGACCGGGCCCGGCCCCGAGGCCTCAGCCCCCTCACAGCGCTCCGCCTATCAGCGCCCGCCTTTCCGTCGACGGACGGGCGATGCGACCAATGAGCGGCGCGGGAGGGGGAAAGTGGGCGGGCTTAGCGCCGGCCGGGGACGCAGCGGCGGTGGCGGCGGTGGGCCGGGAGCGGGGGCAGGGGGGTTTTGAGGTACCAAAAGTGTTTTCCCGGCCCCAAATCCCCTCACAGCGGGCCCAGGAGGCCGGGCTGAGCTGGGCTTCCCTCACAGGGCTCCCCCCGTGCTGCTTCCGTGCCCAGGAGCTGCCTCTTGGTGCCCCTCATAGCCCGGCCCTACAGCCCCGGCAGGCGTCACCAGCCGCCCTGCTGCCCTCGGCCTCTCTCTCTCGTCAGGTGCTGAGCCAGGATGGGCTTTGCGGAGGACAAGGTGTACGGCCACATCCTGAGGAACATGGACAAGTTCAAGAACATCCACGTGGCGTCGCTGGTCGATTCCCTCAGCTGCCTCACCGAAGCGGACCGGGTAACTTGGTGTTTTCCTCAGCCCTGCCAGGCCGCGACACGGCCCCACGGGGCACCTCGCCTGGTTTTATAGCACTGGTGGTCTACAGCTGCTTTATTTGTGTTTATTTTTGTCCAGCAGAGCGAGGGAGGGGGTTGTCCCCTTCTGCTCTGCTGTTTTGAGTCCCCCCCCGCGGTGCTGTGCTCGGCTCTGGGCCCCGCACCAGGAAGCAGAGCTGCTGGAGCAGGGCCGGAGGAGGCTGTGGGGGTGCTCAGGGGCTGGAGCAGCTCTGCTGTGGGGCCAGCCTGAGAGCTGGGAGTGTTGAGTCTGGGCAAGAGAAGCCCCCAGGGAGACCTTGCAGCAGCCTGCCCGTATCTCAAGGGGGCTGCGGGAGGGTCGGGGAAGGACTCTTTGCCAGGGGGGCAGTGATAGGACGAGGGGTAACAGCTTTAAACTAAAAAAGAACAGATTTAGGTTAGATACAAGGCAGAAATCCTTCACTGTGAGGGCACTGAGGCCCTGCCCAGGCTTCCCCGAGGAGCTGTGGCTGCCCCATCCCTGGCAGTGCCCAAGGCCAGGCTGGATGGGGCTGGGGGGGCTCTGAGGTTCCTCGTCTAACCCCAAGCGTTCTGTGGTTCTGTGATTGTCCTTCTAAGGCACGCCGTGCCTCGTGGTGTTCTTTGTTCAGGATGAACTTCATACCCGAGAGGAGGTGCGTGGCAGCAATGCTACCGCCTACAAATTTTATCAGCACGTGAAATGCCGTCGGGGCTGGGTGACCGACCTGATCAACGCGCTGCACCAGAACAACGCGGGGCACCTGGCCGAAGAGCTGCAGCAGGTCTATGACCTCTACCAAACCTGTAAGTGGCCTCACCATGGGACCTTGCCCCGGGGACGTGCCTGGGGACGGGAGGAGGTCCGCAGGGATCTTTGAAGCTGCTCGGGTTGGCAGTGGGCTGGGTGTCTTGTCACCCTTGTCCTAAGGGGAGATGGAAACAGGAATTAAGGGGAGCTGCAGGTTGGGCCGATGTGGGGACAGAGCATGGGCGTGAGAAGGGCTGCCTCAGCCCCACACCCATCCTCTGCCTCCTCGTCTTTCCTGCGCTGCCTCAGCTTTTACCTGTACCTCCTCAGCTCCTCCAAGAGCCGCAGCTCCACCAGCTGCTCCAAATCCTCTCGCCGCCTCCTTCCCTCCCGATGCCCGGCCTGCCGTCTCCGTCAGTGCCCAGCTGCCATTTCCGGGGCCAAAACCCGCTGTGGACGCCCCGCTGGCCGATCCTCCTCGCTGCACCTCGCCCACCGGTGGCCATCCGCCTCTCCAGAGCGCCGCTGCCACCGCTGCGAGCCCAGCTGGGAGCTCAGCTGCAAGCACGGATGTTGCCAGCACCGACCTGGATGCCAGGGCCCCCGTGCAGGAAAAGGTGAGCAGGACGGGGCTGCAAAGATCCCTTGTGGAGCGGAGTGTCGGTGCTTTGGGTGCCACAAGCGAGGGCAGGGTTTGCTCTTGGTCTGCGCTCCCTCCTGCTGCCCCGGGCCCCGTGTGACCACGAGGCACCCCGGTGGCCCCGTGTGTCCTCAGCCAGGCTGAAATGGGGCCGCACAGCGATTTAACTGCTCCTTTTCTTCCAGCCCCTGGAAAAAAAGAGCCCCCAGCCACCGCTGCAGCCGGTGAGCACAGCCTGTGATGGAGCGAGCGATGGGCACAGCGCGGAGGGGCCGCTCCTGTGCCCCGCCGAGGCTCAGCAGGTGGCAGCGGGGCCCCCCGGGGCTGCCGGCGTGGTTTTGCCGTCGGCTGCTCCCCCCGAGCAGGGCCGGGAGTGGCTGAGCCAGCGGTACCCGGTGTGCGTGGACAACGGGTGCTTCGGGAACGCCAAGCACCTGCACCGCGCCGCGCCGGGCTCGGGGCTGGGCACGGCCGTCCCGCTGAGGGACCCGGTCACCGCTCGTGGCGCGGGGCAGCCCAGGAACGAGCCCCAGGAAGACGTTTACATCTCCGCCGAGTTGCCCACGGGGTTGGCAGAGCCCCCGTGCCGGGGGGTGCCGCAGGAGAAACGGGCTGCGCTCGGTCCTGAGCACGAAGAGCCTCCGAGCAGCTTCGTGGATGTGCGCAGCCCCCTCCTCATACAGCAGCAGTTTGATGCAGAGCAGAAGCGGGTCGGGATGCTGCGAGAGCACAAAGGTGGAGGTGAGTTTCCTTCCGCAGCTGGCGGCGAGCCTCTTCCAGAGACTCGGTGAGCTCTCCGGGTTAACGCAGCGTTTTGTTCTCTCCCCGTGAGATACTCGGATGGAAACAACCGCCCCGATCACCGCCCCCAGAGACGCTTCCCCATCCCGTGACGTCTCCTGGAAGCTTCCTGTGCCAGAGAAAATGCTGCCTGCGGGGAAGGCAGCCAGCAGCACCCACTCCGTGCCAGCAGAGGAGAAAGTAGGTGACCTTTCATTGCCTCGTTCAGGTCCTTGCAATCTCCCCTGGCTGGGACCTTTTTTTTTGCTGCAGCTTAAGACATTTTGAGCTGGGGGCGAGTTTACTTGGGGCTTTTTCCCCACCACGTTCCTCTTCCTGTCCCGAAGCTGTATTTTAGGGCACGTGTGCAGGAGCTGCCCCGGCTGCTGGGTGTTGCAGTACACGCATAGCCCCGATGGCAAACCCAGCCTGACCCCGACCTCACTGGGATGTCCCCTGCTGATTTTGTGGGCATCCCTGGCTGATTTTGTGGGGCTGGGGGCTCGAGCGGATCCCCCCAGGACATGGGGGGCAAGGACTGGCTGGACCCTTGGCTCTCAGACCCCTGGCTCTCTCATGCTTTGTCAGCTTTGGAGTTTGTGATGGTTTCCCAAGGCTGGGAGGAGAAAGGGAGCCGAGATTCGTTGGTCTCTGACTCCTAATTGCCCACTGTGACTTCCAGGCCATTCCAGGGGCCACCTCCCCCCCTCTCATCCTAGCCCCAGCTCGTCTCCTCTTCCTTCCTGCATCGCCCCAAACCCCAAAGGCTCTCCCGACCGTCAGCACCTCTCTGCCCAATTCTCTCCTCTCGTTGTCTCCCAAAGGTGCTCCCGGGCTCCGCGGCCCCTCTCCGTGGCCCTCTAGTCGGGGGAAGCTCTGTAGGCCCAACTGGGAGGACGTCCTCCCAGGGGAGCTCTGCCACAAGCATCTGGGCCCCTGCCAACGTCCTGGAGGAGGACGTGGAGCTCAGCAAGCCGGGCGTCCTCCTCTCCGTGGCGGGGGATAGCCCGCAGGCAGCTGCCAGGCACAAAAGCGGCGCCGCTTCCGAGGCCACCGATCACCTCGGCTTGAGCAGCGACCCGCTCCTGGTGAGCGCGGACAGCTCAGGTCCCGGAGGAGCACCAAACGGACCCGCCTCGGGACGCTGCTCCTCAGCTCCTGCAGCGCCCGGCGGAGAGGAAGCAGGGGGAGCACGCTCCTGTTCGCCTCTGAGCTGGAGAACCAACGAGATCCGCGTGGCTCACAGCCCCAGCGCCCTGCTGAAGGCAAGCAACGACTTCCACGAGGGAGCGGGTCCCTTGGGCAACCCTCCGGCTTTTGACTCGAGCGGAGGCCGCAGCGCTGCACCCAGCGGCGTCCCCAGCCCTGGGGACAGCCCCGGGCCGTCCCTGCCCTACCTCGTCCCGGCTGTGGGCATCGCGCTCATCTCCGCCGTGGTGTTCCTGGTGTACGCCCGGCTGCAGAAATAGCGGAGCGGAGAGAAAACAGGGTGCCATGGCCGGCACGTGGGAGGTTCCTCTTCCCAGCAGGAATTCGTCTGGCACGTTTGAACCCTGAGGAGCAGCCGGAGGGACCGCTGTTAAATCTCCTCCCAGGAGGTTTCGCAGGGAGAGGCCTCGGTCGCGTGATGCTGTTGGGTTTTGCTCTGATCCCTCGTTTCCCAACAGCCTTCCCATCCGCCGCCTTCTCCTGCACCCACGGAGAGGGTGTCGCTCGGGAGCGATCCCTCGAGCCCAGAGTCAGAGGAAATTCCTGGAAATTCTCCTCATCTTCCACGTTCGGTCCCACAAAGGTCCCTGTCCTGCCGAGAGAGCAGTGCGAGCTGTCCCCTCTCCCGGGAGCTGTCGTCCTGCCTCAGCGCTTCGAAACATCCTCCCCCGGTCCTGCGGGATGGCCCGGGGCCTGGCAGGGTGGGCGTAGTTCCCCCATCCGTGGTGCAGGCAGCTTGTGCCAGGGCTGGGGCCCAACTCGGATCGACCCCGCGTGCTGCAGGGGGGGCGTACCCCTGGGCTAGCTGGCGCTCGGGATGCTCGGGGTTATCCTGAAGGTCCAATTCCAAATTTGGGTCCCTAATTTCCTTACTGCCCCCACGGAGCAGCTTGGAACGCGCGGGGATCGGGCTGCAGGGCTTCCAAACGAGATAAAACCCCAGACCCAAATAAATTCCGCGGTCAGTTTCCAGTAACTTACCCCCTGGGGTCCCTGCTGATGAGCTGGGGATCCTGAAATGGGGCCCGGCTGTCCCGGGGAGGGTCGGTGAGCCCTGCAGCGGGACAAAGGGCTGCTCCTGGGGGGAGGCAGCGCCTGGTTTCTCCAGCAGCTCCTCGGAGGACATCTCTCCGTCTGAGGAACCGCGGCGATGTCCCAAAACAGGATCCCGGGTGTTGGGAGAGCCACAGGGTGCTCGGTGGTGGGGGGTCGGGAGGCACTTGTCTGCCTCTGCCGCGTCCAGTGTCCCCAGATTTTGAGCCACTTCCCCCGAGCTCTGCCTTGTGGTTTATTGCCCTACTTGTGGTGTAGTGCCTTAGCCCGGAGGAGGGAGGCACAACGCGGAGCACCGTTGGACGACCCCTCTCCGACTCGCGGCTGGTCCTGCCCCAGCGGAGAGGGGCTGGGGGATTTCTGTCCGAGTTTGCAGGGCCGACAGCTGCTGACGCTCGCCCTTTGCCCCAAAACGCACAAAGTGCCTTCCTAAAACGACGGGCAGTAAAGGAACGGAGCAGCGAGGTGTGATTTCGGTCTGACAGGGCTGATTTTGAGGGTGAACGTGAGCTGTTCCCTGCTCAGCACCCATGTTTTATCTGTCGGTGGATGGGAGAGGGCTTTTTGAACGCACTTTATGTCCTCTGCTGGGCCGGGGGATGCCGGGGCTGTTCTCCCCAGCTGAAGAGAACATGGTGGCTTCCCAAAGCTCCCCACAAGCAGGGAGAAGAACCCGGGATTCCCTGCCAGCAGTGAGACATTTTCCTCAGCCTTTTGTTTTGTCCACGAGCACTTTGCACAGACCCGCGACCTCCCCACGAAAATGCAGCCTGTGGAAGCGAGGGGGCACGCGCCTTCACTGCCTTCTGCGAGATTTGGGAGATCCCAAGCCAGCAGCACCCGGACCAAGGCTCTCTTCTCTGCACCCGGCTGCAGAATTCTGCCCGTCTCCCCAGTACTTTGTAGCGACGGCTCATTCACTTCGTATTTCCACGTTGAATCGCTCCTGGGAAGCGGCTGATTTATTTTACGGCCTCAGACCTGGTAAAAGCACATGGTTTTCTCGGTGTTTGACGTGAAGCGCCGCCGCTCTCACCGTTGTAATGTCGCAGTGGGCGAACCTGCGGGAGGGAACTGTGTCCTGCAAATCCTTTAAAAAAAAAAAGAACGAGGCGTATTTTGAAATACGTAATAAAACTTTGCCACTTCACAGAACTTTTGAGGTGTGGTGTGTTTGTAACGGGGGGAGAATCCCAGCTTTTGTAGAGCCAGGAAGGGTACCAGTGGGTTTCATGGCGAAGTTGAACAGAGAATTAAATCAGCTCATTTATGTGCCTGGGGTGGATTTACAAGCCTGCAGAACCACGGAGGCCACGAGGAAGGATCCAAACACCCAGCCTGCTAATTTTTTGGGGTAAGGGGGGTTGCTCCAGTTCATGCAGCTTTCTCAGCCCACTTGAGAAGAGAGGCGCTTTTAATTAAGACAGTTGCACGTTAATTACGTACAATTTTGCCACGAGCAGTTTCAGGCGGCGCTGTCGAGGGGGAGTTGGACCATTCCCCTAGCTGCCTTTGGGTTTTTGTCTGAAGTGGGCGCCGTGAGCACATGGGTGCCAGGTGGGCACTACGCACCAGGAACTTTTTCCTCCCCAGTCCAGACTTTCCGTCCGTACCAGGTCGCAGGATCTCGTGCAGAAAATGGATCCGAGCCCCTCTGGGCGCCCTGGGTTCGGCTCTGTGCCAGGACCAGCGGTGGTGGTTCCCCACGTGCCGAGCAGCCTGGGCCCGACCTGCAGAGAACAGTCATCGAAATCACATCAACGTCACCGAAACCACTGCTGTGCTGGCAGGGGGGTCCTGGGGGCGGGCACGGGTGGTTTTTGGGGAGAATTAGGAAGCTTTCAGGCAGTGTGGCTGGAAACGGCCCTTCTCTGTAGCGTTGGGTGTCCTTTCCACGCTGCCTTTCGCCCAAGTGCCTCCCAGGGGCTGAGCCCTGCCCACGTACCTCACGGTCACGCAATGAAAACACGCCGCGCTCCGGGCCGTCAGGTTTTTAACCAAATGAAGACAATATTTAAATAAAAGGGTTATTTCTCTTCAGGGACGTTATGTTCTACCCTATTGGCACCAGCCCCATGGCACGCTTCCTGCGTTTACCCGGGAGACCCGAATCCCAACCAACCCGGATCCCTTCCCTTGGGGAGTTCAAGAATTCCAGAATTGGGCAAATCCCGCTGAATTCCATCATTACCGATTATTAATTAGCAATTAGCCCTCAGCCCGCAGCCCTCTGGGAGCACCCCCATTTCCTGCTGCCTCCCTCATGGGACGGCCCTGGGGACGGGTAAGGATGCATGTCGTGATATATTGCGGTTATATCGTGACTTAGAAGGCAGTCGGGGGGAGAGGCCTCGCTATTTGCATATGCAAATCGTATGCAAAGCAGCCCCCCCCCGCGCGGCCCAGCCCAGCTGGGCCTACTGCAGTCTTCCCCTCGGCCCCCGTCTGCGTTGTCATGGTTACCCCCGGCTGTCAATCATCCGCTTTCTCTCGCCCCGACCGAACATTCACCTCACGCCATTGGTCGACGGCCGTGCCATTCTCTTGCCGGAAGGACGCCATAGGCCAACGCCGTCTCCCATCCCCCGCCCCTCCCCTCTCCGCGCTCTCTCCTCCTATTGGCTCCCCGCTCTTGTCAGAGCGCGGCGGGCAGGCCCGCCACCCCGCCGCCTCCCAAACCTCGCCTCTCATTGGTCAACCCTCCCTTCGCTCCGCTCGGCGGCGGCCGCCGATTGGCCGCCGCCTCACGGCTCCTCCCGCCCCCTTCCCTCGGGGCAGGAGCGAGCGCGGCCGGGCCCGCAGACGGGGGGGGAGGAAGGGCCGGGGCCGCTCGGCGCAGGCGCGCTGCGGGCGGTGGCTGCGGCGGTGGCGGCGGCTGAAGGGAGCGGCGGGGCGCGGCGGGGCGGGCGGCCCATGGGGCCGGGCCGCGCTGCGGATGGAGCCGCTGCGCAACGGCGGCGGCGCGGAGGACAAGGCCCGGAGGCGGGGGGCGGACGCCGGGCCCCCGAGGCGGTGGAGCAGCGGTGGTGGTGGAGGCGCGGCGGGCGCTGACAGCTCCGCGGCGGCGGCCGGGCCTAGCGGGAGGCAGCGGCGGGACTCGGTCCGCAAGAACCGGCCGCGTGAGTGCGCCTCGGGGGCGGGGCGGGGCCTAAACGAAAGGGCGTGGCCTAGAGGAAGGGGAGGGGTTAAAAGGAGGGGCGTGGCCTAGAGGAAGGGGAGGGGTCTAAAGGGAGGGGCGGGGCTGCCGGAGCGGGTGGAAGGGTGAGGGGGAGTGGGCGGGGCTTTGGGTGTGGGCGGGGCTCAATGGGAGTGGGCGGGGCTAGCGGAGGTGGGTGGGGTGGGGGGCGGGGTTGGGGGCGTGGCCAAGGAAGGGGGCTCCGGGGGGGGGCACGGGACAGGAGGGACACGGGGGCAGGAGGACAGAAGGACGGGGGGACAGAAGGACAGGGGGAGACACAGGGCAGGAGGGGACACAGGGCAGGGGAACGGGGGCAGGAGGACAGAAGGAATGGGGGGCTATGGGACAAGGGGACGCGGGACAGCAGCCCACAGCCAGGGCCAGGCAGTGAGGGCTGAAGCGGTGCCTGGTTCCCCTGGGGAGCAGGGGAGGGGAGAAGCCCCACGGCTTGGCGGGGACAGTGTGACAAGCCGGCCACAAGCCATGCCCCGAGCCACTCTGCGTGGGCTGAGCACGGAGCAGGCAGCAGCCCTGGTTGTGGCAGCAGGCGTGGCCGCTTTCAGCCATGCGTGGCACGGAGCTGGGTGCCAGGAGGTGCCCGGGGGTGCCCGCAGGAGGACGCAGCAGCACGGTAACGCAGCTGCCTGAAGGACACCGCTGCCTGAAGGACAACAGGGCCCGAGGCAGGGGCAGCCCGGCCTGAAAGCAGGAATCAGAATTCCCGTGCGTGGCGTCGCCGAGCCGCTGCAGTCCCTGTACCGTGTGGTGCTTTCAGTGATCTTTCTCCTCAGTGCTTAAAGGCTTGTTTTTGGCTGCTGGAGAAAAGGAAATTTATTCTTTGCCAACCACACCGTTCTGACCAAAAAAACCCCACCCAAAAAGCAGTTTCAAAGTGCTCGCCCGCTGCAGAGCCTTCCTCCAGAAGGCTCTTCCTCTCCCCTTCCTCCGATCCAGTCTGGGGGAGGTTGCAGGAGCCATCCTGTAGCTGGCGAGGGCTGTGAAGCTCGAGTGAAGTCGTTGAGGTAACTGGGGGCTTTTCTGCTTGCTGAGGAATTAATAGGCTGGAAGCGGAGCGCAGCAGCGGGATGTAATGAGCAGCGGCGATCGGCTTTGTCATTCAGCTGCAGCAAAACCAACTTGGGGGGTGAGTCTGGTGTGGCTGCCTCTAATGAGATCCCGCAAAGATCCCGCTGGGAGCTGCGGGATTGCTCCGTACAGAGCTGGGAGCTTGCCTCAGCTGCGAAGGAGAGCTCAAAAATGAAGGTGGGCCCAGGCGGGGCCGTGCATTAAGGGATTAAACCCCTCTGCTTTGCTCTTGGGCAGTTCCTGTGAAAGGAATTCCCTTCTGCAGCTGTTGGAGTCTTCTGGGGGGGTCTGCGCCTGCAGGCTGGGCTGGGAGGACGAGGAAGGGCGAGAGGCAAGGCTGAATGTGTGTAGGGCCACGTGCTGGGCACGAAACCGGCGATGCCCAGACAGCGAGGAGCAGCAGAACGTTGGGTTTTGGAAGTTTTAGTGTCTTCTTCCAAATAAGAAGCCATAAAACTGCTTCGGCAGCTCCTTTGCGATACAAAAATTAAGCTTTGATTTTTTAAAATGCCTTTTCCTGGTTTGGAATGGCGTGTGAAACGTGAATTCCCTTCTTCAGAGCTGTGAGATTAGTGGCACGTTGCATTTAATGCTGACGAATGCTGGTTTTTTTTCCCTTTTTTCCCCCAGCTCTCCCATTTCCATAGCAGCATAACGCTATTAAAACACATTGACTGTTTTTTTTTTTGTTGTGCACTCGACTAAATCGTCAGTCTTCGTTGCTCCGCAGGCAGATCTTTTTAGCTTCTCGTGTAATTGCCTCCTAACGAGGGATCAGCCTGCAATCCCGCTTGTCACATGAAGAAGACCCACCACGGATAGATCTTTAATCTATCGCCTCTTTCATCCTGACGCTCTGCAGCTCTCACAACCCGAACCTGGTGGAAGGAAGTCGGTCTGAGGAGGGTTTTTATTTACACCCACCGGATTTTTAAGGTGATTTACACACCAAACAGAGCCCTTCCCTTTCCCTGCCCCCTGCAGCTCGCAGCCTGAGTCCAGCAGGGGTTTGAGGACAGGGGGGCAGAGAAGGGAGGGATTCAGCTCCTGCTGCGGGGCCACGCGGCGTCCTCCAGCTGTGTCTGGGGGGCTGGAAGCTCCCCACTTCGTTCGCAGACGGGATCCAGAGATCTGCCCGCTGGAAGATGTTTGAGACAGAAAGCCACACGTGAACTGTGCGCATGAAGAGGTGCTCACAGGCTGCTTTGTGCTAAGGGAGGAAAGCTTTCATCAGGCCAAAAGAAGAAGAATTTTGGTTTTTGGAAGAAAATCGCTTTGAAGACGCTTTGCACCTGCTTTAGCAGGCTGTCGTGCTGGGGAGGCCAGGTCGTGTGCCTGCCCTGCTGCGCCTTGTTCGCACCCCCGCTACTCTTCGTGCAGTGTTTTTGTTGTTCTCTTTTTATTTTGAAGCTTTCCCCCGGGTTTGGCAGCGGCGCTGGCGGCTGTCGGTGCTGCAGAGCTGCTCCAAGGAACCGGCTCGCAGGCCCCGAGGAGAGCAGCTCCCGCTGCGGGAAGCGGATTTCCTGCCTTTCTTTTACACACCGCCGAGAGGCAAACCGCTTCCCGGAAGGTGCCGGGCGAGGGCAGAGCCTGCAGATCCAAAATTGGGCCAGGAGAGCTGGCTCCGACTGCAGTGGGTGCTGGAGAAACGGGTATTTGAGGAGAAACAGCAGCTGGTGGTGGCGCCCAGCCAGGAGAGCTTCCTCCCCTTGGGTTTTCTGGTTCTCCCCTTGGTTTTTTTTTCTGGTATGGGGAAGGACGGCTGCTGCCGGGCACGTTGGTGTGGCTGACTTGCTGGAAGAAGAAGCACGGCCCTGTGTTGCGGGGAGGAATTCCCAAATTCCTGCTCTTGCCTGCGCCCTTCCAAAAAAAACACAGTCTGGGCACGTCCACCCGTGGTCATTCAGGTGCTCTCGCCTGGCTTCGCTGCACAGGTGAGGGAAGGAGGCGTGAAATGGGTCCTGGGAGGTGTGTAAGGAGAGATGTGTGATGAGGAATCGCTCCGTTTGAGTTCATTTCCCCCTGGGCTGTCTTCAGGGCTGTCCCCGTGGCTGGCTCGGGCGGTCTGCTCGGGGCTGGCAGGGACATCACATCTTCAGGGAGCCCATCACAGAGGGGATCCACGCTCGATGTTCAGAGCTTCGTGAGCCTGTTACGGGCTTTGTAACGCGGAAGGATCAAAATCTCCCGTGCTGAAGGCACGGATGTGTTGCAGAATGAAGAAGGGGGTTCGCCAGCAGCTCTCTGGATGTCCCTTTTTTGAGCATTAAGGACCCGCTGGGCTCCTCACCCCGAAGCTGCTGGCGGTGTGCATCCTGCAGGTCACCCAAGGAGAGCAGGACTGAAAAGTGCTGTGCAAGGAGCCCTTGGGCTGCTCCTGCTGGCTCTCCCCGTCGGACAGCGATTCTCTCTCATTCACAAGCAGTTATTTTTGTGCCTGCTCTTGTTTGAAGAAAGAGAGCGATTGGGATTTGGCCGCGCTTCCCCAGAGAGACCTTGCGTCTCCTTTCATCTCTCTCTTTACAGAACAGTGAGGGTTTTTTTTCCTTTTACAGAACAGTGAGGGTTTCATCCTGCTGCCGCAAGCACGTGGCTGCGTTTTTCTCTTTGCTCAGGATCCCCCGGATCTCTGTAGCTCTCGCCCAGCCTTCAGCTCGTTAATAGCAATATTAATCCGTTCCAGTTCCCCGCTCTCATCGCAGGTTCCATCTGATGGGGGTTTTCTCTTGATCTTCTCCAAGAAGCTCATTACCTAACACAGCTGTAAATGGCGCTGGGCCTGCCACCAGTGCATATTTTGCACGGGGGGGGGGGGGAACTTGACTAATAAAATAATCCAATTAGACATTTGTTTTTGCCTCCCTGGCATCTTAGATTCCTCGTCTACCTCGGCGTTACGCGCTGTAATTAGTTCCCGTTTGTGCGTCGCTTTGATGTAACAGCACCGGAATTATCCTCGGCTCTGGCTCTGGCTCAGGACTTTATGGAAAGAAGTAGCTGGGGATTAAAATCGGAGCGGCGCCCGGCCGGTGCACGGCTGCTGCCCGACCTGGGCCGGGTCTTCAGGGCGCTTTGTGGCGGTGCTGCGGGTATTCGGAGGGAGGTTCTGGGGGCTCCTGAGCACGAGGTGCCTCAGAGGAGGAGTTAGCTGAGGGGTCTGAGAGCCCACGGCCACGTTCAGTCAAAGAAAGACCACACAGTTTTTATTTTCCACTGATTTGGATAGCTCTAATGGGGCTGCATTTTGGAGTCCTCAGAGAATGGCACGGATCGGTTCAGTCTGTGAGTATTTTGCTGACAGTTTGGTGTTACATACCCCGTTTCTTTCTCTCTTTTTTTTCCTCCCCTCTCCAGTCTTTCCTTGGTTTGGCCTGGACATCGGAGGCACCTTGGTCAAACTGGTGTATTTTGAACCGAAGGACATCACCGCCGAAGAGGAGAAGGAAGAAGTGGAAAACCTCAAAAGCATCCGAAAGTACCTGACCTCCAACGTAGCCTACGGGTCCACAGGCATTCGGGATGTGCACCTAGAGCTAAGGGACCTTACCCTGTGTGGACGTAAAGGCAATCTGCACTTTATACGCTTTCCTACTCATGACATGCCTGCTTTTATTCAAATGGGAAGCGAAAAGCACTTCTCGAGCCTCCATACTACCTTATGTGCCACGGGAGGTGGAGCATACAAATTTGAGCAGGACTTTCGCACAGTAGGCATTTTTGGCTTCTATACACACTTAGGATCTGCTAGTGAAACCCTGTCTGAGCTTCGAGCTAGGAATGCTTCCAGCCTTGCCCTGCAGACTCTAAACTCCTCTAAATCAGCTTCGGAAGAGCGCACCTAATTCAAATCAAACTTAGCTCAGGGAACAGCATGCGGAGTCACGTTCACGTCCCTAAATTATGACCCCATTCTTCCCTGAAAGTGCATGCGGCCTTCCCGCAGCCCTGAAACGACTCGCTGACTGCCGTGCTGTGTGCTTGTACAAGCCTTGCTCCGTGTTATTAGTCTGTGATCGCGCTGATCTCCGTATCCTCACTGCTCTCTGTCCACATCCTTATTTTTTTTCCTGTCGTTCCCTTGCTCGTGTGGTTTCACGTCTAACACGTTACTCGGCTGGTTGAGGTTCAGTCCAGTTAGGTGGGGAATGAACCGAAAGGAGGTCAGGAGGGGGGGGTTGACATCGTCGTGTGGCTTCCTTGTGAGACAGGAGTGTGTGAAGTACGTGTGTGCTAAATGCTTCGTTTAACCAAGCCTTGAAAAATGCACCAAAGAGGGGTTTTGTGCACTGCAGGCAGTGACGTAAGCGGAAAACAATCTCAGAACTCTCTTTTTTATTTTTTTGAGCAGTTAAGCCCCTTTTCTTTTTTTTTCCTTTTCCTGCTAGTCCCTCAGAGTCCTGAACCCCTGGGAAGTCGATGGGATTCTCTCGGCTTCCAAATCTGACTCAAATTATTTGTTTCCCCCTTCTTGCACACGTGCTTCACGCCAGGGTAGTGAGCCGCCCGTGCTGGGGGGCACGCAGCCCTCCTGTCCTCCGTACTTCTTCCCCTGCCACCGCGAGGAGCTGCGTGGGTAACTGAATCTGGCAGTGAACGCGTTTTTCTGGCCCTGAGCATAAACACTTCACGTCCCTCGCTACTTCTTGAACATTCTATTTCTATTTCTTTCCCCTCCGCCAGATGGGTGACCTTCAGCTCCGTAAGCTCGATGAGCTCGATTGCCTTATTAAAGGAGTTCTGTACATCGACTCGGTCGGGTTCAACGGCCACTCGGAGTGCTACTACTTTGAAAACCCGACTGACGCCGAGCGGTGCCAGAAGCTCCCGTTCACCTTGGAGAACCCCTACCCCCTCCTCCTGGTGAACATCGGCTCGGGGGTCAGCATTTTGGCTGTCTACTCAAAAGAGAACTACAAACGGGTAACGGGCACCAGGTGAGTGCTGTGAAGGGGGAAGGGAGTCGTATTTTAGGCTCCGCAACGTATTTCTGCGGTGCAGATGGCGTTTCCAGGTGCTGAAGTGAATGTCAGCCTCCAGCTTCTCCTGCAGTCCCTTGTGAAGATCCCTCCTGGAAGAGAGGGATCAAAGCCAGAGAGCTCCGTGGCTTTAAGCTTTGCCTGAATTTCTTGAAAATGAGCGATAATAATAATAATAAAAACCCCACAGCACAGATCTGACCCCTATCAGACATGTTTAACGGCATGTTTGCACAGTAACGTGCACAGGACGTAGTTTTTTCCAGAGTTTTGCATAGCTGACCCTTAATGCTCCACGAACCCCTCAGGACCAGTATTTATTTTGGGATCAGCTTCTCAGAGCGCTGGGAAGAAGGTGGATATTTGTAAAACGGGAAAACTAACTTCTGATTTAGGAACGTGCCCTCGGCAGAAGGCTGTGAGGGCATGGGACTCCTTACAGGCTGCGGGTTGCCGAAAAGGAGCAGATTTAAAGAGAAGAGCTTCTTTTTTCGAGATAATTCTCACCAAAAAGAGAAGCAGCAGGAGGGACGGGGCAGATTGCACGAGCCCTCTCCTCCCGTGCCCCTTCAGAAGCCAGGTGGGTGACTCGCGTTTTCCTTTACGTCGCAGTCTCGGAGGGGGAACCTTTTTCGGTCTCTGCTGCCTTCTCACGGGTTGCTCCACCTTCGAAGAAGCCCTGGAGATGGCGTCCCACGGGGACAGCACCAAAGTGGACAAACTGGTGCGGGACATCTACGGCGGAGACTACGAGCGCTTCGGGTTGCCGGGCTGGGCCGTGGCATCCAGGTAATGGCTTGGTGGTGGGTTTTTTCCAACAGAAAGTTCTGCAGCGATGCAAAACTGGACTTGCGTGGCTTAGGGGAGACGCCGCTCCTCCTGCTGTTACACCAGATCTACGTGACTGACCGTGCCGCTTTTTAAAGCCAGAAATACTTCCAAATGAATTGTTTTGGTTAACTTAGCGATTCCCTTTCCCTTCTGGAGTTCTGATGCAGCCAGGCCTTTAACCCTAAGCCTTTCTTCACAGTTTTGGGAACATGATGAGCAAGGAGAAGCGGGAATCTGTCAGCAAGGAGGACCTCGCGAAGGCCACCCTGATAACCATCACTAACAACATCGGCTCCATCGCACGGATGTGCGCGCTCAATGAGGTACGGAGGGAAATCCCAGCTCACTGCGCCTCTGAAGCATCGCTTCCGTGCCGCTGCTGTGCCGTGCCTCTTCCCCTGCATACACTTCAGCAGGTGTGTTCGTTCCTGTGCTTCTGGATGTTCAGTGAGGTGTAATCCGCTCTTTCTGGATTCTTCAGTGAATTTTGTTCTTGCCCGCCTGCGTACTTTGGGTTCCCTGGGTTATTTTTACCTCCTTTCCTCGCCCAAGCACCACCACTTCCACGGCCGCCACCGTATCTTTGTGCTTTCAGCTTCTTTACAGTGCTGCCTTGTTGCATTCATGTCAAGCAGCATTGTACAGGGCTATGAAAGAACAGAGGCGTGCTCTTCGCTCGGCTTGGAGCGTTCTCCTCACCTGTTGGCAAACCCCGTTTACCATCGTTCGCTGCTGAAGCTGTGCAAGGTATCTCACACGTAGTCGTGCCCACAGAACTCCAGCTGGTTCCTCACTTTGCCGACCCGCAGGGTAACGAAGAGAAGATGCTGAACAGTTAGGTAGAGCAAGGCATTAATGAACGTGGGGGTGGAAGGAAGATCCAAAGAAGAAGAGTGTGAGTGAAGGAGCAGCTGGGATGTGTTCCCGATTCCTCAGTAAGTGGAGGAACTGAAAATTACTCCTCTGTTGGAGAACAAGAAAGTTTCCCTTCATCCCTTGACACCAGAGAACCATTCTATGAGTGAAAAGTTTGGCTGGAAATCTGCTTTAAATCTGAACCGGGTCGGTCTTTTCCTTTCATTCAGAGTTGTGCTGGTTATGGGTTCCTAGGTGTTTTTTCAGGTTGGCAGCAGCTCTTCAGCTTTCCCTGTGATGAGTCAAAGGCAAGAGGTGGGGGGAGAGAGAGGAGATGGCACGCGCCGAACAGCGCTTCTAAGCAGTTAAGGGATCTGATAACAAAACCCCAATGATTCTGGTGAAATCCCGAAGCTAGAGAAGCTGTAGTTACACACCTGTGGTTTTCTGGGTGGTGCAGGAGAGTCTGAAAAAGAGCCAGTCGTAAACTGCCTCGGCTGGCACTGCTTTTTGATGGAAATGTGCTTCTGCGGATCCGGCTCAGCCCTTTCAGCACGGTCACTTTGTTCTTTTCCTCTCTTCCCTGGCCCTTCCCCGTGCAGTTTGACCCTTCCAACGCGCCCTTTTTGATCTTGGGTTGCTCTTCTGAGCTGTCTCTTGCCGCTGCAAGAGCCCAGGCTGACCTGGTGTCGTTTCTGGCCTGCAGACGGCCTCTCCTGGGTCCGGGTTTAAAATTCTAAATTCAGAAAGCTGCAAAAGCATCCTAACGCTGCTATCTGTGGCTCCCGCCCCAACACACCAAGGCTGCTTTGCTCCTTAGCTGCCAGGAGCGGGCTTTTGGGGCAATGTAAAGTTTCTCTGGATTTAATGGGGAATTTAATGTGGAGCAGTGACTTTTGGTCTGCCATCAGCTGCTTGGTTTGCGTTAAGTCCACTGGAAAATGGATTTGAAAAGCTACACATGGCCTGCTTAACAAGCACTATAAATTTCTCTTCTGACTCTTAAGGTGTGGCTTTCATTGTTGCAAGCAGAAAATGAAAAATACGGTCTTAACACTACAATCTTTTTTGCTTCATGCTTGCAGAACATCAATCGAGTGGTTTTTGTTGGCAATTTCCTGCGGATCAATACGATCTCCATGAGGCTTCTGGCGTATGCCTTGGACTACTGGTCGAAGGGACAGCTGAAAGCTCTCTTCTTGGAACACGAGGTGAAATGACACTTCAGCTTTATTTTCTCTCTTGCCAAAACTCAGGTCCTTGAGCGCTCCGGGAGCAGTCCTGAGGAGTTTGCAGACTCAGCAAACACACACGTTGCTCTAGTAACTACAGGAAGAATGGTTTACTGCCAGGCTCGTGCTTGCTTGTGGACTTGAATTTTTCTAAGACCATTTCCATTGGTGACACTACTGATGGTTCCCTGCAGCTCTGCTGTCCTACGCAGCAAATAGAATCAGAATCTACTTCATAACGTACTTACGTCTAGTTATTTCTTCCAGCACCCTTTATAAGTTTTTAAAATTGCACTGTTGAATATTTATTGCTGTTATTTTTCCTCTCGTGTCAGGTGCACGCCCAGGTTTGAGCTGTTAACGGATGCTCCTTTTTGCCTGCAGGGTTATTTTGGTGCCGTCGGTGCTCTTCTGGAACTCCTGGATTCAGCCTGACTCCGTGCAGCCTCCGGACGCTGGCCCTACGGAGTCGGGGCGCTCCCTGGGTCTCGATGCCCACGTTCAGCTTCAAAGCAGGCGCTCGGTGACTCGTTGAACTGGCTGTGTCATCCCGTCAGAGAGGGAAAGGACTGCTGCCTGCCTTTGCAAACAGTTCTTGTTACAATATCAGTCCTGCGTACCGGGGCAGGACCTGGCACAGCCCTGGCACGTAAAACCCGTGAGGATCACTCCTGTCCGCTCCGAAGCGCGCAGCGGCCTGTCGGACACCATCGTGCTGGCAGTAGGGCTTCATTTCTGTTAGCACAGGTTCTTACCTTTGTGTAGGGATTATTAGAGCCAAAAGGGAAGGCGAAAATCCCGTGTCTTGGGTACCCCAATGTGCTGAGCTCGGTTCCGCTGGCTGCCTGTGACACTTTGTGCAGACCGCAGCCCCCTGGGGACGCGTGGTGGTGTTGGCATCGTGTTAGGAGTGTCTGAGCCTGTGACCTTGGGCTGTGCTAAAAGCTACTGTGAAGGTGAACTAGGTTTCTTTTCCTTTCCTTCCTCTGTTGTAAGACTTGGCTGCATATAACGATACCAAAGATTTCTTTCAGTCACACTTGGGATCTTCTCTGTAACGCTCCGTTTTGTGCTCATTAATTGCTGAACTGCTGTAGTTTGGGGGAAAAGCTGTTCTTCCCTTACACAAGTTGTTTTCTGTTTTCTCCGTGCATGCAGTCTTGTGTACAGCCTGTGAAGTGGCTCGTGCAGCCTGTGAAGTGGCTCGCTGCACTTTGGACCCTCTAAAGATTCGGCCCTTCCAGGCTGGGAATTTGGAGGTAGCTTACGGCATACCAAATAAACGAGCTCTCAGAAGAGCAGAGATGCTGGTAACGGCCAACAGTTTGAAACAGCCCAACTGCATGCACACAGCTTGTAACTGATCCTCCCTCCTTGTTCCTCTGCTTTGCCTTGCCTTTTTTTTTTTTTTTTTTTTTAAGAAATTCTTCCCACTCTTGGGTGTTCGGCTCCACAAGGAGCAGGATCTCTAGTGAGAAGGGCGTTGTTGGCGTTCTCCTTTCCGCACCGCGAGCTTTACTTGTCTCAGTGTAACCCGAGGCAGGCCGTGTGAACAAGCTGCTTTTCTGGAGAGCCCTCAGCACCTCGCCTTGCTGGCGGCAGTTAACCGGAGGCGCTGCTTCAGCGAGTTCTCTGCAGCGTGCTGCTTTGGCCTCCCAGCTCCGTAACTGCTAAAAGCGCCCAGCCTCCGTCCGTGAGCCGGGTGAGGGCTCCCGTTGCCCCTTAATGCCCATCATCCTCACCGACCGCATCCCTTGAAGGCGTGGTTTCTTTTCACAGAGGTTAGTTTTCAGCTCTGCTCCTGCTGGACATCTGGAGTAGTCACAGCACCGAGCAGCCGTGCAGTTGGGTGACCGGGAGCTGGAGGAACGCGCAGCGGAGGCACCGGGGCTGCACCGCGAATTGCGTCCGTCCCGGGAGCTGCAGCCCCAGCACTCTGCAGTTGGCTGGGCTCATTGCGTGGCACCTGCTTCTTGTTTGGGGCTAAAAAGGGAAGAAATGGTCCATTCAGATGTGATCTTTCCTAGATTAGATCCTGTGTGAGGCTGCTCTAAAGCCTGTCATGTCAGCTGTGCTGGGAGAAGCGTGCCAGACAGCATGAAGCAGAGCTTGAGGGGCCTGGAACTTCCTGAGCGCATCCCATAATTAAAGAAGAAAAGGGGGTGGGGAGGAAAGGAGAGAAAAATGGGCTTTTTGAAGCTTTCTGAAGCGTGCCCGTGCCCAGAGCCTGCTTACCTCCTGCAAGTAAGGCCTGGGGGGGCTTAGCAGGCAGAATTGGCCCCGGGGCTTTTGCAGAGCCCCCTTGGGCACCTCTGGGTGCAGAAGGGAATCCTTGCGGGACGTGGAAGGGGGCTGATGTCTCCAGTAGCAGCCCTGGGGAGCTGAGGGAAGGCAGAAGCTGCCATGAAATGATTTGGGGACGCGGGGGGAAGCTGCCAAGAGAGGAGGAACCTCTGCGGTGCCCCCGCAGCCCGGTGTGAAACGAGATCCTGCCCTGGCACGCATGGAGGTGCCAAGCTCGCGCCCCTGATGCCGCCCATGGGTTTGTGGTAGCTCCTGCAGCTGTGCGCTGACGTCTCGCGCCCAATGCCCTGCTGTGTCGTGTGCGTTCTTTTGTAAATCTGCTGTTTTTTTTTTTCTTGGAATAAAATATTTCAGTTATTTTTGTATATGCAAAACTCCCGATGGCTTCTCGTGGTCTTCTTCCCAGCTGCAGAGTGTCGGGGTCGTGCGGGGGAGGTGAGCGCAGCGCGTCCCTCGGCGTTCAGCTGATGTTAGCAGCTTATTCAAATTAACTGCCAGCAAGCCTTAATTACTCCTCGCTCCGCAGGTGTCCCGCTCTCCAGATACCGGTCGCATTTGAGTGTGGTAACGGAGGGGAGCAGAATCCTGGAGCTCGGATCCCCCCTAGGTGCTGGGTTCCCAGCGCCCAGCACCCTCCTGACTGCCAGCACCAGGGGGCAGCAGCCTCTCGTGCTGGGCAGGGACAGGACGGGACAGCAGGTACCAAACGCCCCCCCCCCACCTCCTGCGGGGTTGGGGATCCCTGGGTGCCCCCAGTGGGGGCTGCAGAAGCCAGGGGGGTCCCCTGGGGCTGGGGGCGCAGGGACCCGGCCCTTTGCTTCGTCCCTGCCGTGACACGGGACCGATGGCACCCAAACAAACCAAATCCCACCAGACACAGCAAAAATCCCTCTTGGTGTGAGACTGCGGCTGGGCTCAGCCCCAGCCCCCCCCAGGTGCCATTTCCCACCCCCCGACAACCACAGCCCCGCTTCCAAAACCTGCTTTTATTTACATTTCAAGTCAAATCACATGCAAAAACCGTTTTTTGTTTTTTTCTCGTTTTCCTTAAGAATAGTGTGATTAGCAAAAAAGACGCATTAGAATTTTAAAATAGCAATTAAATATACAAAAATAGAGCTTACCAAAAAAAATAAAAAGAAAAAAAAAACAGCGACTGTTTTAAAAAATATTCTGCTGCAGAATTCGTAGTGTACAAACACGTCTATGAGGCTCCACGCTCCATAAACAGTCTGGGGGAGGCGCACGGTATTTATGGGGGGGGGGGGAACGCGTGCCCAGCCCCGCTGCTGTGCCACCGGGTAATACTGAGAGCCCCCCCCCCCCCCCCCCCCCAAAAGGGCCCCAGGGCGGCAGGGGGAAGGGGGCCGGGTGCCGGCAGGGTGCCCGGATTCACCCCGAAAGGCAAAGGGGAGTGGCACGGCCCCCCCTCAGCAGCTTGCGCCCCGCGGGCTGCTTGGGTTGGGGGATTTTGGCACCGCATTTGGCACCTGGAGCCCCTGAGCCCCCTGGGGCTGAGAGCGGGGGGGAAAGGGCAGGATTTTTGCCCCTGTCCCCCCGGCTCCACCAAGCCCGTGCGGAGGGCTGGAGGCAGCGGTGGTTTAGCCAAGCTGGTGGGAGAGGCGTTCACACCAGGGGCTTGCCCGTGGAAGGGGTTTTAGGAAGCCCTGAGGTAGCCCACGGCGCGCTGCTGCGTAAACCGGAGCGCAGCGGGGCCCCAGCCCGGCTGCCTGTGTGCCCCTGGGGGGGGGAACACGGCTCCCTGCCCCGCTCAGCCCTTTGGGGATCCCGGCACAAAGCCCCGGGGGGCAGAGAGAGCACGAAAACGCAGCACCGAGGTGGGGCTGCACCCTTTCCCCTGGAAGGGGAAAAAGAAAGAAATCCCCCCTCGGATGCCACCGAACCCGCGGTGGATGTGGGCTGCGATGCTCCAGGGGGGCAGAAGCCGGGCACGTGGCACCGCGTGCGGGCACCAGCTGCGGGACGGGCGTCGAGGCGAGGCTCTCCCCCTCTCCCCCAGCTTCGGGATCCCGGGGAGGAAAAAAAAAAACACTCATTCCGAGGACCAGTGTGGGACGAGGGGGGGGGGACACCGCTTCTCCTAAAGTGCTCTCAGCTCCCCGGCCGTCCATCCGCCGTCCCCGGCCCTCGCTCCGTGCTGGTGCCGTAGTGCTTTGGTTGTCATCTCCGGGTGCCCGGGGTCCCCCCACTCAGCGCCGGGGCAAGTCCGTGCGGGCGCGGAGCTATACGAGGTTCTCCGCGCCTGGGAGGGGGCCCTGGGGGGGGCCGGGGTCCTGCTTGCTGTGCAGCTGGGCCAGCTGCAGCACCGGCATGTTGCAGAGCGGGCACACTTTCCGCACCTCCAGCCATTTGATGAGGCACCTGGGGGGGTGGGGGGAAAGAAAAAGGGAAGAGCACCCCAAATCAGTGCTGTGGCGAGGCTGGGCCGTTCCCACCTCCCTGCAGCATCACCAGCGCAGTTAACTCACCGTCTAGGTGCCTCTGTATGTATAAAAGTGTATATAAAATTACAAACAAACGTAACCGAAGCGTTCTGCTGGACCTGTGCTGCTCCAAACGCTCAGAGACATCTGCTAAGGGGCTTTTCCTGATTTTTCCTTCCTTTCCCCTTGCTGGAGGGGGGGAAATGGGAGGCTTTTTGGTTCTCCTCTGTTCTCTCCCACCGCAGCAAAGCGGAAAGGAGCATCACAGCAAGCTCAACTTATCTGGAGCCATCCCCTAGCCCTCACGCAGGCATTCAAGAGATGCTTTCCACGTGAATGAGGCTTTTTGGCTTTGGCACCCCCGGGGCCGTGCCGCGGCGGCTGTGAGCGACTTCTCTCCCTCCCCAGCTGCCGATGCTTGGCTCAGGCTCTGCCGTGGCAGCGCCTCCACTTTGCTGCCTCTTGCAACGCCTTCGAAAATCGCAGCGCTCCAGGCAGGGGCTTTTCCATCCCTCGCCTCCCTGCCCAGCGCAGGGGGAGCCCGGCAGCCACCCAGGAGCTGCAGACGCAGGTGGATTTGGGGCCGCGCTCGGCTTTCCAGGCTCCCAGGTGGCTTGGGAGAACAGCCTGGCACCGATCCTGGAGCCAAGGAGCTGTAGGTTTGGTAACCAGCACCGCTTAATGCCGTAAATAAAAGCTGATTAAAGGGGAGATGTCAGTTGTTTATTCTCTAAAGCCCGGGACGGGCTATGCAGCACCCGCTGCGTGATTCAAGGACTGTCCATCACGTCGTGCCTCGGACCAGAGGCGTTCAAAGAACCCAGCCCCGGCCCCTGGCTCCCGTCGCCCCACACTTACTTTCTGTGGAAGGCATGTTTGCACGGACAGATCCCCAGCTCGTCCTTGGGCTTGAACTCCTCCAAGCAGACAGCGCAGATCTGAAAGACGAGCAGGTCACCGGCACGGTCAGCGTTTTCAAACACCAAAAAATACAAGCATGACTCTAAACCTGGGGAAATGCTCCCCCCCAAAACTCCCTGTAAGCGTTTCCTGGCTCCTGGTGCAGATTTCTGTCCTCTCCCCAGTGCGCACCTCACCACTGCCTTTGATTGGGGGAAAAAAAAGGGGAATTTGGCTCCTGTCCGAGCTCCACCATGAGCAGCGGTGCTGGGCAGGGCTTGGCTTGGCTGCGGGACAGAGCCTGGCTTAGCGCAGCTTTGCACAGCCCCAGGGCTGCAGCCCTCCCGGAGGTAAATCCTCCAGCTCCTGCGGTCATTAAGCTGATACGTTCATTTAAACAGCAATCAAAATAAGTTTAAAGCCCAATCTGCCTTTAAATCCGGGCTCTAATTGCTGGGGTTGGCAGCCTCTGGGCCGGGCAGCGCCTCCCCGCCTGCCTTATCCACAAACATCGCAGGAGGCTGCGGGGAAGCGCTGCCCGTGGAAACTTCCAACCCCCCCCCCACTTTTTTTTCCCAAGCCTGGGGGGTTTCATCAGGTCATCCACCAAGGACCAAGCCCCTTTTGGCCCCTGTGAAACCCTCGGAGAGACGACGTCATGGGAAAAAGGAAAAAAAAAAACGGAGCTGGGCAAGTGATGAAGAGCCCAGCCGGGATTTTCCCTCCTGGTGAGCCCTGGCAGCTGCTGCTGCAAAACCCCAATATCCCATTTTTTACCCAAAATGGGATATTTCGGAAGGAGCCTGAGCAAAACCCTCCCAACCTTCCCCAAGACCCTGGGCAGAGCGCGGTGTTTGGAGCCGCTCTGTTCTCCCGCATCCTTCCCAGCGGGATTTCCAGCTGGCCTGGGAAATAACAGGGAGCAGGAACACGGGCACCCCGCTCCTCCTCCTGCTGCGAGAGGAGGGAAAGCAGCAGCTCGTAAAGAGGTTGCACGGAGCAGGCAGCGGTGGTGTCATAAAGAAAGCCGAGCCCAGCCCGGCTCAGCTTCGGCGCACAATACGGGCTGTGAATCAGAACATGAATCCGTCGAGCAGCCCGGGAAGCTGGGGAGAGCGAACGCCGAATGCGTTTTAAAGCTGCAGGTTGGAACCAGGTGGGCGAGGTCGGAAAAGGGGGATTAGGGAAACCTCGTTACTTCGAGAGGTGTTTCCCCTGGGCAGTGCCACCTGGGATCCTCTTAGCTCATTGACACGCAGCCATGCAGGCAGGGGGCACTTCGTGTGATTTCGTCCCCCGCCAGCTGCTGCAATCTGGGAAGAACCCCCAAATTTTGGGATGGAAACAGGGCTTTTAATTCCTAACACACCCAAGCAGCCCGCAGCTGGCCTCCGCCAGCCACAGCTCCTTGCTGCGGGGATGACGGTGCATAAAAACCACAGCAATGCATGACAAAATGCACCAAAGGGACGATGCGTGGGGAAAAAATTGCACGAGCAACAACAACGCATGGAAAAGTGCGTGAAGATGACACTGCAAGAAAATGCATAGACGAAAATGCATGAAAATGCATAAAAGTACATGAAAATGAATAAAAACAATGCATGAAAATGCATAAAAATACGTGCCAATGTGTAAAATAACGATGCATGAAAATGCATGAAGACAACTGCATGAAAACAATAGTACCTAAAAATGATGATATAGGAAAATTAATAACGCATGAAAATCATGGTGCGTAAAAAGGAAACGGCCTCCGGGAGGAGGCTGGGGCTGGCTCGATCCAGCCCCTCTGCAGCTGTGCCCGTGGCAGCTGCGTTAGCGAGCGGTCGGACGCGCCGAGGACGAGGAGCAGCATCGGGGAGCGAGCACAAGGAGGTGCGGTGAGGCTGCAGGCTGGTGGCTGGGCGGCCAAGCACAAGGAAGGCTTTGGCACCGTGTCCTCGCAGCCAGGGGGTGGCAAGGGACGGAGGGAGCCGCCAACGCTGCCGAGGATGAAAACCCAGCGCGTTCCCCTGCTGCTGACAGCGCCCCGGGAAGCAGAGCCCCGCAGACACTCACCTCGTGGAGGTTCAGCTCTTTCACCTTCTCCTTGAGTATAACCTGCAACGCAGAGACGGGGTCAGGACACGGCTCCTGCAGTTTTACAGCCACTCGGTTCCCCATAAATCCAAATTTCCATGCACAACCCCTTTCTGTTGCATTTACCCTCCCAGTGCACTGAAAATCCTCCGCTTTCGGGCACCAGCCCAGTGCCGTGTGCCGCGCCAAGGCAGCAGGCGCCAGCACAGAAATGGGCTGAGGTTTTCCAGGGCACAGCGCGAGCAGAAAGAGCCCGCTTAAAGTTAAACCTCAATTCTAAAAATACGCTAAAAACTGGGCCAGTCCTGCAGACTACTAGCAATACCAATAAATAAAAACAGAGCCACGAACGTGCCCGTGCTGTGACAGCTGTCTGTGCGCGTGGCGCTCCCCGGGAGCCTCCAGTACCCCACCTACAGCCTGCACGCATCCAGTGTCACCCCTGCGGGTGGACAGGGCGAAAAGTGTTTGCACAAAAAAAAAGATCCGAGGACAAACCCCAGGAGGTCCCCGAGCTGAGCGCCCGGAGGGGGGCTGCACTCCGGGAACAGCCCCGTGCTGGAACATCCAGCCAGCCCGGCTCCACCTCGTTAGGTTTCCTGCCTGAATGCTAGGTCAGAGGTGGAAAAAGCTACAAAACCCTGGGGAAAAGGGGATATTTCAGCGATAACTGGAGTTTATTTTAACCCCTGCGTGTGGGTGGCTGCAGAAAGCAGCCGGGTTGGCCGCGGTGACTTGGACGCCTTCCCTGGGATGGGGCTGCGCTGACCCCGCAGCCAGCTCCAGCCCACGCTGCAGCTGCTGGAGGAGCGCTGGATGCTCCCACCACGACATCGCCGAGGGTTTGGGGAGCGCCAGTGGAGGTGCTCCGAGGGTGGAGATGTCCCCAGCGCCCGGGGACCACGCTCCGGGGACTTGTGTTTGGGTTCAGCTGAGGGAAGCCTCTCCAGTTCTCACCGTGCAGCTTAAACTCTTGCTTTCAGGGTGTTTTATCTTTAAATAAATAATATTTCTTTTCTTTTAGTCCTGCTGATTGCTCTCGCGGCCTCTGGGCTCGCCTAGGGGGAAGCGCCCAAGCACCTGCAGGGCAGCATCCAGGTCGGACAGCAGCGGACCCCGAAATGCTGAGACCTGCAGAGCATCACATGCAGGCGGGAGATGCTCTCAGGGGGGCCAGCTGGCAAAAAAAAACAAACAACCCTAAATCAGCAGGGAAAGAGGTTTGGCAGAGCGTTAGCAGCCTCTCTTCAAAGACCTAGAGCCTCCCGGTGAAAAGAAAAGCTCAATGGCAACCTGAACGGGTGATTATTCCAACAAACCCGCAGCCTTTACGCGCGTTTGGCTCTCGGTACGAGGGGAGCCGGGGAGCCGCAGCCTGTTCAGCACCTCACCTGCTTGTAGGCGTAAAGCTCTTTGTGTGCTTGATGTCTGAGCCTGGAACGAAGAGAGGGAGAGAAGTGAGGGCAGGCCAAAATAGCAGGATTACCCTAACACCCCAAACACACCTCATTTCCCTCCCTCATTTCCCTCCCCTCCCGATCTAAGCGCTTCGTTTTTCATTTTTCATTTCAGAGAGGCGAACAGCCACGTGAAACGATGCAGTCAGGCAGCAGCCACTGAATTCAGGCTGGGGCTTTTTGTGGAGCTGGAACCACGACGACTCCGTCCACAAGCACACCAAACTCCCACAGCTGTCCTTTGCTGAACTCCCGAATTTCCAGCGCAAGCATCACCGGCGGCGTTAGGGCTGACGAAAGCTGCCAAGGGAATTAGGAGCCGGCAGAAACAGGCGCGCTGTCCAACCCCCCTGCCGCCAGCACCTCCAGGCTGGACACAGCATCTTTCACACACCACGCCGGCAAGTCATAAAAGCGATGTAAAAATATATCCCTAACCTATTTTTTTTTTTTTTTGCTTGAAAACAGCCCCAAAACACTGCTGGCATTAAAAACCACACCTTGATGCAGCAAATATTGCTCAGGGGTCCAGTAAGGGAGCTCCGGAGCCCCAGTTTGGAGGGGAGCCATCGCTTTCTGGTGCTCAACGTGCCCCAAAAGCTGGGGGTGAAACCAAAAGGGGCTGCGGTCTGCGGGCACATGGAGCAGGCAGCAGGAGAGGCACGGGAATGGAGCAAGAGGGGTGAAACCGGCCCAGCCCCGAGGCTGGGAAAGTGCTTATGAAATGCAGATGGGGAAAAGCAAAGCTTGGCTGCCGGGGACCACCTACGAGGGGGAAAAAAGCTCTCCCAGCACGGGGGGAAGCCTCTGCCTTGCGGAAAGAAGCCACACGTCCCCTAGGTGCGTGGCTTTGGCTGCAGGCAGGGAGAGGATCCCAGGCCGGATGGATCCCGCTCCGACCCAGAGCAGCTGCCGTAACGTGACCCCGGGATCTGGCAAGCGAGGTTCCCCGTTGGAGCCAGGGCTTCATCCATCCCGTGTCAAGCACCGCGACTCCGGAGGAATTCCTGGCAGATGGCACGTCCAGAGGAGGGACCACGCAGCGCCGCTCAGGGCAGAAGGGGAAGGAGACCCAGCTCCCGACCTGATAACCGTGCCTCGTGGAGGTGGTGGGCAATTTGAGACTCACCAAATGAGAGGCTACGGGGGGACGGTGGTGGCAGATCCCACAAGTAATCCTTTATTCCGTGCTGTCAGCTCGGAGATTGGGGTAAATACACCAGATATTGGCTCTCCCACGCTTGGGATGCCTCCCGGCTGGGCTGCCTCACACGAAGAGGGCTGCAGAGGATGCTCCCGCGCCGCATCGCCCCGACTGATAAGTGAACTCCTCACTCCTGCACAGCCTCCAGATGTGATCCTCTGTTAAAAGCCTCAAATCTCAGCGCAGGAGGGGTCAGGAATGCGTGGGGTAATCCAGGAGGGCTTCAGCAGCTGGCTCAGGAAGGGGAGGAACTCAGCATAAACTCAGGATGTTGCGTTGTGTATCGGATCCAGGCCGGTGGGTTTTTGCTTGCCAGGTGCCAGCGGTGCTCCTGATTAACCAGCAAAGCGGGGAGCAGGGAGGAGATCCTGTCGCAGAGCAATCAGTTGGGATGCTCCGTGCATCTACACGCTTTTAAACCCAAAGTGAGGTCTGGGAGCGCAGCTCTGCAGCGAATTCCTAGGAGGGGGGTGCTCCAGGGGCGCAGGGCACGGCTAAATCCCCAAATCTGGGGCTGCTCCGGGTGTGGGGGATCCACCTTTGCAAATCCCGGGGCTGGTGGTTTGATTCATCGAGTCTCAGTCGAGGCTGGGGCTCTGAAGGGATCATTAGATGATCTAATCCAAGCTCCTGTCTATCAGAGGTCGGGAACCAGCACGGCGTTACTCCTGGGGGTGGCAGCCAAACGCCTCTCCCCGAAAGGCACTCTGTCTTCTTTTAAAGACGGCAAGAGACAGAGAGCTTGCCACTTCCCTCGCTGGCTTCTTTCAGCAGTTCCTCACCCTCTCTCTTCCAACACGCCTCCAACTTCTAAATTTAAAGGTTTTCTGGCTTGATCCTCCAGACGTTACTGCTTGTTATTTCTTCTTTGGGGCAGAACACACCCAGCGAGACCCAGTGCCCAGGAAAATACTCGGAAAGCCCAAACACCTCTTAATTTTGCAAGCAAGCCGTGCAGGTTCAGCTCAACCTGAGGAAAACACATCCCTCACCCTTCCGAACGCCATCTGCCCTTTTCTTTGCCTCCTTTCCCGCCGGAATCCCAGTTAAAAGCAGACCGGGAGCTTCGCCTCGCAGCTCGTGGCCCAAGCCTCTCCCCTCTGGCCCAGGAAATGCTTAAAGCAAGCCCCAAAGCGGAATAACCTCGTCCCCATCGCTCAGATGAACAGATCAGCTCCGCACCATTAATCCCCGGACTGCGCTGTTGAACGAGCGATTTGGGTCCGGTAACGAAGGGGGGCAGGCATTAAACATTTCCTAAGCACACGGTGCCCGAGTTAGTCATTAAAGAGCGAGCCGTGGTGAAACGCTAAGCGGAGGGCAGGGCCCATAAAGCACCGCTTTCAAGTCCTGCTTGAGACGGCCGCCTGAGCACCCGTGTTCCGTGCCCGTGTAAGTGCCCCCAAAAACAAATATCTGCTGGGTTTGGAGCCGATAACGCAATTCCCTTCGGAGCTGCTCGCTCCCAGCCGCGTTGGGTCCGCACCGCGCGAGCTCCGCGTCCGCTTCCTCTGCGAGGGACGAATGGTGTGTCCGATGCTAACGGCGGAGCAAATCCTTTTTCTGATTTTAATTCTTTCTTCTCATTCTTTTCCTATTAAACTATTCCACGGGTCGCATCCAGCTGTCAGAGAGGTGCGGGGAGGCAAGGGGACGCGGTCGTGCGGGGACACCTCCTGCAAACAGCCGGGGCGCCGCTCTTACCTGATCAAGTAGCAGCAGAAGAGTAAACTGAGGATGAAGACGAAGATGGCCGTGCCGAAAACCACGATGTATATGTTGAGAGGCAGGTTCTGGAACCCGATGTTCGGCATCCTGAAACTGTAATGCTGGAAATCCGAGCTCATGGGTAGGCTGCGAAGAAAGGGAGAGAAGAGGAGGACGTGAGGCTCCATCCGGATGGGATGCCCGAAAGAAGAGAGGAAGGACGCCCCGAAAACAAAGCAGGGCAGGCTAAACCGTGCCTGGGATTCCCCTTCTCCCTCCACGTGCTTCTCGCTCAGCTATTTCCCCTCCTGCCGACGCAGGCAGTCCTTGAAGTTAAACCCCAGGTGGGGATTTGCATCCAAAACACCCCAACGTCCCCCTGTACCCGAAACCCCAATTAATTAGACTGAAACGCCCCAAAGCGACCAGAAGGCACACTGGAAATTTTTTTCCCCCCCCCCCCCCCCCCCCCCGTGGTTTCCTCATCCAGCAGAAATTCTGCCCTCCGGCACCTCCTTTAGGGTGATCTCCCTGGATCCGAGGCACAGCTTTCCACGCTGGCATCGGAGCCGAGGGGAGGGCAAGGACTTCGCCACGGCAGATGGCAGAGCCGCCGGGAATGGCAGGTGCCATAAAAGAGCCTTGTTTGAGTTTCGCAGCGCCGTCTGCGCAGCTTTACCCCCGGCGCGCCGGGGGAGGCGAGGAAGAGGAGGGCGCAGCGCCCCTGGGTGCTGATGTCCACGTCCCAAAGGTGGGACCAGAACAAATCCCGCGGACAGAGACCGATAAAACCTCACGTGCAGATCCCTGGGGGGATGCTTTCAGCGTGTGAGCTCCCCCCGTGAGTTTAGTGCGATGATTCAGCGCGCGGGACACCGATGTCGTACAACAACCCCACACGAGCGCTTTTTAAGCAGACGCGCTATGGAATCAGGTGGAAGAGCAGCCCGCTGTCCTGGCCTCGCCGTATAAACCTCCTCGCACCCAAAACATCGCGATAATCACCGCCAAGCGCGGATTTGTTGTTGCTCCTCATCATTCCTTTCTGCTCCACAGCTCCCGAGCCGCTCACCCTTGCACGAACGCGGCTCCGGCCAGGCACAAAGTTCCCCCGCCCCCAGCTCCGAGAAGGAAGTTAAGAAAAAAAATAAATCTGTTTTGTTTTCCTTTCATCAGTTACTGCCCACGGGAGGCGGCGTGCAAGCAAGCTGCACAACGAACAGGGAAACTACCTGCAGTCTCACCCCGCTTTTGGGGAATTAACTCACCGAGGGATGACAAAATCCCCCCGGAGCAGGGTTTTTTTTTTTCGGCGCAGGAGCCGCACGGCTCCAGGTTTTGTGCAGGATGGGGTGAAAGCTTGGGGGTGGCCGCGGATAGCCGGGGAGAACAGCGATGAAAAGCCCCAGATCTGAGCTGCAAAGCTGCAGGGAAGGGTTTGGGCTCCCAGCAAGGATGGATTCAGTGTCCAAAGGAAAATAATCCCTGAAATTATCCGTGCTGCTGGCTGCTGCTGTTCCAGCTCCATCAGCACAGGGACACGGCGTTGTGGCACCTAAAGAAACCGGGTTTAAGCCCAGGAAGCTTCAGCAAAGAAACCCTGCCCAACAGCAAATGCTCCTGGCGCATCTTTTCCTCCTTCGGACCCTGTTTTTGGGTGTTTTCCTGGTGCAGGAGCACTTCTCATGTCCCACACCTCACCCGCTCGCAGGATCAGGCCCCGCTGCTTTGGGCAGGCAGCGAGACAATGGGACAGCAGCAAGCTCAGCAGCCTCAGCAAAACGCAAACAAAGCCTGAAACGCGGACCCAGCCCCTCGCCCGCAGCTTCCAGCACCCACCTCGGCTCCTCACCCGTTCCTGGCACCGATTTCTTCCCCTCTGCAGCACGCGAGGCTCGCCTCCCAGCCCGGCGTTACCTCCTGCCCCTCGCCGCGGGCAGCATCCCCGCTGCCCAAAGCTCCCCTCCGCCGCCGCTTTCGGCTCCCTCGGCCCGCTGCAAGTTTTTGAGGCAATTTCTGGTAAAACCTGGACTTGATTAAAGCCTCCGGAGAGCCGAGCACGTGTTCAGCAACGCGCCCGGCCCAAGCGGGAAGGCTGCAAGAGCCGGGAGCCTGCACGCACAAAGGCTTGCTCAACTCCACCGAGGTGGTTTTTGCTTTGCGAATAAATAATTAAAAAAAAAAAAAAAAGGCGACACCACCCCCAAACCTTTGTTCCCGACTCGGGCACAGTTAATGCGCAGCTTAGCGTGGCTGCGCAGGGTTGGGTTCGGGTTTTAATCCCCGCGCCGTTTGCTGGGTCAAAGGGATTGCAGGCGGTGCAGGGCCTCCCCTGTCGGTCGTGCTCAGGCCGTATCGCTCGGGGAGCCTCCTTCTGCTTTCTTTTTGATCCTTTTTTTGATCCAGCCGCTGCCTTGGCTGTCCCGAATTGCTCCAGGTTTGCTGGCTGCCCCATGCGGGGAGGGAGCGGTTCTGCGAGCCGGGAGCAGCGCCCGTGGCATCCCATCATGAATGTCAGCGGCTGAGGTCCCCATCTCGGGGACCACCGTGGTCAGCAGCGTGTTTTTGGGGTTCCGGGGATGGTAGATCCCCTATGGGAACGCAGGTTACAGGAGCAAGCCTCGCCAAGGCTTGAAGAACAGCCTTGGAGACCCCAACATGCTGGATCTCGCTACCGGGGCGTGGAGAGGAGCCGAACGCCCCCCACAAAGCATCAGCCGAGCACCCAAGACAATCCAGGACCAATCTTGGAGAAGAAACAACAAAACCGACCAGCACGGGACCGATCCTCTTCCTTCGTAGCTCCTTCAAGTCGCTGCACTCTCCTAATTGAGCCAGGTCTGCGGGCTTCGGTTCAGCTCCTGGAGCAGCCGATGCTGCGGTGCACCGAGACCATCAGCAGAAATGCGCTGGTCCTTTGCTCCTCGGATTTAGGGCCTCGGATTTAGGGCCTTGGATTTAGGGCCTCGGATTTAGGGCCTCGGATCTCCTCCAGCCACGAATTCCCGACGGCCACATCCAGCAGCTCCACCAGACCGCAGCTACAAACCGCCACGGCTGCCCGAGAGCCCCGAGGGAAACGAGCGGTCCCGAGCTCCGTGCCGCCCACCGCATCCTTTTGGCTGGTATTTTGCCCCAAAACGACGTGCCCGAGGTGGCCGTGACCCTACGGCAGGGGCTCATTCTCCTGGGGACGATCCCAGAGGTGCAGGAGACCCGTGCCGAGCACATCCAACCAGCCTGCCCAGGATCCAGGAAACTGTTAACTTGAAAAAGACTGAAATGGGATGACTTTAAGGAGCCAAGCTTTTGGTTTGTGTTTTATTTATTTTTTTGGGGGGGGGGTGGGGAGCGTGGTAGGGGAGGAACTGTGTTTTAATTCGCTTCAGATTTACGAGAGCGCAGCCAAAAGAAATAAAAAGGAGCTGTAAAGAAGGCCGGGAGCTTTCTGAGGCAGAACAAAAGCCTTCAGGCTGTGCCCGTGGGTCCCCAGTCCCCGTGTGGGGCTGGCTGAAGGTCTGAAATCGTGACCTGAACCCAGCAGGACCTCGAGGCCGGGTTATAAAAAGGTGCCTGACTGCCCGCTGGGGCAGAAATAAGTCTGCTGGTGGAAGACAAACCTGGGGAAAAAGCGAAACGACCCCAAAGCGGGGAAGTTCCACGGTGAGTCCCGCTGAGAGTCCCGCGGGCCAGCGGGAGGGAAGCAGATAAAAGCCACCTCAGTGCAAACCCGGCCGCCTAGATGAAAGCGAAGGACAAAGTCGGATTTTCCCAGGCTGCGGCAGGGAGGATACGTGCTGAAGGCCCTGACGGCTCGCAGAAATTAAAAGGCATCGTGGCGTCCTTATGATAGGGCTGCACGCAGGGACGCAGGGAGGGGTCCCATAGGAAACCCCAAAACTCCCTGCAGGAGATGCCGGCCCGCACGCAGCTGCGGGGACGGGGAGGACTCAGCCTCCGCGTCCCCTCCGTCCCTGCAGGATTTAATTAACAGCTTTAATTAAACCCACGTGATGGTTAACGCGAGGTTAAAGAGCAGGGGAGGCAGGAAAGGAAGCGCTGCAGGTCCCGCAGCCCTCCCCCTGCTCCCTGCGCCCTCTGATTACAAGTCGGGCAGTTGAAGGCAAACCCAAAGAAGCCACGCAGCCAAATTAATCCTCGTTATAATAACAGCAAGCGCTTAACGAGCTGAACAAGCACGGCCAACCTCTTCCACGCAGCTTTCATCAGGGGACCTCCAAGGGAGGAAGCCAGGAGGCGATTATCCTGCTGCACGGAGAGAAACCGGGGCACCGGGTGGCACCGGGAGCGCCGCGGGGACCTCACCCTCGCTGCTTCCCGACAATCCTCCAGTTTTTGCTCATTCCGAGGGGCTGCCCGAGTGGGTTTTTGTCGTCGTTATTTATTTACGCCGCTGTTGAGAAGCTCTGAGCATCACAGCTACGTTTAGCCCAGGCCAAGGGCTTGGTTTTGGGGCTGGCGGCGGTGCGTCTGCTGGCTCCGGGCAGCAGGCACAAGGAAAAGTTTCCCCAAACCCCTTCGCTTGTAGGGGGAATTGAGGAACGTGCCCCATCGCTTGGGAATTTCCACAAGCCATAAATATGAAACTTTTTTTTCCCCCGAGGGATTTATTTGATGGTTTTTGGACAACTTCCTCCCGGGGACCCGAATCCAACCCAAACCCGTCCTAAATTGCAACTGACCCCGAGCCCCTAAATTCGGGGTGCTGGGACAGAGCCACCCTGGGTGAAGGGGTGCTCGGAGCCGGTGCAGCCTCCCACGGGCCGGGCAAAGCAAACCTGCTGCCTCGCCTCCAGGACCCACAGGGTTTGGGAACAACCCCAAAAAAAGCTGAGGGCTGCACAGGTTCCCCCGGCTCGCTGGAAGCAGCGATCTCGGCAAGAGCAAACAGCGGCCTTGGCCCATCTCCAAGCCGAGATGTTTTATCTGCGGGAAGGGTTTCGAGCCGCCTCTCGAGTTTCAAAGGCTTTTACGCAAGCCCACGACGTGTTTTGGACGGGTTGAACCAAAAGCCTGGTGATTAACTCGGCTGGAAGTTAAACCGAGAGCGGCTTCGAACGCGGAACGCTGAGATTCCCGACGTCGGGGTCGGCTGAGAGGCGAGGTTTGCTTCCCCGCAATAAATCCCCGACGTAAATGGTACTCGACGTGTCTGTCTGGCGGGATAATTTCAAAAAAAATAATAAAAAAAAGCTTTTTCCGGGCACTTTGGAACCAGCAGCGAGATGCAGCTACTCGGACAAGCAGCCCGGCGGGGGAAGCCGCGACACGAGGGTGAATTCCGGCGAACCCCAACGCGGAGCAGTCACCGCCAGGGCACCCAAGGGGTCACCGCACGTGGGAGCGAGCAGAGCCGTCGCCGAGGGGGTGACAAAAGCCCCCAGACCCAGCGGAGCCCATGGAAAGCAGAACGGGGAACGGCAGGCGTTTGGAGAGCAGAAGGACCCGACTTCTCCCCAGGGAACAGGCGGATCCGAAGTTAGGAATTCCTCCCCACGGAAGCAGGATGCTCCACGCAGGGACCAGGGGCAGCTACGTGCACGGGATGGGGTTTGCAAACCCTCACGCAGAGGCCCTAAAACCTCGCCTGGCATAATTTATCTCACTCTAAATGTGCCTGTGACAGCACGGCCACACCCAGCACCTTTCAGGCCACCGGTCCATCGCACCGTGAGTTTCCAGCAAAGCCAGCCCAGGAGGATGCTGCCCGGTTCAGACCTTTGAGCCCTTTCCCCTCCCTCCAAGAGGGAGTCGGATGCTTTTTGAACGGGAACCAAAATTCCCTGGCTTCGCTCCCTGGCTGGACGACACCAAAGACAGAAATTTAACCCCCTCGGCTGCTGGCGGCGAAAGAGCGAGCTGGAAGCGCGGCTCCCGGCGAAGCAGTCAGCAGCCAAAAAGGACGAAAAGTCTTAAAATAAAAGAATAAATGAACAACCTGGCAGTGCCACCAGTACCGCTGCGGTATTTTGGATCCTCGAGCGTCAGTTTAGCGGAGAAGCAGCCCCGTCACCTCCGTCATGAGGCGCATCTTGAGAAGGAAAAACGTTTTCGCTACTGCCGGAGAGACGCAGGAATTAGGTCAGCTGCAGTTCCCAGTGCGAGGTTAGAGCCGAGTGCCGTCAGCGAGGCAAACAAGAGGCTTGCTCAGGGCTGATTTTGCAAGATCCAGGCAAAAAAAAAAAAAAAAAAGGTAAAATAAATAAAAGGAAAAAAAAATCGCTGGTGCTTTTTGATTCAGCCTAAGCCAGCAGGGGAGAGGAGCTTGGAGCTCGTGCCGCTCGGGCTCCCCGTGTATCACAGCAGCAGGAACGAGGAATGGAAAGCAGCTATGGGGTCATCCCACCCGGCACAGCTTTTCTGGGAACTGCAGGAAAGGCAGCAAGTTTCGGGAAAGCCGCAGGAAGTTGGAGGAGCAGCCACGAGATCCGTGGCCGTAAGAACATCTTCAGGAGGCTGAAGCGGAGCCGGACGCTGCTCGCTTTGAACCGCGGCTGCAAGCTGCCCGAGCGAGGTTCGCCGGGCTTCTCGGCGATGAGATAATGCTGGGGGAATTTTTTTCCCTTTGGCCCCGTGGGATTTTTTTTTTTCCCCCTTTTCCTGGCACGTGGCTCCGTCCCAGCTGCGATGTCACAACCCGCTGAGCTCACTTTTCCTCCCGACAGCGTGGCGGGAAGCGAAAGGATGCGCTGCTGCCTCCTCGTGCCCCGACCCCGTCCATCCTCCTGGCTGTGAAATGTGGCATCCCCTGAGACCCCAGGGGATCTGTCCCCGCTGCCCCCACAGCACCAGCCCCTATCGCATCCCATCAGGTGTCAAAGTCCCGATTTAGGGAGTTTTCCCCCCAATTAACGGGCTCCCTGCAAGCCCTGCCAGGCCAAACCCGGTGCTAAATGCCCGGATAACCCAGGGAACTGCAATCCGGAGAAGGAGAGCTGGGGGATGCTAAGGGGGCTCCCAAAATATCACATCTTAGGGAAAAAAAAATCATGCGTTGATCAAGTCACCCTCAGCAGGCTGAACAAAAGCAAAATAAAAAGCAACCGGCCTTCTGCGCTCTTTTATATCGCCAAGCAGATGGGCGATACGACCTCCTGAAATCCCTTCGCCCCTGCTCCCTAAGCTCCTTTAATGGAAAAAAAAAAAAAAAAAAGCAGTGCAGGGATCAATAATCCCTGCAGAGTGCTCCAGGAGGCAGCACCCCGCTCCGGGCACGGGGAGCGCAGCTGCTGGCAGCAGCCCGAGGAAGGCGGCGAGCCGAGCCAAGGGCAATTTGGGATGCGGGAGGGAAGAATGCGCTCGTTTAAACTACCCGAGGTTGCTAGGTTATGGATTTTTTTGGGGGCATAATCTGAAAGGGGATCCAGATGGCCGCAAAGCCTCGCGGTGGAAAAGCAGCGTGAGGCCTGGGAGGGAAGAATTCCTCTTTATGCTGCTGCCTCCTGCTCCCTCCGAGCCCAGACCCCGGATTTTGGTCCCTGGGAGTGCCCTCTGCGGGCCCTTTCTCTTTGGTTTTACTAAATACACAAGAAGTGTAAGAAGAACAGGTAGCTCGATGCAGGAGAACCAAAAGCTGGACACCAAATCCAAAACCTCCAATAAATCCCGTGGAAGAGCCGCCCCGAAAGCCCCTCTGTTTCTGCATTGTAAGCTGCTGACAGCATTAAAAACCCTTCAGGAAAACCCAGGCAACCCCAAAGCCAAACCTCAGCCTGCTGGGAATTTACCCCACCGCCGTGTCACTGTCATCTGATATTTTTCCTAATGCTTAGAGAAAAAAAGGAGCTCCGTGGTTGGCCCGCCCGTCCTCTGGTTTGAACAAAAGCGCTGGGTCTGAGGGAATATTTTTTCCCCCACTCGTTCTGCTCCACTCACAGCGACCAGGGGCTTTGCAGCGCTTTAAAACCCAGCAAAAAAAGAGCCGGGGGCACAAAGCGCTCCACTGCCACGGCCCTGCAAGGTGGGCAAAAGCCTCAGAGGTCAGCAGGAGCCAGGAGAATCACTTCTCTGCTCCCGGAGTGCCTGGCCAAGCAGGGTGCCCCACGGAGAAATGTGTGTAGGAACAACACACGTGGGTCTCTCCATCTCCAAGGACGCTGAGCGCTGCTGTCCCTGTCCTGGTCTGTGTCCGAGAGGAGAAAGGAGGCTTGATCTCAGAGCTGGAGGTGTTAATTAGGTCAATTATCCGTACTTTCCTGACTTACGTGAGGAGCGGACACTTTCAGGAGCGCGCTTTCCTTCCTTCCTTCCCTCCTCCAGAAAGTCCTCAGGCTCTCGGGAAGACTTGAGCTGGCAGAAGAGACCCCTCCTGACACACGGTGCTCACGCCAGGCAAGCTGTTTGGCACAGAAACGGTTTAAAAATGACATTTTCTGCAGCCAGAAAGCTCTCCCGACGTCATGGCCTGACCTTAGCGGGACAGAGAACGTCAAGGGGCCGCAAAATTCAGGGTAAGGGTGTTGGGACCTGGGAGGTGACGGGCAGGCAACAAATCTGGAGCATCGCCTACCCCAACTCCCCACTTGCTCGAGGGCTGAAGGGCTAAAATTTCTCAGAAATTTAACCCTGAATAAGCAAAAACACGAGGTAAGGCAGCGACGTTGATGCAGAACTCGTTGAAAACAAACCCAAACCAAACCTGCTTCAAGGCTACCGGGACCTCCTCGGGCAGCCAAGCCGAAACCTCCCCCGAGACAGGCCCACAGCAGCCCGCCGTCAGATCTCTACAGATTCCTGGCTGCTGAATCGTCTACTAGAAGGCAAAATATATTGCTGGCGCTAACGACCCGGCTTAGCAACGAGCGCGCGGGCTGCATCGAGTGTCTCTCCAAAGGTCAGGGGAGCGCATGATGCCCGGGAGCTCTTTGCGTAAGCTCTCACTGCGAGTTAAAGGCGCTTGGAGAGAGCCTGGAGGTCGAATCGCAGCCCACCGCGGCCTTTAAAATGAGAGGGGAGACCCCAAATCCTCCCCTCGGCACCCCTTGGCGTCGCGGGGCTCGGCGTTAGATCCCATCCGAATTCACGGGGCGAACGGCGTGGCGGCTGCCGGCGCATTTCAATGAGGGCGCCGCGGCCTCGTTAGCACAGCGGCAATTAGGAGCTGGCCTTTTTGTGCGCGTCTCAGGGCGCGCTGGGCTGCGGCCAGGCATTCCTGGCAGAGCCGGGCGGCAGCGCCGCAAGCGGGGATGTCACAAAAAAAACCCCACACAACGTGGGCACGGGTTTTCCTCGTGGGCTGGGGACAATCGGGCTGGAGGTCGCATCCCGATGAAGACCCCGCGCAGCCCAAGCCCCCTGTGACCACTCCATGGGAGTAACCTTATTAAATAATGGTACTTTTGGAAATAACGCTGTTTCCAGGGGTAATGCTGTCTCCGGGAACTGCTCGTGGAGGTATCTCAGCACGTGAGTTTGCAGATCTCCTGCCAGGAAACCTTTCAGGCCAGCTCCGTGCTTACCTGACCAGGAGCCGCAAATCATCCGAGCCGCGCACCTCCAACCTAACTGCTGACCGACGAGGCCAAGAGCGCCCAAAAAACCCTGACAGTGCACAAAACTCCGCAGAGAACAAGGGGGAGGGTTAAGATACTGCTTTAAACTCATTGATTGGCCCCAAATCCCATAAATTGGTTCAGCTCCTCACACTCCGTGAGCACCAGCGAGCGGGTCCCTTTTAAAACTCCGGCGTGACGCTGCACAGAAAGGAAGGGGGGGAGAAAAAAATGGCTCAAGCTAATCCTCCGATTTTATAAGACGTTAATCCGCTGATCTCATTGGAAGGGATTAGAGTCACTGGGAGTAAATCTAAGAAGTTTTCAGGCAGATGAACCCCAAAGCGGAGTGCGGCGAGGAAGAAGGGGCGAGTGGGTCCGCAGCGAGCACGGGTCAGCGGGAGGAGAGCTGATCTGATCTGGGGAACGAAGCGAGGCACGGCCTTTTTTGTGACAAAAACCAGCTGCCTGCTTCGGGAAGGTTCGCTCTGGGGTCGTACCTGCTCGCTCGGAAGAGAAGCATCAAGAGGTGAAATAAATCAAAGCGTGAGGGAGGCTTTGAGAGCAGGGAGAAGGATCCAAGCGAACCTTTGGCGCACAGAAAGCAAACTTCCCACTTTTAACTTCCACCAAAACCGAGAAAAAACACAAAAACCCCAAAGAAAACCACCAAAACAACCCCAAAAAGCTGCACCGTTTCACCCCCAATTTCACCCAGGGCCCTCCCTCTTTTATTTCAGGCACCGGCGCAGAGCGAGCTGCTCGCGGGGCTTTGCTTTTGTTCGCCTCCGGCGCTGCGCGTCCCCGCTCAGCTGAGCAGCTCACAAAACGGATAAATAAATAAATAAGCCCCCAAAACGCAGCTGCGTTAATAACCGACCCGCCAGGAAATCACCCCGGGGGGAAGCCGAGCCCCGGCGAGGGTTTCACGCAGAACAATGGAAAAAATGAGTCTTTAAAAGGCAGGCAGAAATATTTGCTGGTTTGCGAAAGAGCTCCGCGAGTTTAATTTGATCCTTACGCTACGGCAGCGCTGTAATTCTGTGCAGGCTGCGGGCAGGAAGGGCTGGCTCGGGGCTGGGGGGAGGAAGGGAAGATGCTCGGGTGGATTTATTGCTCTTGGCAGCAGCTAGGATGAGCTCGGGCTCCCCAGAATCAATCGGGACGGGCTGTTGGGCTCCCCAGCCCTCTTACCTGCTGGGATTCCCTCCGGGTTGGAAAGGGGTCGATGGACGAGCCGAGCTCTGCCTCCCAGCACCACGCTCCAGCTCCTGCCTCACCCTTTTCTTTTTCTTCCCAAAAGCCCTCCCCAGCTGGGAAGCCGGGAAAACGAGCCGCTAGGTCCAAGAGGCCGGAGTGATAACGGGGCAAGGTCGGCGCGGCGCTTTCGGTTTCTCTCTCCGCTTGGGAACCTGGCGCCGTTTCCTCCGGGGCTCTGCGCGGCGTAAATCCTGCACGGCTAATCCCCCGCGGGAATTAAAACCAGAAAAAAAAAAAAAGTTGTGCTCGTCTCCTTGCCGCGTTCGCAGCCCCCGAGCTGAAGCGAGCAGAGGAACGAGCCCTTCCAGCTCCGGTTTCCTCTCCGGCCTCGACGCAGCGAGCTCGCTGCGGGTATTTTATAAGCGACAGCTGCGAAATAACCCAAAAAGGCTCCAAAAAAACCCCACCCAACAGCGACCTTTAAACCATCCGAGGGAGGAATCGTCCGTAATGCTGGAACACCCCAAACTGCCCCGCGCTCCCTCGGTGCATCTCCTGCGGGGCGCAACCCGCTCCTTTCCCGAGGCCTCGATCCAGTTTTAGCCGAGGCGGTGGCGGCGCAGGAGCAACCTGAGCCCTCGCAGCCCCTGCCCGCGCCGCCCCAGCTGCTCCCAGCTAATTTAAGCCCGCGGCGGCGACTTGCTGGGTGCCAGCGCGGGGTTTGGGGCACGGTGAGATGCGGATCGGGATGCCGGCACCGCCACCGCGGCGGCTTGTCCGTCCTCTGGAAGCACCTCGGTTAAATCGAGGGCTTTTTGGGTCAGCTCACGTTTTCAGCTGAGCCTCCCGGCGTGAGATCCTCGCCTCGCCGGGAGCAAGGCAGCAGCGCACCCACGGGGGCATCTCCGACCTCCTGAGCTGGCCTCGCCTCGCCAGCTGCCTTCCACGGCTGCCATTCCTCCTGTCGACGTCTCGTTTGCGAGACGTTCGTTAATTAGTAAGAGCTTAAGGGTTTGGTTTCCTTTCCCCGAGCGCCAAAGGCGTGCTTTTCCAAGCGGGTCGTCTCCGGCCTCGGATTTCTCACCCCAAAACTCCCGAGCCGGGCGAGGGCTGAGCCGACCCCACCGCGATGCCACGGGGCGGCCGCTCCCGAGGCAAAGTCTGACGGGGCAGAGCCGTCGGCGCGAGGCATGAGTTAGAGGAAACAAAAATAAACAGAAGCGCCAGCCGGAGAGAACGCCGGGGGAAATTCCCTCTGTAAATAAAATACCCGCTGGACTCGGATGCAGCTTTCTGCGGGCACCGCGAAGCAGCCGAGCACAAAACCTCTCGGGGCCAGCACCTCATCCAGCAGCTCGCCGTCAGCGCAGGCTGAGCAGCCACCGGGAAAATCTGCGCTTGTGCGGCGCCCACCGGGAAAATCTGCGCCACGCTGGGCTGAAGGGTCTGCGGAGAGCCGGGGTGAGAAGGCAGGAGCGTGGCCGCGGAGAGGACCTCGCGCAGATCCTTCCTTCCACCCTGCTGCTGAGGGACGGGTGCAGGACACCTCTCCCAGCCCATCTTCTCTTCTCGATGGGACCGGGCAGCAGGGCCGGGTCCCCTCGCCACCCTCAGCAGCGCGGTGACAGCACCGAGACACCTCCGCCCGCCGCTCCTGGCACATTCCCTTTTTTTTTTCTTTTACATTTTAAATACCTCAATTAGCACGTTTTGGGTTCCTTCCACGTTGCCCCCGAGCGTTCCTACTGTCAGGGGCTACGTACTCTTCCTCCCCGAGTTACCCGAGGCAAAGGCTCGTTATTTTTTTTCCGGGCTCGGGGCCAAATTTGCGTTTAATTTCTCGCTGCAGATGGCCCAAGCGCTCCAGACGCATCAGCTGGAGCAGCCGGCCTTTGTGCATAAAGCAGCGGAGCGAACAACCCGATTGACTCGGCGCTGCTTAACGTGCTCGAGGTAGCTCTGTTTACACCCAGCATAAAGGAAAAAAAAAAAAACAAAACAACAAAGAGATGAAAGGCCACGGTGTCGCCGTGAAACCAAACGCATCCGAGGGAATGGAGACAGGAGGAGCAGAGCGAGCGTGAAATGTCGCGCCTCCTGAGATCGGGACGGGTTTTTGGAGCGATTTTTTACAGGTTTTTGGCTGATAAATCAGCCACCTGGCTTATGGGGCGCCGGGAGGGACAACCACAACGAGGACAGAGCTCATAGCAGCACATACCATGAAAAAAAGGCAAGAAATTAATATTTAGAGCTCAGCTCGAGCTCCGAAAGCCCGGATGGCTGAGAATTGGGTTCGTCCACCTGGGCACCCACCTGGCGCGAGCGGCAGCAGCCAAAGGTTTGCCGGGGAGACAAAAGGAGGTGAGCGGGGAGAAAGAAGCGGGCGCCCGCATCGCCCTGCCCGGCGTCCCCGCACGCCCAGCGGGGGCTCGCGTGCGGCCGAACACGTCGTGCACGGCAGGAAGCCGGAGATCAAAGGCAGGGAGCGTGCCAGAGCAATATGTAATCCAAACCTCCTGCCAAAGGTGGGGGGGGGGGGGGAAGGAGGAGAAGGAGAAAAAAAAGAAAAAGCAGCACAACAAAACGATCCACGCGCTCCCGCGGCGCTTTGTTCGGCGCACGTGGCTCGCGGTGGGACCCCCCTCGATGGCATCCTCGGGGACACGGGGACACGGCCGGTCCCGCAGAGCCCCCCGCCGTGACCGAGGGCTTTTTTGGGGACCGGGAGATGCTCTCCTCCAGCGCACAGCCACGCTAAAACAAAGCCAGGCTGAGGAAGTCCAAAGAAACACAACATCCGAAAATAACAAAAAAAAAACCACACACGCACAAAAAAAACCCCCAAGAGGTGCATTTTTCCCCCCAAACGCGCAGTTTGCGGCCCCGTGGGACCCGCACGCGTCCCCTGCCAAAAGCAGCAGGCTCGGGACGTGCCTGCATGGCAGGAACAGCCTGCCCCGCCGCCCCGCTTCCATCCCGAGCCCGATTTTTTTTTTTTTTTTTTTCATTTTTGGCCTTTTTTTAGCCGGAGCAGCCCGCAGCGCGTCGCCTCCGTCCCCAGGCCTGGCTGGCGGAGATGAGATGTCGCATCCCCCCCTGCCACGTCGGGACCTTCTTGGGGTGGCACCCCGAAAAGGGACAGCGTAGGGGGTGGCAGGGACTGGCGGTGCCCTGCAGGGAACAGGAGGGGAGCGCCCGAAGAGGGAAGGAAGGGGCAGCCCCACTGATCTATAGGGTTGTGCAAGGGGAGGGGGTCCTGCCCCATAGCGAAGCTGGAGGGGGGTCACCCTGCCCCATAAGGGTGCTGGAGGGGTGGTGTCCCTGCCCCCATAGGGGTGCTGGAGGGGTGGTGTCCCTGTCCCATAGGGGTACTGGATGGAAGGTCCCCCTGCCCTATAGGGGTACTGAAGGAGGGGGGTCCCTGCCCCATAAGGGGTGTCCTCGCCCTATAAGGGTGCTGGAGGCGGGGGGTCCCAGCCCCATAGGGCAGTGAATGGGAAGGGCTCAGCACCCCATTAGGATGCTGGAGGGGGTTCACCCTGCCCCATAAGGATAATGGAGGGGAGCTCCTTGCCCCATAGGGGTACTGGAGGGGGGGTGTCCCTGCCCCATAGGGGTGCTAGAAGAAGGGGTCCCAGCCCCTCAGGGCAGCAAACAGGAAGGGATCAGCACCCCATAACGGTGCTGGAGGGGGGTCCCCCTGCCCCATAAGGATGCTGGGGGGGTGTCCTTGCCCCATAGGGGTACTGGACTGGGGGGTCCCCATGCCCCATAGGGGTACTGGAGGGGGTATCCCAACCCCTCAAGACAGTGAATGAGAAGGGCTCAGCACCCCGTAAGGGTGCTGGAAGGGGGGTCCCTTCCCCATAAGGATAACGCAGTGAGGGTCCTTGCCCCATAAGGATACGGGAGGGGGACTCCGTGCCCCATAGGGATACCGGACGGGGGGTCCTTGCCCCACAGAGGTTCTGGAAGAAGGGTGTCCCAGCCCCTCAGGGCAGAGAACAGGAAGGGCTCAGCACCCCATGCGGGTGCTGTGGGGACACCCCTACCCCACACAGCAGCACCCGGGGGGGGGGGCTCAGCCCCCCATGACGCTGCCGTAGGGCGACCCCTGCCCCACAGGGGTGCAGCAGGGGGAGGCGTCCCGGTGCGTGGCCCGGTGCCGGCCCCGTGTGAGGGCCGGGACCCCCCCGGGACCCCCCCCCCCCCCCTTCAGCCCGCCCCGCCCGGCCCGTCCCTCACTCACCGCCGTCCCGCCGAGGCCGCTCTGCCGCCGGCGGGGAGGGACCCGGATGGAGCCCGCCCCGCCCCGCCCCGCCCCTCCCCGCCCCGCCCGGCGCCGGGCAAGGCCGCCCAGCTTCGGTGCGCCGCACTGCGCCTGCGCGCCGCGCCCCGGGGTGAGGTGACGTCACGGGGAGGGGAGAGGGAGGGGGGAGAGGGGAGGGGGGAAGGGGGACAGTGGGGGCATAATGGGGACAATGAGGACATAATGGGGATATTGGGGACAATAGGGACATGGGGACAATGGGGACATAGTGGGGACATGGGGGACATGGAGGACAATGGGGACGTAGGGTGTCAATAGGGATATGGGGGATATGGAGGACAATGGGGACATGGAGGGGACAATGGGGACATAATGGGGACATAGGGTGACAATAAGGACATGGGGGACAATGCAGACATAATGGGGACATTGGGGACAATAGAGACATGGGGACAATGGGGAGGCAATGGGGACAATGGGGACATGGGGGACAGTGGGGACATAATGGGGACATGGGAGACAGTGGGGACATGGGGGACATGGGAGACAGTGGGGACATAATTGGGACATAGGGTGACAATAAGGACATGGAGGACAATGGCGACGTAACGGGAAATTAGGATGACAATAGGGACATGGGGGATATGGAGGACAATGGGGACATAATGGGGACAGTGGGGACGGGTGACAATGAGGATTGGGGACAATGGGAACATGGTAGACAATGGGGACATGGGAGGTAATTGGGACAAGGGGGACAGTGGGGACAAGAGGGATGGGGGAATAATGGGGATGGGGGGACAATGGGGACAATTGGGACATGAGGGACAATGTGGATGGGGGGATGGAGGAGTGATGGAGATGCGGACAGTGGGGATGGGGCTGTGTGAACATGAGGTGCTGAGGCAGTGGCACTGGGGCAGGGAAATGGCATGGGGACATGAGGTGACATTGGGGACAGTGGCAATCAGGACAGGAGGATGGTGTGATATGGGGACAGGAGGTGACACTGGGGACAGGGTGGCACTGAGGACAGGAGAATGGTGTAGTGGGGACAGGTGGCCCTGGGACAGGTGACTGTGGTGACAAGGTGTTGGCAGAAGGTGGCAGTGGGGACAAAGTGGCAGCAGGGACAGGACAACATGGCAGTGGCATCAAGAAGGGACAGCATGGTAGGGACAGGAGCTGGGGATGGGTGGGAGGTGCCACCCCTCCCAGGGCTGTCCCACCACCTGCTGGCCTCAGCGGGGACACTGGTGGCACGTTGCGTGACCACGGGGAGGTGGCACCAGGTTTAATGCCATCGCTCTGGGCGATATCTCTGGAGCGTGGAGGAGGCCGAGGTGCCTCCTGCTCCGTGACCTCACCCGGGCGAGCCGTGGAGGCGTTGCACAACCCGAAACTCCGGCCCTGCTGCCTGGCTCGGGGCTCCTCCTGCGCCCTATGTGGCCAACCTCATCTCCACCTCACGAGGAGACCAAAAATGGCCATCGTTGGCTCTCCTTAATCCCTCCTCTTGCACGCATGCTCCGAGCGACGTCCTCCCTGTCCCCTTGGAGGAGCTGGGGTGAAACTGATCACGGCCACAGGTTTTGGATGTCCTTTTCCAATGACAATGATGGGAGGGAAGTCCTGGGATGGGACCCGCTCTGCTGTCCTACACCACCTGATTGTCCCCTGCCAGCAGAGGAAGGCAGCGAGGATGTCCAACAAGGGGCAGTTGGAGGACGGAGGTCCTTCAGCTGTTGGTCTCAACGGCCTCAAGTTGTGCCAGGGAGGTTTGGTTTGGGTATCAGGAGGGATTTCTTCATGGAGAGGCTGGCCAAGCACCAGAACGGGCTGCCCAGGGAAGTGGTGGGGTCCCCGTCCCCAGAGACACATGGACGTGGTGCTCGGGGACATGTGTCAGTGATGGGACTCCACGGTTCGGGCTGATGGTTGGCCTGGGGGGTCTTGAAGCTCTTTTTCAACATAGATGAGTCTATGATTCTACGACCTGCAGCATCCCAGCCCTGACCTCAGGGTGCCTGAGTTAGGACATGAGGAGCCCATTTTTGGGATGTTTGCACCTCATGAAGTCCCATTCGTGCTGGGAATCCTCACCTGGCATGGGAGGGATGTGAGCAAACATGCCGGAGGTGCATGCAGTTGGGGCTCCTGCTACAGGCGAGGAGCCCACGGAGCCCTGGCCCTGCAGGGATGGGATGAATTTGGAAAGCAAATGCAGCCATAGATCAGATGCTGCTGATCCTCCCTCGGCGAAGCCTGGAGCTTCAGGGCCTTCTGTGACCTCTGGACAACAGCTCGCTGCAGGGTGGCCTTTGGGACCGGCCCTGGCACAGCCACTGCCCTACAGCCAGCGTGGCTACCTACCCCTCGTACACCTTCCTCCCTGCCTCACTTTCCCCTTTGGCTGGCGGTGCGAAGCTCGTGAGATGGCAGCCCTGAAGCAGGACATCTGGGGGAGCAGGGACACATTTCTGAGCTCCGATTCATCACCCTAATTACAGAGAAAGCTGCAGCGTTCACTTTCTCCCTGCACACCCTTGGGCTCCCTGTGCTCACGCTAATAACGCCGTGCTTTATTTATGAGAAGATCCAGTTTTTCCTACTCGTTGAGTGCAGGAAGAAGAAATCCAGCAGGCTTACGTGCCCGGACCTTATGACAGAGAGATGGGGTGATAAGGGAGGGTGGGTCCGTCTCCTCGGGAAGGTGGAACGCTCTCCTTTCTCCTTGTTTCCTATCCAGGATGTTTTTGCTTTGTGATAATCTCTTACCCAGGGTCTTAGGAAGGCTGCCAGGTTGTGGTGTGGACACCACCACCTCCTCCCCTCCATTCTTGCTCGCTGCACAAGTGCAAAGGGAGCCCATCTTTCCTTGGGAAGCCCTTCTTGAGTGAACCAAGCCAGTTCCAAAACCCTCCTCCTGGCCCAGCATGAGTTCAGGTGGTGCTGGACCACAAGAGCCACCACAGCCCTGTTGTCCTCCCAAGAGAAATGGGGTGACAGGGCAGCCATGGGACCTGCGTGTCCCCAGGAAGCTGGTGGAGGCCGGAGCAGTGGCAGCCCCTGAGGTTCTCCTGCTCCTCTGGGGTAGCCACAGGACCACGACTGGGCCCAGGGACAGGACCAGGCTCTTTGCCACCGAATTTCAGCCCTGCCTGCAGGTGGTGGCAGTTTTGGGTTCCCCTGCACTGGGTGAGGCCTATGTCCACCCCTGCAGCCCAAGGGAAGCCATGGTCTGCCTCATGGGCCCTCATCTGAGCAGAAAGCACAGAATTTGTGAACACCAACCTAAAGAGCTCTTGGGTGCCACACGTGTAATTTCCCCTGTTTGGACAAAAATACATGAGGTGACTTTGGGGACAGACCCCCTGCGTTTGCCAGCATGGAAGAGGTTGGCCTATGCCTGGTGCCACACAGCCCGTGGCGGGCTTTGCAGGGCTCCTCGAGGTGCTTGGCTGAGGTCCAGATGAAATCGGGCAGGAGAAAAGCATCGGCAGCTCTCGTGGGAGGATTCCTGTTTGACCTCGCGGTTGAAATTCAGCCTCTGGTGTGGAGGAGGAGGCTGTTTCCCTCAGGCTTCTTCCCAAACCGTGTTGCTGGGCGAGGTCCACGCTGCTGAAATCTCAGCCCTTGGCCCCTCTGCTGGTGGCAGAAGATGTGGTGTGGGCTCGGGTCTGCCAGCAGAAATGGGCTTTGGTCACCTTGTTGTGTGTCAGCGGTAGGGAGGATATAAAAACTGCCTGTCTGGACCGTCTGTCCCCATACTTTGTCTTTGCCTGGACAAGGGGACTTGCCAAGCTGATTATAGAAGTACTCCAGAGAGGAGACCTGGTGGGCAGAGGAAGAGGTGGGCTCCTGCAGGCCTTCTGTGGTTCCAGCACACGTGGCATATTGCTGCCAGCTCCTGGACACCTTCACCTTGTGTCCTCCTCCAGCTCCTTCACTGAAATAATCACTCTCATTTGCCCCTCTATAATGCCTTCATCCAGCACAGCCATTTACCCCTCTGCTCCTTGGCTCCCCTTCTCCTTCCTTTCACTCGAGTGTTTTGCTGTCTGATCCAGAAGGCAGCACAGCCACCAAACGGTCAAAAAATGAGACATTTAGAGAGTTCCCACTCCATCTCTGCCTCTGAGGTGGGATGCAGAAGACCTCCAGCAGGGTCTTTTTTGAAGATCTTGGGAAGAGTACTGGGAAGGCTTTTCTAGGAGGAAGCATTTACTGGGGCTGCTTCCTCTGACCTCTTCTCCACTCCCTTTGTGGCATCAGCAGGACTTTGATTCTGCCCCGTGCCAGGCCGATGTGGAGCGGGGTGGAGCAGGGCAGACTCCTTCTCCTCCTCGCAGCCAGGCGCGATTACCCAGGGCTTTGACTCATGCATGGCTTTGTGAGTCAGGGGACAGCGCCGCTTCCACGGGGCTTGCCCACGGGTGACCCACCTCCTCGCACCCACCCAGGCACCACGTGCTGAGCGTCAGGTCCAGCTGAACGAGTGGAGCAGGTATTCCTCCTGGGTGGTAACCCCAGCCCCGCGGCTCTTCCTCTCCTTCAGCACGCCGTGGGGCTCTGCTCCGCTGCAGGAAGCTGCCAGTCCAAATAGGAAAGGGGAATTTGGGTGATCAGCGCTTGCATCCACGCTGGGAAATCCGTGGGGTCGGGCAGGATGGAGAGGCAATTGCCAAGGGTGTTTTCCTCCCACTGACGTCAGGAAAACGTTTCAAGTGTCTTCTTCCGGAGCAGGGACCGCTTACTCTCTGGATGCAGGAGATTGCCTGAGATGTTCTTGGGAATTCCCGTGATGCAGTCAGATCTTCCCGTACCCCATTAACACCTTTGGGCTCTGCCTCCTCTCCTTTCCTGCAGAAAAGACATGAATCTTTTCCCTCTGGTCCCACCACAGGGACCAGCTGGGGTGGTGAGACCCAGGCAGCTCTCGGTGCCCCGTGCAGGATCTGGCACAGGGATGGATGCAGGAGACAGACAGAATAGTGGGTGCAGTGTGGGTGGAAAATATAGAGATATTACATGAGAAAGTTCCCTAAAGGGAGGTCGAACCGGCTCGTCCAAGACATTATATGCATTATATGCAGACAGCCAGTGACTGATGCAGCCTCACCACACTGATGCTGCTGGGGCCACCCCAGCCTTGCTCTTTGCTTGCAATTTCCACTCGTTCAACAAAATCCACCAAAACCGGGCAATGCGGGCAGTGGACACAGCGGCACGCAAGGTGGGAAGAGATCCTTCTGGCCCCGAGCCACCGCAGGTCTCCTCCAGCATCCGGCCGCTGGCTGGGACCCCGAGGAGCTGCTCAGGAGGAATGCGAGGCGAGGGCCAAGCGAGGGTAATGCTTTCCACATTATATTTTTTCCCAGCTTCCGGCAATTTGCTGCTTCGGGACTTCCTGAGCCAGAGGTTGTAGCCGTATCTTTCTGTTTAACAGCGCTCGATGGACTCGTGGAGACTTGGGGGGGGGGGGGGAGGTGATCACAGGCACCGCATTTCCCCAGGCAAAAATGTGCAAAAAAAGTAAGTGAGAGCTCGGCGTGCGCGGCTCTGTGCAGCTGTGGTTCAGCCACAGGGTTGCATTCAATGTGCTTTAAAGATCCTAAATGCCATGCACGCAGCGAGCTAACATCACCCTCCGCCTCTCTGCCGGCTGTAGCGTTGGAGGGCTGAGCAGGATTTGGCCCCGGGCCAGTGGGTTTCCACATGAGGCCGTGATACAAAACATCTGGAGAACATCAGCCGTAAAGAGGCAGGAATGCTCCAAAGCAGGAACGGGTCCAAAAGGCCCTTCGCAGCCCCAGACGGTCCCACATGCACACGCTGCCTCTCCCAAAATCTCTGCCGGGGCTTCAGCTGGGTTTTAGCCATAGCTGCATCGCGTCCAGGAGCACGAAGGCTCTGCCACCCCATCTGTTTCACCAGCATCCCCTCGAGACTCAGCAACTTCAGGGATTTTCAGCTGCTATGTGTGAAATAGGAGGTGATCCCAACCTCACCGGGAGCGGCAGCATCCCCCAACGTCGATGTAGCTATGAGAAGGAGTGGAGGCCAAAATTCATCACCGCCCATGGGTTTGGAGGACAGTTTGCTTTTTGGAACAAAAATTGAGTGGAAACAGGGATCTTGCAACCAGATGAGGAGGATTGGAATGGGGAACTCAGAACATCTGTGTTAAATGCTGTCCCTCTGATCCTGGCTGTGATATTTCAACCATTCTTGATCAGCGAGGCTTGCCTTAAAATTAGGCTGGGAAAATCCTAGCAGCAGCATCCACAGGGAAAGCTGGGGACACCTTTGCAGGGGGGAAAATCTTCCAGTGGGAGAAAATCAGAGGAGCTGCACTTGTGTGTGGAGATGGAGGGGTGACACTTGGGTCATGGCAGGGGACATCAGTCAGGAGGCAGGCGGGCAGACGTGCGGGATGTCCCCTGCCCCGTGGCAGGTCAGTAGGAGATGGGGACACTGCCATGTGCAAGGGATGGCAGCATTTGGGAGGAATCAGAAACATCCAGCGTTGGGATGTGCAGGGTGGTTTTGATCTCTTACATCAGCTTTTGGAGCTTGAGGACACCAGGAATGCTGCTTTGGCAACCTTCCTTTGTGGAGCAAATCACAGCATTGCTAACCTGCAGAAAGAAAGAAGGAAGGAAGGAAATGAAAGGGAAAGAAAGGAAGAAAGGAAGAAAGTAAGGAAGGAAGGAAGGAAGAAAGGAAGGAAGGAAGAAAGGAAGAAAGAAAAAAGAAAGAAAGAAAGAAAAAAAGAAAGAAAGAAAGAAAGAAAGAAAGAAA